>OY282513.1:89528099-90100599 GCA_958296145.1 Hydrotaea cyrtoneurina
TAACCTCAAGCGATAATTTTATGGATATTGAATTATTTCTACTAGATCTGTCCTCTGTTGCTCCGTCGAGTGTGTGTCCACTGTATCCATAAACAGTGTTTTGTGAAATAAAGTTTTATTGTGATACGATGCGAGTACGGTCATAAAAATATACACTCTCACGCACACACACACACTCAAGTGGCAGATGAATGCAACAATTGCTGGTATGCATCCGGTTGAAATTGTATAAAATTTCAAATAAAATTTTATGTTTTAGTTGAAAGGACACACGAACACAGATAATCCGACACACATCTATGTATATGCCAGAGAGTTGCGTATACGCCGCCATGGAGGCCATCAAACTAAAGACCATGACATACACAGATGCCCATGAATACATACAGTGATAGGCAGACAGTCATGGATTTCTATTTCAAATAAATTTGAAATCCTGAATAGTGATACCAAACCAGGAGAAATTCGGATATTCTATATATATTTGTATGGAAGCGATATCTGGAGGAGTGCTGCAGCTTTAATCCTTTGGAAATAAATTCGACAGTTATTTCTAAAATAGCTGCATCTTTAGCTTGCAAATGCGGTAGCACATCATCCAAGACACATGAGTCGTCTAGAATAATTTCCCTTGCCTGTGGTTACTAATTTAACTTCACCATCCCCCCACCACGCCAATTGTGCTGCACCTTTATCGTTGATTAACACATTAACAAAATAAATGTTATCTTGTTTGATCAACTTTCTGTTGACAATTTTCTGTTTCTCGAATCTCTTCAATAAATCCTTTATTTTCGGTCTCACCGTTTGTCCTTCGTCGCATTTGCCTTATTTCATTTTCGCCCTCTGTCTCTGTGAAAAATTTATAATTTGTTGACCTATTTCCTGTAGCCCTCACCTCCACTGTCATAGCGCCCCTACTGAAGTAACTGCGTTTTTTTTTTGGTTTTTGCTCAGCTTTTGCTTAAGTTTTGTTAACAGGGAACTTTTGTGTGTCCTTTTTGTTCTCTTGCTTTCAACGCTGAAGACTACTTAACATTTAATCTTCTTACAAGTGTCCATCACCGTGTAATTTAATGCAAAACTATCCAAACTTCTCTGGTCGTTCCGCTTGCATTGACTTTCGTCGTCGTCCTGTTGGAGGACATAATGTCGGCAGTATTATGGTCATAATTAGTGTTGTTTACATTAATGATTTGAATTGTTCGCAGTTCTGCTGCTTCTTTATTTTATTCTATTTCAATTTATTTTTCTCCCACTTTCGTTGGAAAAAACGAGCTTGAAAGGTACACAACGTTTTTTTGTTGTTAACAAACGGAATAGTTTTTATTTTTTTAAAAAAAGCTTAAGATGAGTTGTTTGTTTTCTATACAAAAAAAACAACATTTCTAAGAGAATAACTTTTATTCGTAAAAGGGAAGAAGAAAGAAAGGAGAGGAGAAAAATCATTTAGGGTCTGCTTGCCATAAAGAAATAATAAAGCGAGCAGACTGCAGACGATTCCATAATGAAGCCAAGACATGTGTTAAAAGATTGCTTGAAATTTTTGCTTATTTAAAAAAAGCTCTGAAAGTTCATTTGTTCTATAGATTTTTATTATTACAAAGCTCTAAACACAACAAACGTGTTCAGTGATATTTTAATAAAGCTGAAATCTTTTTTCACCGAAAGATTTTTTATTATAATGTTGTAGATAACAAAATTCGTAAAAATATCTCTTCTTATATAGAACAAAAATTAGCAAAATAAGGCTTTCTATTATAAAGCTTTTTAATATAAAAAATTAAGACAGGAAACGTGCCAAAGTTTAGTTTTTCTATACATACATTTTTTTCTTATAGAAACAATCTCACAGACATTCACACAATTTTTTATAGAAAAATTTCACGGCCATTTTTTCTTACAGAAAAAAAATTCACAAGCATTTTTTCTTACAGAAAAAAAAATTGACAGGCAATGTTTTATTACAGAAAAAAAATTCACCGGCAATTTTTTCTTATAGAAAAAAAATGTACAGGCAATTTTTTCTTACGGAAAAAAATTTCACAGGCAATTTTTTCTTACAGAACAAAATTTCACAGGCCATTTTTTCTTACAGAAAAAAATTTCACAGGCAATTTTTTCTTACAGAAAAAAAATTCACAGTTAATTTTTTCTTACGGCAAAAAATTTCACCGAATTTTTTTTTATAGAAAAAATTTCAAATGCAATTTTTTCTCACAGAAAAAAATTCACAGGCAATTTTTTCTTACAGAAACCAATTTCACAAACAATGTTTTATTACAGAAAAAAAATTCACCGGCAATTTTTTCTTACGGAAAAAAATTTCACAGGCAATTTTGTATAGAAAAAATTTCACAGACAATTTTTTCTTACAGAAAAAAATTTCACAATTTTTTATGGAAAAAATTGCACAGGCAATTTTTTATAGAAAAAATTTCACAGACATTTTTCCTACAGAAAAAATTCAGACATTTTTTCCTACAGAAAAAATTTCACAGAGAATTTTTTATCGAAAAAATTTCACAGACAATTTTTTCTTACAGAACAAAATTTCACAGGCAATTTTTTCTTACAGAAAAAAAAATCACAGGCAATTTTTTCTTACAGAAAAAAATTTCACAGACAATTTTTTCTTGCAGAACAAAATTTCACAAGCCATTTTTTCTTACAGAAACAAATTTCACAGGCAATTTTTTCTTACAGAAAAAAATTTCACAGGCAATTTTTTCTTACAGAAAAAAATTCACAGGCAATTTTCTCTTACAGAAACAAATTTCACAGGCAATATTTTCTTACAGAAAAAAATTTCAGAGGCATTTTTTTCTCACAGAAAAAATTTCACAAGCAATTTTTTGTTATAGAAAAAAAATGTACAGGCTATTTTTCCTTACAGAAAAAAAATTCACAGGCAATTTGTTCTTACAGAAAAAAATTTCACATGCAATTTGTTCTTACAGAAAAAAATTTCACAGGCAATTTTTTCTTACAGAAAAAAATTTCACAGACAATTTTTTATAGAAAAAAATTCACAGACAATTTTTTTAGAAAAAAATTTCACAAACAATTTTTTTAGAAAAAAATTTCACAGACATTGTTTTATAGAAAAAATTTCACACACAATTTTTTATTTGCAAAACTTTTTTCGTATACAAAAAAACTGAATTATAGAAATTATATTTGCAAAAGCTTTTTCCTTTTTGAAAAAGGTTTCCAAGAGCTTTTTCCTTTTCGAAAAAGTTCGCAAACGCTTTTTCTTGTTATAAAAGTTCACCAAAGCCTTTTCTTTTTGACAACAAATTAAAAAGCTTTCTTTCATATAGAAAAAAATAAACTTTTCTCACCTAGAAAACAGTTAATATAAACTTTGTTCTTATAGAAAACAGTTTACAGAACCGTTTTTCATATAGGAAAAAAGTTAACAAGAGCTTTCTTTCCTATAAAAGATTGTTTTCGATACTACTTCCGCTATACAACCATTTTTATATACACACAAATGCGAAATAAACAGTTTCAACAGTTGTTCTCTATTTCATTGCAGATGCTCCAAACAGCCGCCTCTCTTATAATGGACGACCCACCGCCCCAGGCCGATGCCCTACGGGGACAACCTGAATATTCACAGGGTGATGGAGGCATGAAACGTCGACCGCTTAACCGTAAACGAAAGCGTAGGCCGCAAGTCACCAGTGAGGAGGCTGCAACTGGACCCACTGCCGCAAGTCCCATACCATATTGGCGTGTCCAAACTGAGGACCCCACTAACAATGAGTACAGCCCAACTCCCAGTGCCACGCCGGAAACGCACAATCACATGAGACCCAGCTCCCAAACTGGCGGCCGACGAAGAAAGCCATCGACTGTTCGGGAACCGTTGGCGGCCTTGGAAAAAGAACAGAAACTGTATGAATTGCGTAACACCAAACCGGAACCGAGCCCCGCTGGCAACCAAGGCACAAATTCAAATAGAAATTCGGAGAATTTAAAGAATATCCTGAAAAATAGTGGGGGCTTGAGTTTAAGTGAAATTTTACAACAGAAAAACCTCTCGTTGGACGATCTTCTAAAGGGCAAACAAAATGCCCTGCAGGCCTTGCAGACCACAGCCACAGCACCGTTACAAATCCCCAGCAGAGATTCCGCTTCGAGATTTTCGACAAAGCCGAAATTTAAAGTAATCAAGCCCACACCAGAAAATGTTCAGGAGTCCAAGCTGACGGCATTGCAGAAGTTAAAGTTATTCGGCACTTCTTCGCGGCCCTCGGGCACCCAAGTGGGTCTGGCCGATCATCTGACCACACGCAAGAAAGAGGGGCCCCTCTACACGCCAACGACGACTACCACCACAACAACAACGCCCTCTACCACTCGCATACCGCTTTACAAGAAAATCTTACACCAAAGATCCACCCTGAAGCCTACGTTTTTATTGAAAAACTCCCAAGTTATGGACAGCGTGGAAACGGAACAAATGGCAACGGCATGGGGTATGGACGAAATGACAAATGAAGATGAGCCGGAAGATGAAGAAGCTGCAGATGCGGAAGAGGAGGATGAGGCCGACCAAGATGAAACCTTACAAACCACCATGGAAAGTAGCACGGTGAGAGCGGAGGCCACAACCTGGAAAGCCGAGACGACCAGCAGCCCACCGCCTACGACAACAACTACGTCGACAACTTCCACTACCACCACAACCGGACGCCCCAACACCGGCAAGGAGCTGACCTCAACATCAACCCGTCGAATGTATACATCGACCAGAGGCTTCGGCAGAATCACAAACCGTTTCACCACCACCAGTAGCACTACCACCTCCACGCCAGCACCGACGACCACAACAGCTGCACCGACTACTACAACAAGCGAACCACCGCAGACAACAACCACGACAACCTCAACAACAACCGCCAGCAGCAGCACCATGAATCTGACGCCCAGAGCAAATTTAAATTTGAACACCAACGATATACGGGAGCGCATCCAAGAGACATTACTGAAAAACCTCATCGAAAAGGAGGACTCATTTAAGAAAGCCTCAGACGCACCCGCTGAAATCGACAACGATGATGACCTCGAGAACTTCTTCGAAGAAACTATTAAGCCCAAAACCACAAAATCCCTGGAGACATCGACCATAACCACACGCATGAAACAGTTCAGTACGGCGCCGCCAAAACCCACGCCAAGCCTAAGCGTTATACCCGATTTCGATAATGTCGATGATCGCACCGATCTGTTGGAGCTCATCGAAGACCGTAGATCGGGCAACAGACTGTTTAAGGTTTTGGAACAGCGTAACATGACGCTGGACGAATTGATTGAACACCGCAAAAGAGGCTCCAGCCAGTTACATTTGGCTACCATAGTCCAGACCCCATCACGCTTCTATCCCGACAAGAAGGTCGTGCTGCAGGACAATATGGATATTGTGACGGCTTTTGAGAATTTTCCCCATTTCAATTTGCTGAATTTGAAAAGCGTCAAGCCGGACGACATCAAAACCGATTCACAGGGTTCCAGTTATTTCACCTCGATCATCGACATCGAACCCACCGACGAAGTCTATAAGAGCGGCAAGGCCAAGGGCCCGTCATTGGACGATAAAGGTGCGTCCAATTATGTTAGCAATCGTTTGGATCGTCGGCGACAATTGCGCGGATCACGTAGATATCGTGCGAACAACAGTAGAAACACACGTAATTAGAGGCAGCACAGTGGGAGAGACAGAAGAGATAGAGAGAAGATGAGTAATTATTTTCAAGACCCGTACATATTGTGGGTGTGGCTGCTGCTGCTGAGGCGGTTGTCAAATGGTGTCAATTGCAATTGTTAAATAATTGAGAATTGTTAACAAATAGAAACTAGAGCAAATCCTAGATTGGACAATAAACGATTTGATAGAATTTGGAAGCCGCTAAAGCAGCATTTAGCTCTCCTTCAGTTAAGACTCACACACACACACACAAGAAGCAAGTAAGTCCATCACTAAGAGTAAGCACGGACTGGGTTAGGAGGGTAGACCACGTTCTAGGTTCAAGTCTATCGCAAAGGAGTCAGCTGGAAGAAACTAACTATTAACCCCAAAGTAACTGGATACTTTCTGGATACGGCGCCACTCGGAAAACAGTTTTGTTGTAAAGTAATTCATTGTGTAAGGCCCTAACACCAATAAGTAAGGCAAAGTGTAAGGAGGTAAGAAATGTGAGGAGTTTATGGAAATTATCCTTTCTAAATACGGGTGACCGAAGGTAAGAAGGTAAATGCAGATTTAATCGTCCGTTATGCGGTTACGTTGTAAGGACCCAACATTAGTCAGTAAGGATTGGAGGTTATTGAAATGATGTCTTCCGGAAGCAAGTGAAAGAACGGAAGTGAATGCCAAATTAACCAGTTTACTGCGTAGTAATGAGTTTATATGGAAAAGTAATGCATTCTGTAAGGACCTAACATTACTCAGTAAGGTATAGTGTAAGGATATCGAAATTATATCTTCCCGTATTAAGTGAACGAAAGAAAGTAATTGCCAAATTAACCAGTTTACTCCGTAGTAATGAGGTTATATGGAAAGGTAATGCATTCTGTAAGGACCCAACATTACTCAGTAAGGTATAGTTTAAGGAAATCGAAATTATATCTTCCCGTATTAACCCATTACTGACTAATGGGTATTTAAATACCCATAAAACAGTGTTTACGTAGAATGTCATATCTTGAAAGCGGAATGAGATATCACATTAGTTATTTTCTCAGAACTTTAAGCAGAGTTTGGGTTATTTATTGTCTTTTAAATGTCAAACCAAATTCTTAAAATTAAATGCTCTTTTTCGCGGTCAAAAATGAGGAATTTTCAAAAATTAAAAAATGAATACAAAAAGCTACGTAGAAAATTAGAAAATGGAAAAATCTACGGAAATTGTTCTGGTCAGTTTGCCTCTAGTATCCTCTATTCAATTAAAAAAATAAATGGAAAATCGCCCAACTCAGCCGGGTTCTGGAGACATTCTCCGGAGTTGGGTATTTAAATACCCAATCGGCATAAGAGAGTAAAAAAATTGTTAGTATTAAAAAAACAGTTTTGAAACTTTTATTCTCGGTTTGTATTAAATAACATAAAATATTTTAATTAATTTCAACAAAATAATAAAACATTTTGTTTAGAACATTATTTAGCTTTTTTATTTTATTTTCATCCCATGGGACTTCATTGTGGAAATCAAAAAAACAGTTTTTGGGATGAAGTAGTGCATTACATTTTGTACATCCAAATTCAGTTTTTATGCCACATTGTTGGCAGCGAGCACGTCTAGTCATTTTCTCTATGATATGATTGACGCCATCCGAACGCTTGTCACTATCGTGTGCAATTGCCATACGCCGCTTAGCGGATCTTTCAGTTTTGACAGAAGCTGTAGAACGACATTTTCTCCCAAACCATAATTAGCATCAGTGTTTGATGATGCCCCAGCATATTCTCACCACTAAATATTTGAAAATATTTACCGATCTTTTCGTATAAGGTTTTGTGTAAATTTGCAGTGTTATCGATAGGTTGATTTTCAAAACTGTAATTTTTGCGGCGTCTCCATTTCGATTTCTGCGATTCTCCGATCTCGATGAGACCACGTTTGTTGGTAGCTACTTTGGATGTAGATGGTTCAAAGCTGATAGCTTCTTCGTTTTCAACTATTTCTTTCAAATGAGCATTGTCGTCATTGAAAATATATTCCACTTCAAAGTTGCCAGCTACTTCGCGAGGAAACTCATTCACATCAGTAAGAATTTGGACATTATCGTCCAAGTCTTCACCGTCGCTGAAGGCATCAACTTCATCAGGCGGTGTAATTATAACGTTTATTGAATTTGCATGTTTACCACTATTTTCTTCATCGCTCCAACTATCGACTTCAGCTTGCAATTCTTCAATAGTCAAAATTTTTTTTTGGTTGGACATTTTCAATTTTTAATTCTTCTCAAAACGTCTAATTCTTCGCAAAGCACTGTTTTGACACAAAGGTTTATTGTAATTCATTCCGTTTTGGGTCCAATTCGTAAAGTAACTGTTATCTGCTGTTCATCACAACAGAATAATGTTGCCATATATGTAATTTTTTAAATTTACACCATTAACCCGGATTTGGCGATTGGGTATTTAAATACCCAATGCAGATCTCGCATATGCTGATAGCTAAAAACATGAAATTTTGCAAAACAACTTCTATGACCTATATAAGCTTACACATAGATTTTTAGAAAAATCGTACAGTGGCTTCTATGGGCAGTCTTTAATGGGTTAAGTGAACGAAAGAAAATAATTGCCAAATTAACCAGTTTACTGCGTAGTAATGACGTTATATTGAAAATTAATAAATTCTGTAAGATAAAGGAGATGACAGCATAAGGAGGTTATTGAAATGACCTCTTGCTGTATTAAGTGAAAAAATTACATACCAAATAGGGCAATTTAATTTTTACCAAGAAGGGTAAAGTGTAAGGGGTAGTATTAGGAAATAGTTGAAATTAACTCATCCTCGAGTAAGCTAATACCTCAATAATTGGTGAATTAGGCATTGATTTCACTCGGTAGTAATGAGGCTATGTTGAAAAATAATGTATACAGTAAGGACCTAACATTAATAAGTAAGACAAAGGGAAGGGATATTAGGGGGAAGTTGTTTAAATTGTAGACCCCGGAAGAAAGTGGAAGTAAATGAAAAACTGTATCAACTACTTGCTCTGTAAAAATAAGTTTAGAATGTTTAGAGAAAGATCGTGATAGCACCAAGTAAGGCAAACTGTAAGGTAGGGTGGAGTGAAATTCAAAAAAAAAAAGTTAACCTCGGAAAGAGATGTAGTCTGGGGTCCTAATGAGGGGAAAAATAAAGAAAAAAATTTTTAAAAAATTTTAGGGTTCGCGCCAATCCCTCGAAATTTGGAAATTATCGCTATTTTGGCGTTGATGTCAATAAATCTTTGCAATAGCGTAAACAATGAAATAAGGTCATGAACAAATTTAAAAACAATTTTCTCATTGTTAAAAAATTTCAAAAAGTAAAATAAGTAAAATCGTTCCTTCTTCAGAAAATTGACTGAACAATGAAATCGCCACCAAAGCTACAAATATTAGTCGATTATCCTCATATTTGCCTCAAATACTTTTGTTTGGGCACTGAACAAGCTCAAACTTTTAAATTTCGAATAAGTTAAGTCGTTAATTTTTAGGATTTTTCTAAAATCATCGCCAAAATAGCGATAATTTCCAAATTCCGAGGGAGTGGCGCGAGCCCTAAAATTTTTTTAAAATTTTTTTCTTTATTTTTCCCCTCATTAGGACCACAGACTACATCTCTTTCCGAGGTTAACTTTTTCAAATTAAAAAAAAAAGCATGTTTTCACTCCACCCTACTGTAAGGAGATGCAGTCATGGGGAGTTCTTTCAACAAAAACCCATTACCCAGTAAACGAAAGGAAGAAAGGAGCTAACTGAATGTCTACCCAGGGGCGAGTGTAGACAAATAAGTCATCCAACCTGTAAGTAACTTACCGGCGATTAAGATAGTTTCGGGTTCCGTTCTAGCAAACCCCTTTCTTTTTTCGACGAACTACAGCCAGCACCCAACTCTAACAACTCTCGCCTGTTTCAATCTCATCACTAATCCAATTCTTTTGTCTCTTTTCAGTTTCCTTTCTACCCGATCGTTCGGACAAATCTTTAGGTTTCTTTCCCTCATGGAAGACCTTAGCCTTGGCCTCCTTGGCCACCACCACCACCATCGCCACAACGAAAAAGGATATCGCCGGCAACAGGAAAAATCTTCCCTTCTTCCTGCCACAGCCGAAAATGCTGCTGGAAAACAATTCCGATGAAGATGACTACGAGATCAGAGAAAACGAATTGGTCCTAATCAACAGCGATGACGATCCCGATGATGCCGACGATGATGCGGAGGAGACGAACGGCGATGTGGACTATCGGCCACAATCACCGGTACAGGCAGCGGTGCGAGTGGCCTCGGCCAATATTGAAATTGTCGACAACGGCGAGAGTAGAGCTCATGATCTAGTGGATTTGGAATTGTCGGGTCATGGCTTCAAGCGTAGTCCGGCGGCGGCGGCGGGCGCTTTGGCCAGCCAAAAATATGGCAATTTCTATGCAAATATGCCGGCGGGCATTAAGTCGGCCATAGTGGCGAGTGCCACCATTGTTTTGACGGCTCTGGTAACATTTATGGTGATATTTGCGGTGTGTCGTTGGAAGCAAAAGCGTCATCGCATGACCAACATTATGAAGTCGTACAATGCCATGAAAAGCAAATTGCCACCGATAGCAACGACAAGCGAAGCGGCCGCAGCAGCGGCGGCGACAATGGCGGCGGCAAACGCATCCTGTATGCGACATTCGTCGCTGAGAGAAATGAATAGTCTATTGGGTGGTAGTGGTCTGTCAGTGGCTGCCACCATTACCACCACAACCACTGGAGTGCCAAATACCCCCTCACCAGCCACATCACAAACAACCGTGGCGCTGGCCACCGCAGCAATGCCATCGGGGACACAACAATATCGCAACAACAACAACAATAACACTAGCAATAGCAGTAGTAAGCACCATCAACATCAACACCAACACCAGCAGAACGTGCAACGCCCCAGTTCGTTGCTGTTTCAACGTCTACCCTCGAACACAGAGAATCCCACAAACTTATCGATTCTAAGTAATTGTAATCTGGCTGACCTGAAGCGAACCAGCGATCTGCGAGGTTCAACGACATCGCTCAGTTTCTCACTGACCAGCGGCCACAACATGCCGAACAGTCACATGAACACCATGGATGCCAATTCACCGGAAGTGCAAGAATATCTCTTTGATACGCTAAGGAATTCATTTTAAGAAGGGCAGCGGCCGGTGCAGCCTCGAGGAATTAGTCAAATTTTCGACATTGAAACGAATTGTTTTTCTGTGGTATTTTTTCATATGAACTCTCACAAAAACACCCACACAAAATAATTACAAATTAAACAAGGTTTAGTAGGTTTTAATAAAGCAAAAAACAAAAAATAAACAAAAAGTAAAAAAAAAAAAAAACGAAAAAGTTACAACATGCAAATATTCGGCTTGGCCGAATCGATTACATCCTCCAACGGCAAATGTTGCGATTGATTTCACAGCGTGGTTAATTTTTCTGTAGCTCGATTGCCATTCGGTTTTTTCTCCAACTCGAAGGACCATTGTTAGAGTGCCAAATGAAGTTGAAGTCAATACTTTTAAACATATGTGGCAACCTTGTCATTAGCCTGCCGGTTATCACATGATTACCAGGTAGTCGTTTGTTTTTATTTATGTAAATGTTTGTTACAACACGATAAGCGCCAAAATTCGCCATTATTTAATTCCTTGTCTGTACTCGAGTCGCGAACACATAAAATGAATCTTTCAATAAATGTGGGTATTATTTTAATTAACCACGAGTTTATTTTCAATTAGGACATAATCCCCAAACATACATCAGTTCCCTCTACCTTGTCCACTCATTACTCAAAGACTGACAAAAATGGGAATTTTCGGACGTTTTGTTTCAGAATAAAAAGATCTAACACACGTTCTCATGCGCCGCCCTAACAACTATGCAACAGTGGTCCAATTAATTCTCAAATTGCCTTGAAGAAGCGCATTAAAACTGAAATATTTCAATTCAATTTCTATTTATTTAATCAAACTGAGCCCTTTTGGACTATAAGTTGATCAATATCTCTGTCATTCTCATGTCGCTTTCGAGGGAACGCCTGCCAGAAAGTCTACTGGTACTTAAGTTTGGTCAATTCCATACTCATTTCTGTGAGCCGAGAAGTCCATCATATTATCAATGAGAAAAATCCGAGAAGGTCTTCTCTTTATTAATTAGAAACCTCCATCTGGTGGTTGAAGACAGCACAGCAGGGGTTGGACTGAGTCATGAGTCTTACCTATATAATGTATACATATTCTGTAGGTCAGTAGGTTAGCTAAACGAAGATCACCTCTCACGTAAAGTAGCCTCACCATATGTGACCTCTCGAAATGCTTCTGAAATCCATATCAAATTAAAGAAAATTAAATAAATCAAAAGATCTTTTTCAAACCAAAGGTCGATATTTTCGCAGGAAAAGAACTCCAATTTATTTACAGGCTCAGCCACAATATCGATTCATGCGAAGTGCTGTTAATAGCCATCAAGGCATCGTTAACCCCCGATATCTTTACAAATGCTGTTTGCAAGCAATGTCCAAACTATCATGTCGAACGACAACGTTCGCATGCTTTCAAAGTGACAAACATCTAACGAATGGCATCGAAATTCGCTGTTTATCATCTGTCCGTCTGCTTTAAGCCACGATGTCGAACGACAACGTTCGCATGCTTTCAAAGTTACAATCATCTGACGAATGGCATCGAAATCCGCTGTTTATCATCTGTCTGCCACTTAGAAAGCATTCGAACGTTGTCGTTCAACATCGTAACTTAAGCAGACGATCCAATCGAATGCTGTCGAACATCGAATGCTTCTTCGTCGAACAAGTCTTACATTTGCCCACTAACTAGTTTGAACATTGCCAGCAAACATCATTTGTAGACAATTGTCAGCTAATAAACATGTCGGGGGGTTAACGACACAGTCATTGCATTGCTGGCTATTAACAGCACTTCTCATGATTTGTTTTGCAAATATTATTTTGTTCATGCCACAGTGCTAATACATTTTGCAGGCAATTAATAAATTCCAACGAAAATTGAAAAGGAAAAGTTTTCACAAACGATGATTGTGCTAATATTGCCATCCATTGTCCATTGTCGAAAATGTTCGATCGAACACTAACAAGATAGAGTCAGTTCAATTTTTCGCAAACCAAACGTCGAACACGAAATTTGAACGGAAAAAATCCATCGAACCGAACACGCTAGTCGAACAAATTCGACTGTGGTTGGCCTGCTTTAGGTTGCTAGAATTTTTTTCAACCTAAGTTGGTCGTTCTCCTCACACGCTACAACTTTTTCAACCAATTACTTATCCAATCTCATTTACAAATGTTTACGTTGTGTCAACATGAACGCATATGTTATTATTTTAGATATTTTTCTTCAATTAATTATATTCCTCAATGAAATCAAACACTTTTTCCACACATTCTTTCATTTTATGGTATTTTTCAAAATACAGAAATGTGATTGCCTTATCCATGACAAAATGCGAATGAAATCAATCAATTTTGATTTTCATCCAACCTAAGACCAATAACTTGATCGAGTTGTACGCCCAGTTGTTACGTTTGAGGGCCGCATAACGTTATGAATGCGGATATAATGAAAATATTCTGATTTTCATCCAACCTAAGACCAATAAGTTGATCAAGTTGTACAATCAGCTGTACACCGTTATACAATTTTACATCTGGCAATTTTAAACTTAACAACATACGTTTGACGCTGGAGTCGTTGATTTTACATTCGATAATTTAATTTAAAATTCATCTACCACAAACAAATGTTTATTTTGGAAAATATTCATGAAGTCTTTCTATTGCCGACAAATTCCTATTTTGCACACCATACGTGTGAAGGTGGAGAATTATGTTTACATTCGGTAGTTTAATTTAAAATTCATTTAATTTTTTACTATCAGCCCGATTCTGAATACCCCGGGGAATTTACTTTTTTTTTCGAGAACATTAGCGTCCTATTCTCAACGGGAAACAAACAAATCATTTGACTCCGCATAATCGAAATTGTATGTCGCCTGGTTTATTTAGAACAAAAAGTAAATTCCCCTGGAATTATCTCCCCGAGAATATTCAAAATCGGGCTGTATGTATTTTTCTTAATATTCATTGCTGACCTAACTGAATCTTTTTCCGTAGGCCTTCTAGAATGTCTATCAAGGAAACATTAGCAGAAGAGATTGCTCCCTGAGACATCCTAGAAGGCCTTGTATAGGCCCTTGCCTTTGTAGCTGGAAAGTTCAATATCTATCTCAGCGTCGTAAAAAAGAACTTATAGAAGGAATTCGAAAGCAAACAGTAGGCCTGCTCAAGGCATTGTGTCTTATTTTCCAAATATTTCCGGTAGTCCTTCAATAATGAGTCTCTCTCTTAAAAATAAACTCAAGGAGACCTTTTAAAAAAATAAAGAATGGTTAAGAAAAGCCTTGTTGGTGAACTTCATTATGCTTACCACATGTTGAAACTCATTACTGACCGTGGCGAATGTTTCTAAGCAAACAATTCTATGATACGAAAATTGTTGTTTCATTTCTTTCGTTACCACTTTCCACCATCCTGGCCAAAGCAGACCTTCAGTCACTCAGTGTGTAAATAATTGAAGGTAAAGGTTATTATCTTATCCTCGTGATTCCTTCTAAAAGACAAATTGCTACCAGGCCTTCCACAGAAAAGTCATTGCAATGTCCATTGTAACGTTTGTTATGACGAAGATGCCAATGGAGGTGTGCTCACCTCCTCCCCTGTATGTAATAACTTTTCAAAAAATGGAAGCAATGCAAGTAAAAGTAGGTTTTTTGTAATGTTCAAAGAAACTTGTCTAAGGTTCTCCTGAACAAAAGCGCCCGTGTGTGTGTTGAACTATTCTGCGAAATGTTTTGTTCACAATCTAAGCGTTTCCACTAACATTTACCTGATAGTTGTCGAATTATCGTTACGAAGAACTTTTTAATAGAGGCCGTGGACTTTAAAAGACGTTTCGAAGCACCACTGTTTGTTAAATGTAACAAAAATAGTAATGTTATGTTCAATATTGTAGTATTGACCTTTGTCAATTATATTGAATTTAGAATTTTGTTAATGAGTTCAAGCTCGAGGTGAGGAATTTTTAATATTAAATTCAAAATTAATATTAAGAATTCTTGTACTCATTAGAAAATTCTAAATTCAATCTAACAAAATTAGGTTACAATATTTGTAAAAAGTTTTCTAATCATTCTAAGTAGGCTGTCTTCCACCTAACGTCCATTTATTGTTGAGGCATTTAAACCACATTAGCTGCAGTTTACCCTGTAGAGCAGAGGTAGGGACTGCACATAGTCGGCAAAATCATCAAACAGAGTTTAACAGTTGATTTGTCATTGTTTTGTGTAATGCATCCAAAATAAATTTCGCACAGATTCAACCCACCAAATACATCCACACTTGCGGCGGTTCTCTTTATGTCGACCACTCCTGCGTGTCCCTGAAAAACAAATCATCTCGAAATCTACAGTTTAAAGTTGGATCAGGATAATATGGTTTTTGTCAATAGCTTTACAAGACTTTCATAAAGTTTTGGACTCCAGAGAAATCTCAAAGCAGTCGGCAAACGTTTTTTTTCTAAGATTTCTCCCTTCCTCTGAGGTTGTCCACAACTTCTTTAGTGTATCCTCAAATCCATCTTAGATCTTTGAAAACTGCTAATTCTAATTCTTGGGAAGATAAACTGGACAAAAAGCTGTCAATTTAGCAATTCCATGTCGTCTTAAGGTTTCTCCATCCGTGTAACCCTTTCGCCCCTACTGGGATCATATGACCCAACGAAGGTGCCTTTATCAGGTATCCCTAACATCTTAGATATTATACTTATAACAACATTTGCTGTCAAAATTTAAATAAACCTAAAAGATTTAAAAAAAAAACTTAGGGGTGAATGTGTTAAAGTATTCTCAAATCCCTTCGAGTTATTCTCAAATCACTCTGACGATTCCCATGGAAATTGTCCGATTGGCCTTAGTTGAGGGATGTAGCCAATTTAGATGTAGCATGATGACCACTGTCATGTTAAAGTTTCTCCATTCCTCGTAGGTATTCTCAAGTTCCTCTGAGGTAGTCTCAAATTCCTTAAGGAGTATTCTCACACAGCTGAACTGTAGCCAAGCGTATTTTCAATACCCTCCTCATATGCCTGGCAAATAATCGAGTGTTCTCGTCCAATACAAAAGAAGTTTCACCTGGTTTGTCCATAGAATCATTATTGGGAGGAACGCTCTTGATTGTACTCCGAGAGTGACACATTTTCTAATATCAGTTTAATGGCCTGTAGGTATAATTACACGGTCAAGATCTCTGATTGAGATCCCTGGCTAATTCGAAAGCCATCGTTCGCTCGTTGCCTTCAGACGTCAGAGTGCTCTGGGATCAATCCGACTGCCAGAATATCTGGTGTTAAGATCTTATGAATTTCCTCTTTGTTTTCGAGTAACCTTCGAGAGTTCAACATTCGTCGATGGCAGAACCCTAACTGTCAGTAAAGTTGTTTACAGAATATTTACAATTATTCGAATTAACTTTAGCGTGTAGTGTTTGAAGTCAGGCCTCTTTTCTACTCTAGCGACGTTTTGCATATCGCGAGCCTCAGTGACCTTTTTCCAATCTACTGTAGTCGTTTTTGATCCAGTGGTATTTTTACTGCAGCATATATTTGAAATGTTTTTTGTTAGAATTAGGCTACATCCAGCAAGCCACATCCTCGACTTCCTAAGGAATAAACAGATATCGGTCTTGTTTAGTTTAACATCGAAACGACTTTGCCGATTTCGTTCTTGTCTACTTTGTCAAAGTCGACTTTTACTCACACATTTTGTAAATAATTGAGGGCAAAGGTTCTTATCTTATCCTCGTGATCCCTTCTCAAAGTCAATTCTTACCCGGCCTTCCAAATAAAAGTCATTGAAATGTCCATCAAAACTTTTGTCTGACCTCGTTCTTGTCCTCTTGGCTGAGGACATTCTGTCAAGATGAGCCAGTTAGTATTGGCTACAAAAAAACTTTCAATTTTTTTTTCAAAATTTCTCCAAATTCCAATAGTCGACGACATTCCATAAACCGTTGGAGGATATAAATACACACACACACAAAACGGCCCCCAAAAATCCAAAACAAAAAATCATCTCATGGGTTTCCATAACAACAACTACAACTAAAAACATAAAAGGCACTTCGGTTTTTTTTTTGTAAGTAATACAAAAAAATATTGTTGCATATTTAAAAAAAGGAAAAGAACGAATTGATTAGAACTTTTTTTGGTTTTTATGGTAAAGAAAAAACATGTCCTTAGATCTAAAGGCAACCCGGTTTTTTCGTGACAATAATCTATGAAAGAAATGTATGAAAACATTGCGGAAACGAAATGTTTTTGCAAAAGAAAAATAAAAATTTAAATGGAAATGGAAATGGAAAATTTTGGAGGTGTTGTCGATTTGTAATGATTGTGTTAAATTTGTACATGGTGTCATGGATTTGTGGTAAATGTATTAAAAATAAAAATGGGCAGAGGAATAACCATTTGTACAAGCAATGACTCAACGATAAGTGATTAACACACTCGATGTGTCAGCCGCAAGATTCCCAAAATCACCTATCATTAGTTTGGAGAATTTCCCAACCTTTTTTCTATTTCTATAAACTGCAATGTCCTAACTTTGTCATGTTTCGATTTCTCTTTTCCTTATGTGGAATAGACGACATCGTACCATTTGGGTCCCTTCGATAACCAATTTCAAAAAATAAAAAAGAAAAACTTGAAATTTCCAAAAACAAAATCACAGTTTAATAAATTTTACAAATTTTAGAAGAAGTACGTATATATTTTCTTCTGTCCCCAAAGGAAATTCGTTTTTTAATGCCTGAGTAATTCCATTGTAAGTGAAAGCGGTTTAGAAATCATTCTAGAAGAGGTCATGAACTGAACGATACATGTTTAAACATTTAAATTCCTACAAATGCAATTTAGGACTACCCAAATCATACGACAACCTTATACACTAATCCGTTAACCCGTGTGAAAGTGAATTGCAAAACAATGCCTCATTGTTACTGTTTCATTTCTAAAGCGTACTGGACACACAAACTGGACAACATAATTCAGCTAATAATATGTTTGGGTCTTTGTTTAACCATATCGGTTTTTTTTTGGAATTGTTTAGCTAATGATTTGTATTTAATTAAACTATTTATGGTAATTGTTGCTTAATTTATTTTATATACACACACCCACAGATACATACGCGTATGTTGTCGTAGGGTATGTAATTTGTTTTTGTTTTGTGTTTGTGAATTACACACACACACACACACAAGAATCGTTGTTTGTTTTATTTATAAATTAAATTTATATGTGTACTTGAATATATTGTATTGTCTGATGATACATTGAATAGATTTTAATAACTAAACAACAACAACAAATATATATACACCCTATATATATTTATATATATATATATATTAATATAACACTTATGATTACATTTAATGTAGAATAAAATAAAGAATTTTCAATAAAACAAAACAAAAACCGAAGAAATGTTTAATAAAAAAAAAAACTGGATAATTTATTGTAAGCCAACTTAGAAAAATGTAATCAAGTTAAAAGGTAAGTGAAAGTAATCTCAAAAACGCTTTTCAAACAAAAAAATCTACTACGAAGGATATTTCCTGGCAAGATATAGCCATAATATCGAGTCTTGTAGGCGCTCTAGGTGTTAATTGAACAAAGTTGGGGACAAATTTCCAAATTACCCTAAATAGGTTTATAACTTTGTTAATTTCAAAGACATCGAACTCCATTAGTATGCGCCATATAGTACCAGAAATAATGGCATTGAATTCCCTGATGATTCGTCGACGGCAAACGGCTTTACTGACATCACGTGCGATTGGCTCTGGTCTTTCTTAGCCATAAACTGGTTCTATCGATTACTCTCAAATCCGAATAAATTTGTAAATGAATCTTAAATGCACATTTATTGTTACTAAAATGTTTGTTCGGAATCTCTTATCTTTGGCTATGATACGAGACTTGATTAAGACAACATGACGAGGTCTTATTTGAAACCGTTTAATAAACCGGATATTTCGTTGGATGGCTCGAACTATAGAGTGATTGCCAAAATAGGAGCAAATCCTAAGTACATGGGCTTTGAAGTTTCATTTTCAGTAGCATTTTGGCCGATTTTTCCCCCCGCAAAATTCAGGATATTTTCCTCCCGGTCTTTTCACTAGAAATATCGTGTCTGTAAGGTAGGGCATTGAATAAAATTCACAGCAATTGAGCATATGTTTTTCATGGTAACTTACACTCAGGGGAAGAAATCAGGAGCGCACAACAGGCCGAATTGCTGGCCTTGGTGTATTTCAACGACATGAGACGGTCATTCGGACATGGCCTATCCTCCGTTTCAACCTAACCTACACACAGCGTATATTATACTGCACCTACTTCCCCTCATAGAATTTCTAGTGGGCAGCATCTTTGTAATCAATGAGACATCCCTGCTCAGACCTATGCAAATAGGTCACACCAGATTACCAGGATTATCTTTCTACTCAATTAGGTCATCCCTGCTCAGACCTATGCAAATAGGGCACACCGGATTACAATTGGAATTCTGTTTCCATGAACAGTCCAGGGTCCCAGAGACACAATCGGACTACATAGTAAAGAAACTGGAATTGCACAATGTTTGGGCGGTTTTTTCAGACGGATCCAAAAACTGCGTAGGCACGGAAGCGGTTGTCTACATTGAGAAGGCGTGCATTAAGAAATCCTTTAGATTACCGGATGAATGCAGCATCTTTCAGTGCAGGGCATTGGGAAATCCTTTAGATTACCGGATGAATGCAGCGTCTTTCCAGCGGTATTTAGGAATGTGGAAGAAATTGCAGACAGCACAATACCGAAAGGAGAAAATATTACTTTCTACGTCGACAGTCAGGCAGCATTGAAGGCTACAACACGCCTTCCGCTGCGTTATTGAAAGAAACGAGGCCCCGCATTTGCGAGCTCGAATGGGCTCGGCTATACATATTGAGCGAATCGATAGATCGGTCTAACCGCCTATCTGATACTTCTTTAGATTGCAGAAGGACCAAATCCGAAAAATGAGACACTAGAGTGGGTTGCAATGTATCAAAGGCCATATGACGTTGGTTAGATGTAGCAAAGAACAACTGTACTGATGAAACTGTTTAGAAGGAAACTCAGACTTGTAAAATGTGTTATCGTGGGCCACAGCTAAATCCGGCGAGGATCAGCAAATGGGATAACAGATCTGCCGAATTCTACAGGACGAGTGGGATAACAGATCTCACGAATTATATCTTTGAGGTCTTAAATCGACGCTGGGCTGTTGGCATATACCGTATCTTTCACGTGGCCCCAAAGGAAGAAGTCGCAAGGTGTTACATTACAAGATCTCGGTGGCCAATTTTGATACCCTCTTCCAGAGATAACACGGTCCGGAAACTTTTTAATTTTGCAAGATTTTTACCATTTTTATAGTGAATTTTAATATTTTCAATTCGTTGTTTCCATTCCCTTTTTTGTACTGGCGTTGTTTCTACTTGTCAAATATCAAAGAATAAAAGCTTGTTGGAGAACCCTCCATTTGGTTCCATACATAATAATGTTTGCTTATTGAAGAAAATGTTTTGGCCGAAATTAGTCGGCTGTTGGACGCAAAATTGTTAGACAAACAATCACGGTACTTGTACGAGGTGCACGGTCGAAAATGTGGTAAAGTGTATTTTCAAACTGGATAGATTTTCTACCAAAACTTCTTTAGTACGAAGAAGCATGTGGAGTTGCTGCCAGGATTATACACATAGCACATGCATTTTCTCAGCTATGAACTGAAGAAGGCTTCATTCTAGACTTCAATCAATAATTAATTAGTCCTGCCCTTGGATTAATATTCTGTTGAAAACATATACAATTATCCAGTTTAAATGTCCTAATGAACTCCTCCCACTTACCTGTACAAATCGTAGTGAAACATTTGCTTGAAATCCACCAAAGGTATCTGCGATGATGGCCAATGATAAATGATCGCATACAGACGTGCTATCAGTCGGCATTGCTTCAATGCAGCCGATAATGCATTCGAACCCTTCAGCTGAGCCATCTCTTCTACGCTAAAGTACAAAACAGTATTATATGTTTCGGGCAACAGATCGATGTAGGGTCTCCAGAAACTATCGGCTTTCAATGATTCCACCATTAAGATAAAGGCCAGCTTCAAATTGGATGGCTTAAAGAAATCCCGGGCAAAGACACAGTCCTCATGCTCTTCGGATAGGATTAATTGGCGGGGTATTCCGAAAAGCATTTCGTCTTTCTTAATGTCACGTGTCGCCTTCAGGCCCAAATCATAACCGGGAAACTCTTCGATTTGCAAGCCTTCATGTTGTATGCCATGGTCTTTGGCCCACTGATAGAATTTGTCTATGGCAGCCAGACGACTAGACTTATCCGTTGCCGTTTTGCGCTGCAGCGGTATCTCCAATGTCTGTATGCGCTTAAGTATTTCCTGTACCATCAGATATTGTGCCCATTCATCTTTGGGATTGGCGGCCTCCTCATAAACGGTCTTCAGAAGAAGGGAGATGAGGTCTTTCATCTGCAGGCGAGCCTGTTGCGATAGATTGAGATTTTTGGGCTGCTCGAAATGTCGTTGATGGCCGGTACTGTCATTACCGCTGCTACTGTTATTATTCTTGGCTTTGTTGTGTTTATTTTTATTTTGTTTTTTATTATTTTGACGTTTATCCATTTTGATTGGAGTTTCCAGACACACACAAACTTGGGAAATGGGATGATATCAAATGAATGGCTGGTCGTCGCAGTTCTTCTAAGTCGTCCAATGCAGAACTTATCGAAATATTTTGTAATCGTTAATAGCACTACTTTTCGCCGGCTCCGTTTAATTATAGAAATTCCAGCAACAAATAAACCAAAAATGGTAATCGCACGTGCCGACGTTGTTGCCTGATTCGATTCTGTGCTACAACCAAAAAATTGGGGTGTTTGAAATGGTTAATGAATGATTTGTGGTAACTCTGTACAATGAAACACAGCTGTTTCTGTTATCATCAATTGAACAGGGTTGTTAGTAGCAGATGATAGAGTTGCCGAATGCTGGGAATGGGCAAAAATAGTGTGTGTAGAGGTGCCTTCTTTCATTATTTGACATAACATGGTTGTACTAGTCAGTTTTCGGAAGAAACCACCTCCGTATGATGTACAGCTTACACATCATGAACAAGGTCAGCTGCAGGTTTATACCAACAATTAACAGTCAACAAATGAAAATTGAGACAAGAATTGACAAGAATAACTACCACCCTGCAAAAGCGGACAAACTTAACAAAACATGTGAATTATTTTTAAATACAAATATAACTTATTTTATAAACATGATTATATTCAACCGTATTTGTATAATAATTCAAGTGAGGTAATTAAGGATGGCCGTTTAATGGCTTTACCCGCATAATGACTCAAAAATCGAAGTAATTAAGCGGTGTTAATCGTTGATTATTTTGCATTTTATTACTATCGCATTTCATTTCATTCTGCATGGACGATATTGGACTTGTCCCAGAGAAAAAAAAGCGATAATGTCGGTCTTGTGCCAGAGGAGAAAATGTCTAAGTCGCAGAATAATAATCTATTTATTTTGACAGTTTTAACAGTTTTCAATAACAAAACATTTGTTTAATGTTGCACTTTTACGTACACGTTTTAATTCGCATATAACATATTTAGATGCGGTTAGGAAGAGTGGTGCATCCGAAGATGCACCTCCACTCGGAGACCCATAGTGAATCCCTTCTCTATAAAAAATAAAGTAAAGGAGAAAGGTTTTAAGGAAGGAAATCAAATAGTAATGTCCGCTGGCTCATCAGTCTGTTGGGTACCCGCATCCCCTGTCGTTCACTCATTGTATGTCCCTTATGAAGCTTATTACGTCTTCAGATCTTATCTTTTAGATGTCCCCTAGTTCTGCTGTCTCCTATTCAGTCTCATCGTCGCTAATTCTGCAGAAGTCTACAAAAATGTTATACCATAAAATATTATTTTCAGAAAGTGCATACATGAATTTTTGGAAATTGAACATTGAAATTATTTCTATATTGGACATTCTTGTAATAGTATTAGTTTTTCAGTTAGGAGGAAAATCCCTAGAGTTATGAAAAACGAAAACTCTGCGTTGACTTATCAGTTTTCCATAGAATACGAAACAAAAAGGGGATTCAACAAATGAAATCTGATGGATTTCTTTAGGGTTAGGTTAGGAAGGGTGGTACATCCTAAGATGCCCCTCCACTCGGAGACCCATAGGGTCCATTGTGAATCCCTTCTATATATAGCTGGAAGTATAGATAGAAGGGATTCACAATGGACCCTATGGGTCTCCGAGCATTTCTTTGTTTTGATTTAAATTCGAATTTATTTTGGTTCCTCACAATAAGGATTCGCTCAATATAATATGAGAATAACATGACGTCACAATGCATGTAATATGAAAATCGCTTTATTCTGTAAGATCGCCATAATAACCTGTCAAACCATACTGAACAGAAATGTCATCACAGTTTGAAATTATGGGCTGTCAAACCATAGTTATTGACATCAATAGTTCTCATGCATCTTAAAAAAACACCCTATATGAGGACCACAAATTTCCAAAGGATTTGCCATTTCGATATCATTTACGCCACAATATCCCTTTGTTAAATCATTCCGTCTGTCATGGCTTTTTCATTTAAAATCGATTGTTAACTATCGTTTTTGAAATGCTCAACGGGATTATCGAAAAAATCCTACATTTACCAGCACTACAATAAAATATCATCATCATTTTTATTCTGTCATTTTTCACGTACAAATCGATATGTTTTTACGCGTTTCGAATTAAATTAAACAAGATAAACGCTTGTGAAAATCAAAGAAAAACATAAAAAAGCGATAAAGGGTAAAGCAGCAACGATCATAAATTTAATAGCGCAAAAAATAACTTGTAAAAACAGCGAAAAAGCTCTGTAAAATTTGTTCGATTTCTAGAGAAAAATTTTTCTTTCGTCCAGCGATTGCAATTAATGCAAAGCAATATGTACATCTGAAGAGTGTGGTGGCTGTATTGTATTGAGTGGTCGTCTCTTTCTGGCGTTTGCATGTCAAATGCGTTGGAATTGGATGTTTTGTGTGTTGTGAACGATGAAACATTAACATGGTTATGGAAAAGTGGGCGGTTTTGTGCTAGTGTTTTTTTATGTTTAGTGTTTCGTCGTTTTGTTTATGTGGCATAGGTGGAATAGTTTTTGAAGTACAATAAAAGGATAAATGTAATTAAGTTGTAAACAAGCTTTAAAAATGTAAATAAAAAAAAAACATGAACTGTTTAAAATAAGACTGAATTCGAAGAAATTGCCATTGTTTAAAGAAAAAAAGAATTGTCATTTCGTGTATATGTATGTGAGAGTGTATAAGTGTATCCGCGGCGTTTTTTTGTAGGGATGTTTAACTGTGGTGCCTTGTTTAGGATTGAATTTTCAACAATTTAAGTTTGTTTTAAGTTCAGGTAGTTCATTGATTCAATTTCTGCTTTTTTCTCATCTATTTTTTTTTCTTATGAAATCTTTTGTTTGTTTTGTAACTTTTCGACGCTTTGCAACACTGTTTTTTGCATTAGTGCTGTCAAATCGTTTAAATTCACCACTACGTCTTTTATCTCGTTTTGCCGATGTAAAAAAAACGACAGTCATTTTGGAGTTCTTTTCACGTAAACGTCGTCCGAGGTTTTTGTGAAAAATATTTATTAATTTGGTGGTAAATCAAGTGTAATTGATAATAAAAATCACAGAAACTTTGATAAACAAAGCAATAGCTTAAAATAACGAATATATCACATAAAAGCAAATGTTAAAGAATTAAGAGGCGTTTTTAAAATAAAACTGCTTTCGTGAAAAATCTTGTTTTTTAATACAAAAATATAATTTTTTTTTGGCTTCTACTATTGCCTAATTATTTTTGTTCTGTAATTTCCAGTTTTTTCCTCTTTTTTTTATATGATCTCCGTTCATAGTACTGTTGTCAGTTTTCGTGTTTGTATGTGTTGACAACGAATAAAGAAAAGAAATTCACCTGAGTGCGTTTATAAAACAAATCAAAAAAAAAAAAAAGAAGTCCCAAACCAAAAAATCAAATTCAAGTAAAAAAGTGCCGAGTTTACAGCAGAAAAGATCATTAAAGCAAAACGCATAACGTATCAAGGAAGAGTGAGCGAGAGGGCGTGAGACATTGACAGACAGAGGTAGAGAAGAACGTTAGCCAGTTCGTAGTTCGTCATACACGTAATTTTGTTGTTTTTTCGTGTGTCATTCACTGATTTTGTTGGTGTGCCGTCTCGTTTCTCGTTACAACACAACCAACAATTTAACCACTACAATACAACAACACTTAAATAACAAACAATTCAACATACCTTTGCAGTGTTGCATTTTTGAAAACGTCATCTCGAGAGCCAGTCAGAGGCAAACGAAAAAAAAAAAAAAAACAAACAACAATAGTGTCCGTGTAATATAAAAGAAGCAGCGGAAGAAGGTGCACAAAATGACTCAAATTTTACCCATACGCTTTCAGGAGCATTTACAGGTAAGTTTTTTCCCCGAACAAATGTATTTACTATGATGTCTTCCTCGAATTTAGAATGGAGATGTGAAACATATGTTAA
The DNA here is from genome assembly GCA_958296145.1 of Hydrotaea cyrtoneurina. Lineage (NCBI taxonomy): Eukaryota > Metazoa > Arthropoda > Insecta > Diptera > Muscidae > Hydrotaea > Hydrotaea cyrtoneurina. The sequence continues at coordinate 89,553,632 of OY282513.1, forward strand.
TGGTCCTCATTTCATATCAGGGAACATACACAGCAGTTAGTTGACACCCCTATTTAGTTTTATTACTTTATCTTCATTTTGCTTGCTCTGTTGTGTGTGTGTTTTTCCCAACAACTTGTTGCAAATGTTTCGTTATCTTGTTTTTTTGGTTTTCATTTTCTCTTGTTTTCCCTTTTAATTGAATTTTTGCTGTTGTTTCTTTCAGTTGTTGGAAACAACAAATCTCTACTTATTTTATTTCCCCATTGTCCAATTGTATAGTTACTAGCACTAGTACTCCCGCTGCTGTTGCCGTTTTTTTCGACTTTGGTTGTGCTTCAAAGCTCGACTGTCAGTCATATATTATCATACTACTCTCGTATAAAATGTTGTTATGAGTCATGCTTTGTTGAATATCAGTCGGCGTTTCTTTTCTGTTGTTGCGGTTTTATGGCTTTCTAAATGGGTGGGGGGGCTAGAGATTGTTTTGTGAGCTTTACTCTTCTTTTTTATGTGTGGTTTAGTTGGATTTTGCAACCGGTTATCCACAAGCAGAACTCCTCCATGACGGCGATATCAGTGATGTTTGGTTATTAATTATGAACAGAACTGTCAGAATGTTGTCATTACCTCTTCCAGATCAGCTTGTCACTGTTTGCACAAAATTTGCTGATAAGACAGTGTGCGAAGGGAAAAGTAGAAATTGAGATTATCCCATCCTAGCGAGATAAGTGTTTCGATGAAATATAGAGGGTACTCTCTCATAAGCGGACACCTAAGGGACTGAGAATTTTGTCCGCTTATGAGAGGAGTACACAAGAGGACGGGAGCGGATTGGTACTGAAAAAAATTTCAGTTTATGAGGAGGTGTTCGGAAGAGCTGCCGCCGACCTCACGGTCGCTCCAAAAAGAAGCTGTGTCGATCCGACAAGGTAAATTATGTCCTAATGATGGTATTTTCCAAGTAAACCCATTAGTATCGCATTCGCCGGCTACAAAAACAACGTAGAAACTTTTCTGCCTGGTCAATGATGGAAAGAGTAATTTTCTCTTTACAATGTAGTCTAAATGTCCTGTTGAGACTCTGGACTGTAGTGCTATTGTCGTGGTGAGAATGTGTGCTGTACTCCTGTTAAGTCTCTGCACTTAGTCCTGTTGAGATTCTCTACTGAAGTTTTGGTCAGACTCTGTGCTGTATTTCTGTTGAGACTCTGCGCCGCAGTCCGATTTTCCTGTTGACAATGAGGACTGTAGTCCGATTTTCCTGCTGACAATGAGGACTGTAGTCCGATTGTCCCGTTGAGCCTCTGGACGGTTTGAGAAATTCCAGCGTTAATAGTCATTTCTCTCTATATCTCTTCTATTTATTTTATCTGAAAGCTTTGTGTAAAGAAGCTGTATTTCTGGCGAAGGGCCTTTTCGGAAATGCAACGTTGCGCTGCAATTGTTGCGGAACTTTGAATCTGTTGCACAGCTTTTGCCGAGCAGTTGTTGCAGATGTTTGTTTGCACTTTACTCGTTCTCTGCATCAGTCATTTTAATACAGCGAGTTTTTAGTATTTTTCTACAACATATTCTTGTTAGTTGCTTTTTAGAACATATGAATTCAGAAAAGGACCGAGGCTCTGCGACCCGGTGAATTCATCCTTTTCAGATGAAAATCCTTCAATTCTAAATAGATCGGGAGTCAAACAAAACAGCGGGCTCCGACTAATCGAACATTTCTGTCCCTTATCATTATTCTCCCGATCTGTCACGAAAAAAAAATCTCCACTTGATTCTTATATTTGCCAAATCGCCTTGAAAAATTAGTGTGCCGGTCTATTAATCATCAGTTTAAATGGACTTTTGAGAAAATGACTTTAAGTGTCTCAATACATGACCTACTCGTTCCTGACCTTTGCAGACTTGCAGACCAAGGAAATCAACTGAAGTTTTACAATTTTCCTTCGGCTTTACTAAAATTACACTGGTGTTGATGAAAAATCTTAACGTCAATGGACCGGACCGCAAAGCTAATCATTTCAATGTAATAAAGTTATTTATGTTAATAAAGTCAGGCCCTTTACACATTTTACGCACTGATTGACCCAATGTGGAGCGGGCAAATGTACGACACAAGAAAAGACCCAGCAAAAACCAGAGTATTTGTACACGGATTTGCATAGCCATCGGGGCACATGTGCTCATGTGTGCGTATGTATTCATGTCTAAGCTGAAAAACTTCTCACTTTTGTCAATTGATATTAATTGAAAACGTACCATATACAAAGAACCGAAGCGACGAATAAGAAAACCAAAAATAACTACACAAAGAGAAAGTGTGTAATTTTATGTCCGTTCAATATCGACATTAAACCAGCGTACGAACCCCTCCGATTGCCCACCACACCAGCGTCATTGTATAGGGGTCGATAAACATGAATGGACGACGGTTATGATACGTCTGCAGAGGGGAAGTGGTGATAGATGGGCGACGAAAAAAAAATCCTAAAGAAATAGAGGGAGTAGAAAAGACAACAACACAACAGCAAATAACATTGGCATGCCTGGCATCCATAGCAGACGAAGTGGAGCTTAATAATGGCAACCACAACAACAACAACAACAATAGTATTAGTAACATTAGGCGCATGCGTTGGACGTATGTGGAACAACAACCGTTAGAGGAGATGTGGATGGTGTAATATTGAAAGAAGTATGTACTACACGCAAAAATGTCTGTCATTTCGTTGTTCGTTCATTTTCTGTATCATTCATGTAATACGAGTACAACAATGGTTCTCTGCTCTGTGTATATGACGGCGCGCGGGTGTGTGTGTAGTAATATTATGGAAAGATAATGCCAACATACAAAGTAGGATAAAGCGGTTGAATGCAAAAACAAATGTAGAAAATGACAACAGTCACTCCGGCAGAGAGTATGTGTACGTGTGTATGTGTGCAATGTTATACAATTATGACATTTATGCTGAGATTTACAGTGGGTGTTGCAGGCGTGTTGAGTAGTAGACCAAATGTACAAACTATGTAGTCTTCAGAAATAATAAGTACTCATATCAATTGGCATGAAAATAGAGGTTGAAGAAAAACATTCGAAGGAGTGAAATCGTCACAAGACTAGATAACTCTTAGTGTTCTCCAAGTCGTGTTCTTCAATAGCAGGCAAAAAAAGTCGGTTATCATACGACCATAACGATCTGAATTGACGGTGACAGTCGTTCCCTCGTCGTTTTCGAAGAAGTTGGTGACTTTTGGTGGATGTAATGGCATCTCTTCAATTACTTGAGGATTCTCAGAACCCCAAATACGACAATTTTGTTTATTAACATACTCACCGAGTGAGAAATGTGCTTCATCGCTGAAGAAAATTTTGTTCGAAAAATCGAACTATCATTGTGTGATAATTAATCGATCCATTTTCGTCAATTTCAGACTTCCAACTGAAAAGAAAACAAAATTGATTTAACCACTTTGTTTGACAGATGTCGAATTCCAGCCCTATACTTTTGAAACCACGAAATGGATAACCCTATATTTGTTTACAAGTGACCATGGCTATTATCGGTTATTTGACGGCACACTTCTTTCGTTTAGCACACACAACTAAAGGGTGTTTTTTATTGAGGTATAGAACTTCGAATTGAAATAAAACACAAGAAAATCGTTTTAATGTCCATCAATTTGGCTTTATTGGAAGGATAATTTTATGCCATTAATGTTTAAATATGATTTCGGTCATGTGGCCGCCGCGGCTGGCTCGAATAAAGCCAATTCTACAGGTCCAATTTTCAACCACTTGTTGGAACCACAACTCATCCACATTCATGCCATCCAATTCGGGAACAAAATAGTCGGTTATCATGGCTCTATACCGGTCTCCATTAACGGTAACTGACTCTCCAGCATTATTTCGGAAGAAGTATGGCCCAATGACTCCACCAGCCCATAGAGCACACCAAACAGTCAGTTTTTGTGGATGTAATGGCATAAAATGGACGGAGCTTGCGGTGAACTTCGCGAACTGAACCATTACTTTCGAAATAAATTTGCACGATTTGCAAGCGTTGTTTTTTTGTCAACCTGTTCATGATGAAATGGCAAACCAAACTAAATATTAATCACTTGACAGCTGACAAAATGGCCGCCAGTTAAAAAAGTGATGCCAACATAAAGTTCTATACCCCAATAAAAAAAACACCCTTTAGATCCAAAACACACTGTGTAAGATATTATAATTCTAGGCATTCCAGACGTCTTTCTTTGCTCGTTATATTCCTACACACATTTCCGTGCCCCTTAATAATGTCTTCCAAAAGGCCTCATACTTCCTGAGTGCCGTCATCGAATCGGTGTATAATTTTTAACCGTGGATCGGCTAATGCTTTTTCTAACAAAATGTTGAATGACTACAATCTTACTCTGTAAATACAAGAAAAAGAAAAATCAAAATGTTATGGTTTTTTTTAAAAAAAAAAAATTCAACATAAATAATCCAGACATGTTAAAAACATGAAATGATAACTAAAACTTTAATTAAAAGTCCCAGACAATTATTCTTGAACCAAATATCCTGTATACTTTGTAGATCAACTAGTTCAGAAATGTTTCCGAAACTAAATAATCGTTAAAAATTACAATCACAGTTGTAAAAAGTATTGTTCATTTTTTTTTTGGCAGTATCCGATCAATTATCCCGGTAATCGGAAAGTACAAAATTGTCAAATTTCCGGGGAAATACGTTTCGGGAATTCCCTGATTCAAAACCCTAAATACAAGGGGATAATCCTTCTCACAACCAATTTATTACTCATTTTGAAAGCAAACTATGTATTTCATAGCCGTATTAGAAATTGTTTTCACCTATTTGAGAAAAACATACAAACATCATAGAAAATTTAATTCATTATAATTGTTTTATTACTATTATTCATAGTTGTCTGTAGTGCGTACTTCTGATGTATTGCTGCACACACACCAACAATTAAATTAGAATTCTTTGCGTTACTTTTCCGTTTGTTCTCCTCCTTCTCCATTCAAACAATTGTATGACACGAGAGCAGCACCTCTGTGAGAGCATATTACATACAGTGCGTTTGTTTGGGGAGGAGAGCGTAATGGTCATGAGGGGTATAGTAGGTGACTGAATGTACTTACTCGTCCACTAACTATGTCTGTCTGCGTGTACTTCAGTAGTTATTATTCTTCACTCCATAACATAGCCCGCCCCCCCGTAATTCATTGTTGGTAAATTTCCCTTGATTCTTACATCAAAAACCAGTTTTTCTTCAATTAAATGAAAAAAAAAATACAAAATTGAGGTTAAAGCTGAAGACAGCAACGAACAACAAGAAAAACACGATTAACAACAACAAATTATCATAATTATTTATAGATGGGGCTCACCATCGACTGAGTGAGTGAACGAGTGACTGACTGACAGGCTGACTAATACACTAACAAATGCATACGACACGAAAAAGCAATAAAATACAATATAGAAAACGACTGAAAAAATGAAAAACAAAAGCCGGCTTTATACAATTAATTAGCACTTGAACGAAAGGTAAAGCAAAAGGAACAAGCGAGAGAGAGAGAGAGAGGGACAGAGAGAGATTCCATCATACTCAGAAATGATTAAGAAATCTGTGTTGTTCAGGTGTGAGTTAAATTCGTTAAAAAAAAAAATTCCCAAGATAAACAATATTCGATTGTTAGGAAAATCCATATCTTTTATTTTTAGTCTGCTGACATTGTACGGATCTATAAGTCCAAGTGTTTCGGTCTAAAACTAAATTTCTTTGGCTTTCAAAACTATAATAAAGGTTTGATTTTCGAAGAAAACTCAGAAAATGTATACAAATGAATTAAATGTCTATTTACAGGGTTTTCCAACAAGAGGGTGCTATTTTGGCATTTAAAGAAAAATGGAATTTTTTTAGATAAATAATCGGATGTATATTTCATAATAAAGAGGAAGGTATGCCGTTAAAAATGAATAACAACATCAGCCAAATGTGGCCACCACGATTACGCTTACAGGACCATATCCTTTTCATGCAATTTTCCATAACCAAAGTGGCTGCCCTATGTCCTCGATAGCCTCACGAATTCTATCTTTGAGGTCTTGAATCGAGGCTGGGCTGTTTCACGTGGCCCCAAAGGAAGAAGTCGCCAGGTGTTAAATCACAAGATCTCGGTGGCCAATTGTGATCACCTCTTCCAGAGATAACACCTTCCGGAAATTTCCCGTAAAAGAGCAATGGTTTCGTTGCTGGGATTCGTCTTGTTGAAAGTAAACGTTGTCCATATCATCCAATTCCGACCATAAAAAAATCATTAATCATCTCTCGCTAGGGCAATCCATTCACCGTAACTATTGATCCAATCTCATTTTCGGAAAAGTAAGGTCCAATGACCCCGCCGGACCATAAACCGCACCAAACAGTCACACGTTAAGGATGGACAGACTTCTCAACAATAACTCTTGGCTTTTCCGAGCCCCAGATGTGACAATTTAGCTTGTTGACGTAGCCACCGAGGTGGAAATGGACCGCATCAGTCCAGATGATTTTTCGATCCGGAACATTTTCATACATTTCAAGGACCCAATCAGCAGACACTACGTTGATGATGATCGGCCGACTTGAGTTCTTGCGTTAACTGAACTTTATAAGCCTTAAGACCCAAGTCTTTATGCAAAATACGATGCAATGACGTTTGTGGAATGCCCAGTGCCAAAGAACGACAAGGGATGAACCACCCCGGGTTTTCTTCAACACTGGGCCCTATTAATCACTAGGCCACAAATCACGTTTACCAATTGACGATAGAAAACTAACCAACAAAAAAAAAAGTTTGGCGCCTTTCCCAAAACCCCAAAAGTTCAACGACAATTTGCCAAATTATGTGGCAGCATGTACTATATGCAAATATATGGGATAACCTTCAATACCGGCCCATGCCTGTCTTTTCATTCTAGTGTGGACATCATGTGTAATACACAAAACAAGACGTAAAAGTTTTTCCCCTCAACACAAGTTTTTATTTTTTTGCCTTTTGTGCATTTTCTACGTTTTTCTTTTCCGCTGCGATGTCATTTCTCTGTCTTTATAGACGGTTCATAGTAGGAAGAAACTAATAAAGACGCTATTGTTTAGAAATTCTGGCGCCAGCCTTTATAATATTTTTGTCTGTTTTTAAATAGTCTCGGTTTTTTTTCCCTAGATTGAAAGCAAGAAAACCGACAATAACAATATGTAAATCAATTTATATGAATGAAATGAAGAAAATAACGCGTGATTTGAAAAAGGAAACCCTAACAATGAACACGAGTATACGCAATGAATTAAACCGCATTTGCGTAAGATCAACAGATCCATCAGTTTATTCTTATTTAGAACTTGCAGTCAGCTTTAAGACTTGGACTGGTCTCTTATAAAATATTACTCCAATCACTTACTTATTTCCCTTAACATTCCATGAAGAAACAGATGGGGGAACTTCTCTCGATTCAGTAAGCTGTGCGCGCTATAATTTTGTATACTTAATGACCGGGACCTACGGTTTAAAGCCGGCTCCGAACGGCTAATACTTTTCTAGAGAAGTTTTACATAGCTTAGAGATTGCTCTCTTACTCGTGAAGTCGCCAAAATTTACAAGGAGGAAAAAGCCGCTGTTTGATGGTCTTACCCGGTTTCGAACTCGGGTTCTTCTGGGTGATAGTCGCACACACTACTTACCACACCACGGTCATACTTTGGGATGGCGCTGTGGGACTAAAATCATCTAAGAAAACGTCTTCCAATCTAAATACGTTGGCTGTTACAACCCATTTCTGATAGTCACCGACTTTTCTTTCGAAGAAGTTACTTTGAACTTATTCCATAAATGCGAACGGATTATTATTATTATTCCACCAAGAGGCAATCAGGGACAAATTCAATGTATTCCGAGACATGATTACAATGCATGCCAACTAAATTTACAGGCAAGGTGTCACTTGCTCAATTTTTATAGCTTCCGTTATGATTTCAAGGATGCATGTCTTGCTTCAACATCAATTACGCAAATTCACCATGAAGAGTTCTTCACGGGAGATTATTTCGTTGGAGAAGGTTCAGCCACGTTTTTTCAACCCAAAAAATGATGCAAAACTGTCGCTGAAGAATACACCCACGGCAGCAGCAAATGCTGTAAAATTGGCCAATTTCAAAGATATCCCTGACAGTTGTCCACGGTCTCATTTCCATGACAATCTGGAACGTGATTCGGTGACTTGACACCACAAGATTCTCATTGACAGTGCCATCGCAAGCGGCGAAGAATTCTAAGACCACGAGTGAGTTTTTCCCTGTTCTGGGGGTTTCCTTTAACAATTGTTCAATAGATGAGTCAAAAGAAACCGACGCGATATTCCCACCGTTGAGAAGCTGGCGATTTCAACCAACTCTTTGCCATTGGTGGTAAGGGATTCATCCATGTGTTGTCAATGTTTTCCTAACCAGCCATAGATTTCTTTATATAACGTTACCAGAAATCCAAAATGACTTAACATACATTTTGCTAACTTTACAGGAGAGGCATAAAACGTTGTAAAATCTTAGCACTCCTCTTGTTTTGACGTTTTGTAATTCGTCCATAAAATTGTAAATTGTGTATACTAAAGTTGCAGAGACATGTATTTTAGGCCAATTTCATCAAATAAAATATTTTGGGTGTTCTGTATTGGGTCATTTTGGATTTCAGGGAACCAAATTATTACAATGTTGCCGTTTTACTTGAACTCTGCAATGTGTCCGCTGGACGCCTTTAGTCAAACTGGCAAATTGTCTTCCAAATGTCTGATACAATTGTTTTTCATATTTTATTTTTTTTGTTTGTTTGCAATTTTGCCGACAACAAAAGTTATTGCTCTTTGTTGCTCTCGAATTGTCTTGAAAATATCACTCAGCTCGGTGATAAAGGGGTTCTGGTGTGGCGTTGATGCTTTGCTCGGAATGCCTTTTGTTTAATTTATTAATTTTTATACATTTTTTTTTCTTATCAGCCTTCATTTTTGTTCTTTTTATTTTGTAATCTTTTCTGTTTAAAAGAAATGCAGTGGGGCCTTATCACCGTTAGGGGCATTCTAGGCCTCAAACAGTCTTTACGTATGGCTATGGACATATGTATTGTGAAATATGTATGTCAAGTGATAAATAACCAGACGTAGTTGTAGATATGTCACGAACGAAAGGAAGTGCAGCAAGCAGCATGTTTTCGTACGCCTACAAAACTTGCGTTAATGGTTCGTCCATAATTGTATACAGTGAGCGTCGAACTTTGGAATGCTGCTCTCCTTCTTAATATACATATGTATTGACTTTTCCTTTCTGATCGTGTTCAATCTTAGACGAGTGAAATCATTTCATTAGGGACGTTAAGGCCGTGCTGCCTAGACATCCGCTTAGAAAGGTTTTTTTTTGGAAATTCTAATTGGAAGGGTATAAAAATGGGGAAAATCGGGAAGAAATGTATACCCAAAACTTTTTGAAATACGCAAAAATACAAAAACTGGAAGAAGGATATAAATGGTTGCGAAACGGCACATAAAAACATCTTCGGTTTGTGTAACATCGCCAAAAACTCTATGGAAGTGCACAACGGATAGCATTTTCATGCCCAAAATATTAATTTAAAATTTGTTAAGTTGCTGTCAGCCTCACGCACACTTTTCTGTGGCCGTCCACTATCGCATGAATCTTATCGACGATTTCTGTTGTGACTACCTGTTTGGCTAGACCAGAACATTAGGCGTCTCTAAACTAACTCAATTGTTAAACATTTAAATCAATAGGGCAGAGCGAACACAGGAGTTGTGCTGAGTTTAGAAAACCTTCGAAAAATGTTAAAAATGTCACGTAGTTGTCGAAAAGATTATGATCACACTTTACTGGAACAAAAAATTAGCCACTGTAACTAATATATTCGTGCGTAGATTTTGATGAGAAACGTTTCCCCTTGTCTACTTAAGTCAATCGGTTGACAAATGTCAAAGTTGTTCATTTTTTATATATATATTTCTTTTAATTAAAAAATTTACTTAATACTAGATAGTGGTGGCAAATTTAAATAAAAGTTCACGAAGAACTAAGGGCGTCTGACGTTATAGTATTTATGTGAGATTAGAGTCATTCGCCCTCAGCTCAACCCTGGTGAGGCCGGTCTTTCCGAGTTTCAATTTGCATACATCTCCTACTTCCCAAGGCGCGGTTCATCGACTTTCCCTCCTGCTTTATCCGGGCTTGCCACCGGATATGCAGAATATAACTAGGCGGAGTTTACATCCCTAAGACTAGAAAATGTTTAGTGAAAAATCTCCAATTACTGCAAAATCTAGAACAACTAAAAACACAAACATTTTACCTGGAACCATTTTACATTTTCCAATAAATGCTCCTAATATTTTAGGCGGCTGCTATTTATTTATAATGAAAACAAAATCCCATATAAACAATTTTAACCTTGAACTTGTTGATGTTGTTATTTTCCTTTTCCTAGAAAATGAGAAATTATTTATAGTTTGTTGTGATTGTCGTTGCTGAGGTTGTTATTTTTGAAATAAATGTTTTGTGTTCAACAAAAACATTTCTCTTAGGCCTTCATTAAAAATGTAAAAGACTAATGGCAAATTATAAACGACTTGTCTGTCGGGGTTGTTCGATAGCTTTGAAACTAGATAATAAAATGTGAGACAAAAATTAACTGCCTGTTTCACGATATCGATCGAATGTGTTTTTCAAACGAAAACAAATTTTTGTTTCTGTATATCGAAAAGGACAACTCGATTGACATCGTGACACAGACTGTAATTTTATTCCGTTTAGACACTTCACTCCTTCCGATCTCTTGAATAATTTCAACCCCTGAAAATCCTCCAAACTTTCTCTAATGTTGTTCCAAATTTATCATATCATTTCTATTTATCAAAATATTTCCCATTTCACCAAATAATATTCTAATATCTCCTTTTGCTTTGTGTTTTTTTGTTTCAGCTCACAAATGTCGGTATTAATATCAATTCGATATCGTTCAGTACTCTCACCATGGAGTCGGACAAGTTCATTTGTGTGCGTGAAAAGGTCAATGATACCGCACAAGTGGTCATTATCGATATGAATGACACCAACAATCCGACCAGACGTCCAATTTCAGCCGATTCGGCCATCATGAATCCAGCTAGCAAAGTGATTGCACTTAAAGGTAAGTGCATACACCCCACTCACTGATAATACTGAAATTAATTGCGTCTTTTTGTTTCTTTGCAGCGCAAAAAACTTTGCAGATATTCAACATCGAAATGAAATCGAAAATGAAGGCTCACACCATGACCGAAGACGTAGTCTTTTGGAAATGGATTTCATTGAATACCTTGGCCTTGGTGACAGAGACCTCTGTCTACCATTGGTCCATGGAGGGTGATTCGACACCCCTCAAAATGTTCGATAGACATTCCTCATTAAATGGTTGCCAAATCATTAATTATCGTTGCAATCCCAATCAGCAATGGCTTCTGTTGGTTGGCATTTCGGCCTTGCCGAATCGTGTGGCCGGTGCTATGCAATTGTATTCGGTTGAACGTAAAGTATCGCAGGCTATTGAAGGTGAGTTTCCAACGACCAAATGACGGCATGTTACACATAATACTCTGCGATTGACCGTGTTACCATGTATTGATTTTAGAGGGGAATTTTTTTATTTGATCACTATTATGGACTCTTTTTCTATAATTCTATATTTTATAACGACATTTTAGAAGTTTGATATACTTGTTCGTAAATATTCCCCTCAACATTTCATTGGGATAAAGGCAGGATTTTCTCTTCTCTCAGGAGGAACATATACCCATGATAATGGAAATTTATGTGTTTGTCTGAAGATAGTTGGGGAAACCTAAGTCATTTGTAATTACCACAATTTGCCCAGCGTTTGTTGAGGTTGACCAGCGGTTTGGGGTGTCCTTGATTATTGACACCAGGGCCACCTTTATGCACCACATACGTTGGTTCCGCTACCATGGGGCCACCTCCGTCTGTCATATTCTGGGCCGCTGTATTTTTTCATGTTACCCTTGTTCATTTCACCCCACAAGACTATGAATGCGGATTGCTCTGACACATATGTATTTCCCTCACCATTCCATGAATAAACTATTCGAGAACTTCACTCAATTCACTAAGCATTGGCAAGTTATAATTTGTATTCAAACCGGGAATTATGGTCTAATTCCGACTCCGAAAGGCTAATGTTTTTTCTAGACATGTTTTATGTCACGTAGAGATTGCTCTGTGACTCACATTTACTAGAGGGGAAGCGCAGTCACCACTTACAGTTCCACGACCGCCAGCTACCACATCACGATAATATTAGCTCTCAATTTATCACATATCCATATATACTACTTTTTTTAATCGCACATCTGTCTCTGTTTCTGCCTTCACTTTTTTTTTGTTTAGGTCATGCCGCCGCTTTTGCTTCGTTCAAAATGGAGGGCAATAAGGAACCTTCAACTCTCTTCTGCTTTGCCGTACGCACTGCTACCGGTGGCAAATTGCACATCATCGAGGTGGGCGCTCCGCCAACCGGCAATCAGCCGTTCGTCAAGAAATCGGTGGATGTCTTCTTTCCGCCAGAGGCCCAAAGTGATTTTCCGGTAGCAATGCAAGTTTCCTCAAAATATGATACCATCTATTTGATTACCAAATATGGTTACATTCATCTTTATGACATGGAGACGGGCACGTGTATATACATGAATCGTATATCGGCCGATACCATTTTCGTTACAGCACCCCACGAGTCCAGTGGCGGCATTATCGGTGTCAATCGCAAGGGTCAAGTGTTGTCGGTGACCGTCGACGAAGAACAGATCATACCCTACATCAATACGGTATTGCAAAATCCCGATTTGGCCTTGCGCATGGCCGTACGAAATAATCTGTCGGGTGCCGAGGAGCTGTTTGTGCGCAAGTTCAATAAACTATTCACCGCCGGCCAATATGCGGAGGCTGCCAAGGTGGCAGCTTTGGCACCCAAGGGTATTCTGAGGACTCCCCAGACCATTCAACGTTTCCAACAGGTCCAAACACCGGCCGGATCGACTACGCCGCCCTTGTTGCAATATTTCGGCATCCTATTGGATCAGGGTAAACTGAATAAATACGAGTCATTGGAATTGTGCAGACCCGTGCTGTTGCAAGGCAAGAAACAGTTGTGCGAGAAATGGCTGAAGGAGGAGAAATTGGAGTGCAGCGAGGAATTGGGCGATTTGGTGAAAACATCTGATCTCACTTTGGCCCTGTCCATTTATCTGAGAGCCAATGTGCCCAACAAGGTTATACAGTGCTTCGCCGAGACGGGCCAATTCCAAAAAATAGTATTATATGCCAAAAAGGTGAACTATACCCCCGACTATATTTTCCTTTTGCGTTCCGTTATGCGTACCAATCCCGAACAAGGTGCTAGTTTTGCCTCCATGTTGGTCGCCGAAGAGGAGCCCTTGGCAGACATCAATCAGATCGTCGATATATTCATGGAACACTCCATGGTGCAGCAGTGCACCGCTTTCTTGTTGGATGCCCTTAAGCACAATCGCCCCAACGAGGGTGCCTTGCAGACTAGACTCTTGGAAATGAATTTGATTTCGGCACCCCAAGTCGCCGATGCCATCTTGGGCAATGCTATGTTCACCCACTACGATCGTGCTCACATTGCCCAACTGTGTGAGAAGGCCGGTTTGTTGCAACGTGCTCTGGAGCATTACACCGATTTGTATGACATCAAGAGGGCCGTGGTGCATACACATCTCTTGAATGCCGATTGGTTGGTGGGCTTCTTTGGCACCCTGTCGGTGGAGGATTCTTTGGAGTGCTTGAAGGCAATGTTGACTGCTAATATTAGACAAAATCTACAAATTTGTGTTCAAATCGCTACCAAATATCATGAACAACTAACCACCAAAGCTTTGATTGACTTGTTTGAAAGCTTTAAATCCTATGAGGGCCTCTTCTATTTCCTCGGCTCCATTGTTAACTATTCGCAAGATCCCGAAGTTCATTTCAAGTATATACAGGCTGCCTGTAAAACCAATCAGATCAAGGAGGTGGAGAGAATCTGTCGCGAGTCGAATTGTTATAACGCCGAACGTGTGAAGAATTTCCTGAAGGAGGCCAAGTTGACCGATCAGTTGCCTCTGATTATTGTATGCGATCGCTTTGACTTTGTCCACGATCTGGTATTGTATCTGTACCGTAACAATCTCCAGAAATATATTGAGATCTACGTGCAGAAAGTGAATCCTTCGAGATTGCCCGTGGTCGTTGGTGGTCTCTTGGATGTCGATTGTTCGGAGGACATCATTAAGAACTTGATTTTGGTCGTCAAGGGACAGTTCTCCACCGATGAGTTGGTTGAGGAGGTGGAGAAGCGCAATCGCCTGAAGTTGCTGTTGCCTTGGTTGGAATCTCGCGTCCATGAGGGATGCATTGAACCTGCCACCCACAATGCTTTGGCTAAGATCTACATTGATTCCAACAACAACCCCGAGAGGTTCTTGAAGGAGAACCAATACTACGACAGTCGTGTGGTGGGTCGTTACTGTGAGAAACGTGACCCGCATTTGGCTTGTGTGGCCTATGAACGTGGACAATGTGACCGTGAATTGATAGCTGTTTGTAATGAGAACTCGTTGTTCAAGAGCGAAGCTCGCTATTTGGTCAGACGACGTGATCCCGAATTGTGGGCCGAAGTTTTGGCTGAAGCCAATCCCTACAAGCGCCAACTTATCGATCAAGTTGTGCAAACTGCTCTTTCGGAGACCCAGGATCCTGATGACATTTCTGTTACAGTCAAGGCCTTCATGACAGCCGATCTGCCCAATGAGCTGATTGAATTGCTGGAGAAGATCATCTTGGATTCGTCCGTATTCTCCGATCATCGCAATTTGCAAAATCTTTTGATCTTGACCGCTATCAAAGCCGATCGTACCCGTGTCATGGACTACATCAATCGCTTGGACAACTACGATGCCCCTGACATAGCCAACATTGCTATTTCGAATCAATTGTACGAGGAAGCGTTCGCCATCTTCAAGAAATTCGATGTCAACACTTCTGCCATTCAGGTTTTGATCGAGCAGGTTAACAACCTCGAACGCGCCTATGAGTTCGCCGAAAGATGCAATGAGCCCGCCGTCTGGTCGCAGCTGGCCAAGGCCCAACTTGACAAAGGTTTGGTTAAAGAAGCCATCGACTCGTACATCAAGGCTGATGATCCCAGCGCATATATGGATGTAGTCTCAGTTGCCTCCCAATCAGATTCCTGGGAGGATTTGGTACGCTATTTGCAGATGGCCCGCAAGAAGGCCAGAGAGTCGTACATTGAAAGTGAGTTGATTTATGCCTACGCCCGCACTGGCCGCCTCGCCGATTTAGAAGAATTCATTTCCGGGCCCAACCATGCCGACATTCAGAAGATCGGTGACAGATGTTTCAATGACGGCATGTACGATGCTGCCAAACTGCTGTACAACAACGTTAGCAACTTTGCCCGCTTGGCCATTACCTTGGTGTATCTGAAAGAGTTCCAGGGAGCCGTCGATTCGGCCCGCAAAGCCAACTCCACACGCACCTGGAAGGAGGTCTGTTTCGCTTGTGTAGATGCTGAAGAATTCCGTCTGGCGCAGATGTGTGGCCTACACATTGTCGTACACGCCGATGAGCTCGAAGACTTGATCAACTACTATCAGGATCGCGGTTACTTCGAAGAATTAATCGCTTTACTCGAATCTGCATTGGGACTGGAACGCGCCCACATGGGTATGTTCACCGAATTGGCCATTCTCTATTCGAAATTCAAGCCGTCGAAAATGCGTGAACACTTGGAATTGTTCTGGTCGCGTGTCAATATCCCCAAGGTCCTGAGAGCTGCCGAATCGGCACATCTTTGGTCTGAGTTGGTATTCCTTTATGATAAATACGAGGAGTACGATAACGCTGTATTGGCTATGATGGCTCATCCCACCGAAGCCTGGCGTGAAGGTCACTTCAAAGATATTATCACAAAGGTTGCCAACATTGAATTGTACTACAAAGCAATACAATTCTATTTGGACTTCAAACCGCTACTACTCAATGACATTTTGTTGGTTTTGGCACCACGCATGGATCACACCAGAGCCGTGGCATTCTTTGCCAAAACCGGTCATTTGGCATTGGTGAAACCCTATCTACGTTCTGTACAATCGCTTAACAACAAGGCCATCAACGAGGCCCTGAATGGCTTGCTGATCGAAGAGGAAGATTATCAGGGCCTGCGCAATTCGATCGATGGTTTCGACAATTTCGATACGATTGCATTGGCCCAAAAACTGGAGAAACACGAATTAACTGAATTTAGACGCATTGCTGCTTATCTGTATAAAGGTGAGTGTGAAAAAAAAGTGGGGGGGGGGGGTGTGCTTTAAGACTAAATTAACATAATTTCTTGTGCGTTCGTGTGTAGGCAACAACCGCTGGAAACAATCAGTTGAACTGTGTAAAAAGGATCGCTTGTACAAGGATGCCATGGAATATGCTGCCGAGTCGGGTAAACAGGAAATTGCCGAAGAACTGCTGGCTTGGTTCCTCGAACGTAATGCATTTGATTGCTTTGCTGCCTGTTTATTCCAAGTAAGTAACGGGCGGATGGTACATCTTAGATGTTAAGTTTTTGTCTTTGCGCTATATTTGTAAACTGTGCAGCATTTCGGATTCTAGATGTATGTATGAACTTAATATAATCCTAGCAAATGTTAGAGTGTTGTACGTCGATCACTGTAGTTGAAGGGGAAAGAGCGTCGATAAAACACACCACTGACGCAAGTAACAGAACAATTACAGGTAGAATAAACCGTCTCGTTATCCGGGACATTCGGGATAAATGATTTAGAGCCTTAGGACCGTTCGATGTAATATTCTCTGAAGCTAAAAAGTCTCATTCTTCAAAACATGTGGGAATCTACACTGAGTTATTTTTTATTTAGGGGAATAGACCATCTGTTGGGTATTGATATTTGCCGACTCAGGAGAAACACGCGATAGGTTTTCGTCTATCCGAGGTTGCATTATAGCAATTAGATAAGAAACTGAACTTGTGCTGGCCAACATGTAGAGATCGACACTGAGTTACTTTTTTTTACCACCCGGTTGGTATTGATATTGGCCGACTCGGGAGAAACTTGGAATACGTATTTTTTTGTATTTCCCCAACATTTTAACTCAATATATTTGAATACAAATAAAAAAAATATGTAATTGTTTACACCAGGGCTTCCGAACTTAGTGAGGCTTTTGCCCCCCAAGGGCAAGTGAAAATTATCACGCCCTCCCTTTAGACCAACCAAACAAAATAAAATAGTATTTACAAATATTTATTTATATCATTGGAAGCTGTTGGTAGTTGTTCATCATCCATGATTATAAATGAGAATCCAAATTTTACATACTCCTTAAAAAAGTAGCCTCATTTGGTTTTTGATGTCATTTTTATGAACTCCATTTGGGAACGCCTGGTTTAGACATTTCAAATATAGAGAACAATACGAGCTACATATGTCTCGATTTACACGATGACTTTTCCCCAGGGGTGTTCTTTTTGAAAAACCTTCGTAAAGTCATGACCACCGTTTACACGACAACTTTTCAAATACCCGCTTTTGGGGTTCAACGTTCTTTAAATAATAAGTTAAAATAACAAAAACAATTTTTTAGACTAGAAATAAAGGGTACAAAACTAATGCACCCCCTAATGTTGGGGGAAAAAATTTAAAAATTCATATTATGTTGAAAATTCTTTATTCCGGATGACAGCCGAACATCTCTTAGGCATTCATATGAAGGCCATTTTTATGGATGAAAAAAATCTTCCCTATTTCTGCAATTTTCGCTATTGTATTTTGTGTTAACAATTTCCCAAAAAATCTCTCAATAGGATTGAAATCGGTGGATTGAGCAGGGAAAACATGAATTACAATCTTGTATTTTTTTAAACACTCTAGTCGATGTGGGCTTTGGCAAACTGCAGCCTGACTTTCCTACTGCTCTTGAACGGGTTTCTAATTGAATTGAGAACGTGGTAAATCGTTTTTATCAAGACACGTTCATATCTCAAGCTTTTACGCGGACGTCCTCCCAAATGTACAGGACACATGCGACCGATTATTGGGTGGTGCTTCAGTTATGGCCAATACTGTATAGGCCATTATTCGAATAAGTTTATTTCGTTCATTTAAACCACATATTTCCTCCATGTTTTAATGTTTGAATTTCTTTGTAGTGTTACGATTTATTACGACCCGATGTTATTTTGGAATTAGCATGGAAACACAACATTATGGACTTTGCCATGCCTTACATGATTCAGGTAAGTTTTAACCCACTTTTTTCCTTTAATAATTTGCCATTTTTTTCATAATTGGATGTCTCCACCTCCTTATAATACAGGTAATACGTGAATATACCGCCAAAGTGGATAAACTCGAACAGAACGAAGCACGACGAGAAAAGGAAGACGAGACCGTTGAGCATAAAAACATCATTACCATGGAACCTCAATTGATGATCACAGCTGGTCCTGCAATGGGCATACCACCACAGTATGCCCAGAATTATGCGGCTGCTGCAGCAGCCGGTGCGCCTGGCTACGCACCCAATATGGCATATCCAGGCTATGGAATGTAGGCTTCTTTCATTCGTTACTATGTGTAAAAAGAACTACGAATTAAAATAACAAAAAACAAAAACATAATGATAACGAAAAAAAAAATAAGATTCCATGTTTAATATATTATTATTATTATTTCTTTTTCTTTAAATCTACAATAAGTTCAATTCCAAAAAAAAAAATGAAAAACCAACATTATACAACACATACACATACCATCACCACCACAACCACACGAATGAGAATGGTTAGAGATGAGATTTGCAAGCTCTATTTTTATTTGGAAAATTGTATGTTTTCTTCTTTACGGCTAAATATTTGTTTGATGATTAAGATCCGTCGATGTTGTATTTTTATATGTTAGTTTTCTGTTTGTTTGCCTTTTCATTTATGAAATGATTTATTATTTTCTGTTTTGGTTTTTTTTTTTTGGTCCATCTTCCATTCTTCCTTTACCCGTTTTTTTTTTGTATTTGTATTTATGTTTTACACAGCACATAAAATTAATAAACAAAACAATTTACCTATAATTGATAATTGTCGTATATCGTCGTCGTCGTCGTATTGGAGAATGAAAAAAAAGAACGCAAAACAAAAAATATAATCTAGAGAAAAAGAAACTAGAATGAGAATATACATTTATTATATTATTATTATTTTTATTTAACTTTTTATTCTCTTTATTAAGTTTAAAATTAATTAATTAAAACAAACAATTTAATAGTAATGCCGCTCCATCAACAACAAAACAAAAACAAGTTACAACAAAAATATACGCTCTATTATATATAATCGAAGGAAATTGTAATGATTTTATTCTTTTGCCAACACACAACAAACGTATTTAGTTCGGCTGGGCCGAATCTTGTAAGGACCAAGACCAAACGAATATTTATATTTTGTTAAACATTGTTTTCAGAAAAGTATTGTTTTGTACGTCAACGTTTCTCTATAATCGGGAGAAATATTAGTGTTTTTTATTAGGGAAAATGTGTCACACCCGTCCGTAATCTATTCATATGTGTTACATCTTGAACCTTCCGACTAGAGTCTCCTGCTGGCCTAAAAGATTGCACATCACAAACATAAGGGTTAATAACTACACTGAGATACAGGGAACAAATATTTTGAAAAATCAACTCAAATCTGCACCATTAACTTTAGAGACAATAAAAGGTAGTCATCAAACTTAGTCGAGGTCTCGCAGGCTCAAGTGTTGCCGAACGCTCTGGGCGTCATTTCGACGGCTTCATTTCATAGTATGCTAAGACTAAAAAGACAATTTTACAGGAGACCCATTCAAAGTTTATTTAGAATTTCCCAAAGGTATTTTTTCGGTATTTAAATAAGAATTATCGTTTTTAGTGTGCACGAATTACAAATGTTTTTTTTCTACCATAACATGGTTAAATGTGACTTAGGTCACTATAGAATCTACAAAAATGTTTGCGTTCTTCCTCTAAGTTGACTTGGCATTATTTTATGTACAGGGTTCTCCAACAAGAGGTGTTATTTTGGTATTCAATGAAAAATTACATTTTCTGAGATAAATGATCGGATCGAATTTAGAATTTCTTTTATTTTTTTTAATATGTTCAAGCTCGAGCTCAGGAATTTTTAATAAAAAACTAATTTTTCCAATATTTCATTCTTCTTTGAAGAACATGATCAGGGAGTCTACAAATCGGATGTTTATTTCATAATAAAGTTGAAGGTATGTCGTTAATAATGAAAAACAACACCACGACCATATCCTTTTCATGAAATTTTCCATAACCAAATCGCCAAGTCCTCGATAGCCTCACGAATTCCGTCGTTGAGGTCGGGCTGTTGGCGTAGACCTTATCTTTCACGTGACCCCAAAGGAAGAAGTCACAAGGTGTTAAATCACAAGATCTCGGTGGCCAATTGTGATCACCTCTTCGAGAGATAACACGGTACGTAAACTTTTTAGTTTTACGAACTGTGACGGCAAGATCTTCACCATTTTTGTAGTGACTTTCAATAATTTCAATGCGTTGTTCAAGCGTGTATCGTTCCATCATTAGTAATGGTCTAGTCTCTACTTGTTAGATGTTAAAGAATAAAAGCATCCAAAGTGACAGCTACCGAAATATCGCGTGATTTAAAGTAACACCTCTTGTTGAAATACTCTGTGCAATTTTAAGCATAACTTTCGACAGGATTGTCGGATAAATCCAAGCTTCTGAAAGGATTTTGTTTATTACAAAAAAAAAAACAATTCCCTAAAAATATGCTAAGTCGACTTAGCATTCTATGATATGAAGCAATCGATATTGCGAAGGCCATAGACATGTCATAGCGCAGCTGCATGATCAGTTGGGTAGGAAATAGTTATCCGATTGTACTATGGGACAATTGAAGAATTCTTTTTGCTGGGACACTTGATCCAATTTTGATATCTAAGCGTTTGGTTTTTGAAAATCGACGAAAACACAGAGTATTTGTAGAAGTGAATGAAATAATTTTTACTATCGTTGGATGTAGTTCACCACAGGGTTGTTGTCGAAAACGGAATTGAAACCGACAAAAAAAATACCTTTGGTATCACAGCAACCGATATTCAGGTATGTGCTGGACTTCACTTTATTGCCGAGGTGAACGACACGAAGTTCTTGTGCTGGATTTAACAATCACTAAAATATAAATGAATTTCTCATAAAAATTTCTAAAAGTGCTTACTTACAATCAGGACATTCAAACTAAAGTGTCATTTCCTGTTAAAATACACATGCTCGTCGAGCGTTGGTTTTATAATGTGGGAAGGGATTTCATAATTACAGTAGAAGTAGGACAATTCCGTCTTGGATTCTGCAACAACCCTGAGCAAAGAGTATACAGAGGGCAGACGTCCCAAGTTGTTTTTTGACACATTAGTTGGGCTTCACCCTCTAGATGTCAGTAATTGGCATACCAATATATGAAAGGTTTCCAAAGCAAATAATATTTTTTTTTTTAAAAAAATATCTACTTTTTTAAAACAAATACTATTTAAATACTCTCTTGGAAATGTTTAGCAAAGGATTTGGGCCGTCTGCCCTTTGTATGGTCTTTGCCCTGGGTAAAGGCCTTTTTTTATCTGTCGAATTCAAGTACTATAGAAAGAATCACAGGGTTTATTTTTGAATAAACAACAACAACGAAACAAAATAGTTTTATAAATATATCGAAGATGAGGATGGCATTAAGAGTTAATAATGATTTTTATGACAAAAGGAATGATGGATTACAGACGATAGTAACGCAGGGTTAATCAATGGCTGCCATTAACTTTTTAAACATTATTTTTGGTCGACGTTTGCGCCTCTGGCAGTCCATTCTGAAAGTTATGTTTTACGCCCCTTTTTTCGACACCCATGTCTCATGGAATATTTTCATAGGCAGCAATCGCGGTTGGTTTGTCCCTGTAGACAAAAGTCTTCACATGACTCCACAAAAAAATAACACAAATGTGGCTGCCAATACCATTTCGGCCGGAGTCTCACCGATGCCACATGTAATGTTTTCGAAAGTCTGTAGACGAATAGGAAAATAAATCGGCTTTTTGTAACTCCCACGAATTTGATTGTTCCATTCGTTTCCATTCTTCCATTCGTTTCAAATTATCAAAATTTGAAGCGTTTTCGACATTATTCAATTCTCCATTTTGGACATTGAATGTTAGAGAATTACATATGGAACGTACGCCCTAAAGAACCAGGTTCACTTCCTGAGAAATATACGTCTTATGGCGCCTTTAATTTTTACGATTCATAACGAATTTGAATTCGTTTTATGGCAACCAGCCTAATTTTGATAGAGACTTTTGTGATACAAAAACCCAAATGGACGAAAATGAATTTCCCGCCGGTTCCATAAAACGAATTTGTTCCTTCGTTACATATTTTCAATGATGGAGGCGGTATAAAATAGGTTGCAGACATTATTCAATTCTGGTTTTCAAATACATAGTTGATATTGATATTTCAAACACAAGCCCAAACAAATGAGCTCTCATTTGTGCTACAAATCAATGTTATTGCTCCTTTAATTTTGAAATTTTGTAATGAACGAACAAATTTGATTTACGGAAACCAGCCGTTATTTTCTGTTTGCAAGAAATGTATGTGTCATTCGTGTTATAAAAAGGGGGTGAAATGTCGGGTATAAAACGAGCTCCAATAACGAAAAGGAAAGACATTTTTATAGGAGAGGTTTTTCTTGTGGTCCATCAAAGAGGCGTGTAACGCTTATTTCGAAGCCACTCATCAGCTGTTTGTCGCTTAGAAAGCATGTAAACGTTGCCGTTCGACTGCATGCGACGCCTACGATACAATTGAATTTCCTATATCTTTGTAAATATAAAATTTAAATATTTTGAGATTAAGAGCGTGGGACAATTTTATATCGAATTTCATAAAAAAACAAAGTTAGTTTCGAAAAAAATGGCCGTTTCTAAATTCTTTGAAAGGTTTTTTTTTTAGAATTAGGCTAGGTTAGATTGGGTGGTACATCCGAAGATGCACCTCCACTCGAAGACCCATAGGGTGAATCCCTTTTATATGGTTGAAGAAATTAGAGCTGTAAAAAGTAGATTGAAAATATATAAAAAGACTAAGAGTTGAAAGATTATGTGAGAGTCACTGGATTTGTTTGCTGTCTCGTTCATCCAGTATTAATTGTATAAACAATTAAAACGTCTATCGAATAAAATTGAACAAATGTAAATACGGCTTGGAGGGCTTTTGCTCGTGGACTTATTTAAATGCCAACAAACGTCAATCGCATATACGAGCGATAACTAGTGGATTTCATAGCGATCGGATTTCGAATAGATCTAGCGGCATGCTTTCATAGCGAAAAACAGCTGATTTCGAAACCACTTATCAGCTGTTTGTCGCATCAGCGTAGAAAGCATGTTAACGTTGTCGTTCGACGTCATACCTTAGGCTGTTAAACTCGAAATCTGGAAATTTCGTTTGATTTTCCAGATTCTCAATAGGAAAAAACTAATATAATTTCTGACGCTTTCGTTAAAAACCTGTTGGTGAAATCACCCTTGAAATGGGTGTTTTTTTTTAAATATTCACTAAAATTGATTGTTTTCATTTAATTTAATTCTAAAATGAGCAATTTTTCGAATGACACAGTACTACTTTATACAAAACTCACCATTTATAAATTCAAATTTCCTTCGAATGCAGTTGAATTCTTTTTTTTTTAACACGAACCACTTGCATTTTCTTTCTTTGTTTAGCATTTTAAAAAATTGTATATACATTTATTAACAACTACTTTCTTTCTTTCTTCTCGGTACGTATTAGATACAAATAATCACTTTATTCCTGATGCAAATATACGACAAGCCTTATAATCTACATACCGATCGGCGGCACTTCCAATATTCGAATATAGCGGCGCATCTCATTATATACAAATTTCCAAAGTTATGCACCTCAGCACTTCACCATCGTCACCAAACATTGTCAAACGTTTAAGAAAAACAAGTATTTCCGTTTCATTGATTTGTTAGCAAAACTTTTTCTGGAGGCTCTTCTGATATCCGGATCGAAATATATCCTAACCCCAAACACTGTTAAAAGTTACATAAATATATAACAAAAAAAAAACACACACACACACATAATCTTCAAAGGCCCATGGTCATGTTTACCCTAGAAGTGTAAACTCGTTTATCGCTGTCAGTTTGACAATCGGCCGTTAAATAAGCTTAAACTACTAAGGCAAACATAACCTAAAATTATAAATATTAAAGTCACATTAAAAGAAGAACTAAATAGCAATAGTTCAGTTTCTTCTCAAAATAGTTGCGAAAACGGAGATATCTTAAATTAAATTTTTATCACATTTTTAAATTAAAATTAGAAACTATTTCAAAAACGAAAATTTAAAAGTTCAATGTTCATAAAACTCAACTCTATACATACACAATAAGATCGATTATATTCACAGCCCTATTAAAATAGAACGGAAAACAAACAAAGAATTATCAACTAATTCGAATTAAAAATATATTTAAAAAAAAAACCAAACAACCTAATAAACTGTAATTTATTTAATAAATTATGAAACTTTTGTGTAATAATTAGAATAAAAATACAATTCTGGAATATACAATTTAATGTCTCAAAGTCTCTTTTTTTGTGTTGCTATATTGATGCTTTCCGTTAAATCTCGCTAAGGAAAAGTTGAAAGCTGCTCTAAGAGCTTGCAAAAAATTGTAATGATGTTGAATTGGAAGACGTATTATTGTATTAAACAAAAAAAAAATAATTGATTTAAATACACACAAAAATAATTTAGAATATCTGACAGAATAAATAAAAAGTATGGCATAAATGAAGTGTAGTTTCGAATAAACTATCTGGGTAATATACACTATTTTTATCATTTACTCAAAGTTATAGTAGATAATTTAAGTTATACGTAGACTCAAACAAAATGGGATCATAGTTATGTAAAACGCAGTTTCAAATAAAACAGAGTTTAAACTTCAAATCCGTTTTGAAAGGTCAATCAAATAATCTACACTTTCGGCTGATGATGAGGCCACACTAGCTGTCTTATCAAAATAATCTTTATTTAATTAAACTGTAGTGAATTTCGAACAAGTTCTGAAGAAAAAACAGAGGCTTTGAAAAAAGTTCAAATTGTCCCTTAGAAGTAGGCCTCACTCATTAACTACTCTAGACGAAAACTAATGGTCTTCAATGCTGTCTAACTGTCGACGTAGATGGTAATATTGCCTCCTTTCGGTATTATAATGCCGGAAATTTCCTTCGCATCCCTTAATGCCTTCTGAAAATCTGTTTGAAAGACGCTACATTTACCCGATAGGATTTCATAATGCCCGTCTTTTATATGCTCTCTTGTCGCCGCTTGTAAAAACCGTCCAACCCTCGTGCAAGTTATTGACTCTGACCCATAAATCCATATTAGGGATGTCAGCCTGGTCTGGGTCTGAAATTCCATTTTTAGTAAGATTGTCCCTCTGGGGCAAAACAGAATTCCGATACTAATCTGAAGTGATATCTGCATAGGTGTGTTTTTATTTAGAGTTGACACATTTGATGTTTATAAATATATGCAGAGTGTAAAAAGCTACCCTTTTTATCAGCAGTTTAAGCCCCGCCGATTTATGAAATGCACGAGCTCCTGCCCAAGATCATAAAGACCTTGCTGCCGACGGCCACAATTTCATAACGGCTTTAGACTCTGCTTCATTTAATTCGGCAGCGCCTATGCTGCCAGATTGTCGAAGGCCAAGTGCTACGCAAGATTTCAACACTGTAATATTACCATAGAAATACAAATAAACAGAAGTTTTTAAACAGCTCAAAACTTTTGTCAGCTCTTTAGTAAATAACAATTTGCAGACAAATATATTTCGTAGACGCCAGAAAATGCCACGTCTAAAGCCAACCACAAAAGTCGATGTTATAGGAAACTTGGATTTAAGTCCAGAAAAGGCTGTCGGTGATTACATTGAATCCAAACAGCAGCAAGCCTTTTTTGTGTAAGAAAAAATCATAGAAGAGAATAGTCATATTTGTCATTTTATTCTTTTTAGAAAACCACCCAATTGGGACTCGGCTGGCGATTCTATAGAACTGCTCTATATACACAATGAACGCGAACATTCTGCCATGATGCGGCTTCAGAAGGAAATGCTTGAAAACGCCAAAAGCCAAGCAGCCAGCAATTCTAGTCGCATACGAAAATTGTATAAGATCCATGGTAATTTGCGTAAACGTTTTATTGAGGTCAATAGTTTCATAAAGGACTGTGTGGATAAGAAACGTATTGCCGAGAAGAAAGTGGCCGAAGAGACGGCCATGCATGAGGAGCTAAAGGAGAATATAGCCAAATATAAGACAAGCATTTCGGAACTTTGTAAGTACTGACATAATTTAAAAATAACCTGTAGAACATACTATTGTGAATGATTTTGCTTGCGAGTTATAAGTTATTTCAATTTTAGCCCATTTCCGCGATGTATTGAAATCCACCGTCCAAGAATTTGAACCATATGAACGGGTATTGCAAGAAGTCGTTGATAAATCGGATATTTTCGAATCCGTCAAAGACTGCATGGACAGGTGTGATGCCTTAAGTAAGTTCCAAATAAATTGTAAAATTGTCCTTAGTGTAATGATGCGTCTTTGATCAGTGTTAGCTCAAGTGGAGATTTCACGCTTGGAACAGCAAAAACTCCAAGAAATCGAAGATATGCGCAAACATATGGTCAAGGTGACCAATGAGGCAGCTCTCACCGTTTTGGGACTAAAAAATGATTTGGCCGAGTTGGAGAGATCCTACAATCAGGCTCGAGCCGAATGCTCCAAATGGGAGAAAATCATGGCCAATGCCAAGGATACGGTCGCCAGTCATGACTTGAATAAAGATCGAGCCTTAGATGGCATACACTATATGTATCGGCTGTTGTGCAAAAGGAGAAGTATGATAGTAATACGAATATTGACAAGAGGCAATTAAAATATTGTTAATCTTTCAGATGTCGAGGCTCTCTATCAGCGAAATGATGTGGAAAAACAATTGGATTATATCAAGGACGAAGTAGAACTGCTGATTGAAGTTAACAAAGAATGTGTCAAGCAGAAAGACAAGGGCAAGTTGTCAGTATTGGATAATTCTAAGAAATGAATATCAACTAAACCTTGAAACTAAGCTGAATAACTGATTCAATACTAGAAGAAACAATAAATTGACATTTTGGGTTTTTGTGAGTGTGTTTTTTCACCAATACAAATAAGAAAAACAAAAAGAAAATAAAAGGTTATTCTGTTTTTAAAAAAATCGATGACCGAAATGGGTGGGATTCAGAGAGACCTACTTCAGTCATATGTTCCTTCCTGTATTTGGTTTGGTCAATCAAAATCTCTATTGACTAACAGCCGAAAGTCGGCTACGCACGTACAGTTAAAACTGATAGTTGGAACTGTCTGCGCGTGGCTTTTCTGTATCAGTTCAACTCAACTCTCCAGTTTAACCGAAGCAAATGAAATTTTCAAATTTTTCTGAGAACTACAGTTCTGTAGCCATAGTACAGTAGTAGTGCGAGGGTGCGTTTCGTCCTGTTAGTTGGAATTCAGTGAATAACTAAATAATTGAACTGTAAGTCTGTGAACATCTCAGTTTGCAGTTAAAACTGACCGTTTTAATTGTACTATTAAAACTGCACGTGTGTGGTCGGCCATGATTTCGAAGCTACTAATCAGCTGATTGTCCCTTAGAAATTATGCGAATGTTGTCGTTCGACATCGTGGCTTAGGCTGTCAAACTCCGTTCGATTTGAAACTTAGTGTTTAAATTTAAGGTTGAATTGCGATCTAATGTATTGGTTATGAATAAGTTTTTCAGGACATTTGCTTCTCTAATAAAGATTGAGAAGTCATACTATGCTTCTGTTGTTTATGTAAATACCACCACACATTCAGAGCCATCTATTGAATTTCCCCATAGCATGGATCATCATATTTGTTTTATACAGCTGTTATCTTAACGTTTGAGTTGCCACATCTTCCAATTGCCGCATTAGATTGCAACACTGACACAACATTCCCCAACACAACAAAATTAACTTTCAAGAATGTACGAACAAAGAAGAACGAGAAAAACTTTTAGTCGTTCGAGAATTCAGTTGGTAGTAAAACGTAAAACGGTAAAACGAAAATACGGCGAAAATAAAACACAAGTGTGTGTGGACGAAGAACCAAAAAACAAAAAAAAAAGTTAAAAATTCTTTTTGAAAGATAAATTTAAATTGCAATAGTGATTTTCCAAAGTTTTATAAAATATAAATTGTTCGGAGAATTTGGAACATAAAGTGTGGAGTGGAATTAATAACGCACCAACACCATGGAGAAATGGACAAATGAACATAATCAATAGAATTTTTGTGCGTTAACAAATAAATTGTGAAGATATTTTGTTTGGTTCTAAAGAAATTCCTATTCCGAAATTCCACACCCTGCTCCAACTTGCGTCTTATTGGGGTTATTTTTGTATATTTTTCTTGTGTGTGTGTGTTTCGTTTGCCGATAGAACTAATTGGATTTGGTGTTGCGTGTGAATCACTGAAAATCTGTTTTTCTTTCGTATAATTCTTGTTTTTGTTAGTGTGCTTGTGCGTTTATTTTAACGCGTTTTCGTCATCACCATCTTCCAGGCATTCTATTACCCTGCTTGCGAGCCCCCCATCACCTCCAAAAAAAAAAAACAAAATTCAGATCACAACAACAATAACGTCAGCATCAAAGATTCTCGTTTTTCAACATAAAAAAAAAATACGCGCCGACACCGTTGCCTTGCTCTATAATTTCTCCGCGCGTGTGTTTCTATGTTTTAGATATATGCTGTGGCTGTTGCTGATGTGATTTTTGGTGTCTTACATTATTTTCTTTTTTATTTATTCTTTTTTGTAGATTATTCTTGAGTTTAAATCCAAATTCTAATTGTAAACACCTAAGAAAAGTAGGTGTAAGAAGCAAAACAAATTATTAAATTATTGCTCTATTAAAGAAGAAAGCAATTAAAAAGAAATAAAACCAATCCAACAAGAGAGAATCACTATTCCAAGTGTGAGTGTGTGTGCCTGCATGTATTGTTGTTGTGTGCAGTTAATAGTTGGTGAAGTGTGAAGTAATTCGTATAGACGTCGGCAGCAACGGCGTTTATAATAACAACAAACGTTCATCACAATCGGCGGAAAGAGGAACAAAAAAAAACAAAAAAAAAAAAAACACCCCAAAACTTCAGCTGGGCAGAGGTGTGTTGGCAAATTAATACAGAACAAAATCAACTCTACCAACAACAAGTGACAGTAATATCCTCAAACGTCGGAGATTAGAGCAGAGAGAACAGCAACCATTCACAATGGCGGATTTTGATCTAAATGTGGACAGTTTGATACAGCGATTACTGGAAAGTAAGTCAACGACCAAAAAATACAATACATTTAATTTAATGTGGATATAGACCTGCTTATCGGCAAACTAGCAAAGTATTTGTTAGTGTTTTTTTAAAACTTTAAGTATGTTTTTTTCTTCTTTTTATTACATTTGTATTTATTTTTAGCGTTTTTCATTTAGCTTTATTTTTAAAAAGAATATATTTGTAAACGTCTGTTATTCATTTTATTAATTCGTTTTTTAGCTTCTATCCCATTAATTTCCCATTCACCATAAATATTCGCTTCATTATCACTGGAGTGATGGAGTTTAGTGTCATTCCCATGTTCAGAATTCACAATTTCGTACAGAATCGATTCGCTGTGAGATTTTCGGTTTGCCTGGAAATTTTCAAATTTAATGAGGTGGCTGAAAATTAAATTGGTTCCATTTAAATTGGTTTTATCGAAGTTTAAGCTACGTTTGCTCAAAATGCCCGAATGTATTTGGACAATTCTCGGTGTTTTTTTCTTCAGCTTTTAGTCACAATAGAGAGATAAACGTCATGTCAAACGACGAGTCAGATTCTGTGGACATCGTGAAACAGTCAGAAAAAGTACCATAGATTATGTGGGTGTTCGCATATTTATAAATAAACCCACATTGACTCCGTAGTCAATAGGAAAATCACGGAAAATCAAGTCGTTCACGGAAAACCAGTCTACACAAAATATCATTCATGAATTAAGTCTCCAGTGTTGATCCCCGCCTGTTTGCCAGGATATGGCAAGATCAGAGCATGTGTTTCATGGACTCCTCCCTGTTTCTTTCATACTAAGAGCTTCCGCTGTAATTACCAGTCGCAATTGATCGGATATTTATTTCATAATAAAGAGGAAGGTATAATAAAAAAAAAACATCAGCCATCAAAAACAACATCCATAACCAAATCGCAAAGTGGCTGCCCTATGTCCTCAATAGCCTCACGAATTCTATCTTTGAGATCTTGAATCGACGTTGGGCTGTGCGTAGACCTTATCGTTCTCGTGGCCCCAAAGGAAGAAGTCGCAAGGTGTTAAATCACTATATGGTATTTTCTGTTGAAAAATTGACCGAATGATGATCATGGTACAAACGCCGGATCAAACAGTGACTTTTTGATCACGCAATCTTGTGTGGACTCTCTCGTTCCCCAGAATGCGGCAATTTTGTTTCTTAACGCTGCCAGAGGGTGTGAAATTGACCCCTTCTTTCATTGCAATGCGCTTTCAGAAACCAGTTTCACCATCAATCATTTGGGAAACTGTTTGTCCCTAACCCTAGTGACGTGACTGATGTGTCGGAGACATTAATTGATTCAATTGCACTTTTTACTAAAACAAAAGCTTCAAAATTGGTTCCATTGACGCCCAAATTCTACATCCCTAGGCGTAAAGACACATTTGGCTTCTCGGAACTCTTTCTTTCTAATCGCTTCAACCATTTAGTGTTTATTAATTTATTTCTTGTGTATTCGTTTTATAACCAGCGGCTGACAAGGCGACAGTTGGAGCTGCCCCACGCCCTGTAAGCACAAACGAAATTAGTATTTCCCTCAAATGACCATGTCTTCTCCTGTTAGATTAGCTTAGGAAGGGTGGTCCACTTGGAGACCCAAAGGCTCCATTCTACATCCCGTATATATATAGTTGAAGAAGTGGAGTGATAAGAAGTAGATTACAAATGTATTGATTAAATGTTGAAAAGATTTTGTATGAGTCACTGGAGACTGTTTTGTGTTGAGTCCGCTGTCTCTTCAGTCTATTAGTTATCCACATCCCCTGCCATTTTTTAGGTTTTAAAGTATCTTCCTTATTTCCTTTAATATTCCATGAAGCGAAAACTACACGCACCTCAGTGCACTTTACACGATCTAATTTGTGTACTCACTAACCATGACCTAACGGCTACGAACGGTTACTGTTTTTTCTGGAGATGTCTTACATAGTTTAGACACGACTCTTACTGGTACTTATTTTCCTTAACATTCCATGAAGGACAGACGGTGATCTTCTCTCGAATCAGCGACCTGCAAACGATATAATTTATATACTCCCTAAACGGAACCTTCTGTTAAAAGCCGGATCGGAACGGTTAATGTTTATCTAGAGAAGTTTCCCATGACTAAGAGATTACTCTCTTACTCGAAAAATCGCTGGCATTTAAGAGGTGGAGACAGCCGCTGAAAAATGTTTGATGATCTAACCTGAATTGACTGTCTTACCTGAATACGAAACGGGTTTGGGTTACTTTTCCGAAATCAGTAAGCTGTGCCAGATATAATTTATATACTCATTGTAGAGATTAATCGCTTACTGATAAAGTCGCTGGCATTTAAGAGGTGGAGACAGGATATCAACCAGGATTTACTATGTGATGGTCTTACCGGGATATAAACCTACGTATAATACCAGGGAGTGAATGCAACTTATTTTGTTATTTACGCTCCCATCGTTGCTTATGAACCAGATAAGGTGCTTTCATTTCTGGATCTCCCTTTGAGCCATTTTTGTATGGCAAATTTCGTGCAGCCTTTCCGCCACACGTACTTCTTCGGGTCGGCCCATACCTACAATACTAAGTAGTCGATAAACTCCTTTTCTGTGTCATGGGATTTAACCTTTTCCAACGTGATAAAGCACTTGCGTGGCGGCGTTTAAGAGTTCTGATAAATCTCAGCAAAACTGTCAATTAGCGTGTCATTCATAACCTTTTTAAAAAAGAGCGGGCAATGTCGGGGTTCATCTGCATTACACTTACAGGCATTCGAGATTTTCTCTTTTAGCCCTGTATGTCCAACCATAATTTCACAACCTTCCTTTATTTTTTGTTTACATTCGGTTTGTCTTTCTTGCTCCCATTTATTCAAATAGATAGAAAGGCAGAAAAGACCAATTTCATGAGAAATAATTTTCTTTTGAAAATCCTATCGATAGCATTGGGCAAATTTGATGCGGCGGCTTCAATGGATAGCCATGTCTCTATTGCGCTAGCCATTGGAGGTGATGGCCTGTTAAACGTAGTTATCAATGAAATATCGATCGAAATCTTTTCAGAATACATTGGAAGCTCTTGGATGTCATGTGAATTTGTATCGTTCCCGAAATTCCACAATTTTGTTTGTTTGACTCTATTTTCTATTCTCGTACAATTGTATTCAGTACAATTCCTTATATGATATGAAAATTAAATGACTTTATATTCTCCAATTCTCCAAGTTTAATCTCAAACATAGTTTAAACTTAAAAAATTGCCTACACAATAAATTCTAACCGAAAATGCCCCAAAGTAAATCGTTCACTCTCGTTGACAATTTAACCTCACAATGCAAGTCTTCGGAATGTCACCTTACAATCAACATCATTTGAAATTGAAATTGCGCATCTTTTTGTATCGCTGACAAATTTCCACTTGAATGCTTCAATTCATTTTCATTTCCATTTCGTTTTCATTTAATAAAAAATGCTAATTAAACTATGAACTGAACTGTATTTGGCTGCTTCATTCCTTTGATTATTTTGAACGAATGACCGAAGCAACGAACGAAATTTCTCAAATGACTCACCCATAACCACAAGATTTCAATTTCACAATTAAACAAAAA
This sequence comes from Hydrotaea cyrtoneurina, assembly GCA_958296145.1. Classification (NCBI taxonomy): domain Eukaryota; kingdom Metazoa; phylum Arthropoda; class Insecta; order Diptera; family Muscidae; genus Hydrotaea; species Hydrotaea cyrtoneurina. The sequence goes on from OY282513.1 coordinate 89,586,926, forward strand.
GCCCAATGAAAATGAAATGTTAAACGATTTCCCTCTTTAATTCAATTTCACATCATAATTTCCATAAAACAGAGAGGGCAGGCGGAGCTCATCTCATTAGAGCTGCAACCATCCACCCACAGCCATTCAACTGCCATTGAAGGTAACCACATGCCAGGCAGACGATGGACATGGGCCTAGAGCACAAGGCGGGCGGTGAGCAGTGAGGGAGCGACTGGACAATGAGCAACATCAATTGTAGGTCTCTTTCTGAGAAATACATTGTGTTCTAAACACAAAAACTAAACGTGCTTCTTATGGGTTCAGTCTACACCATTTCTAGATACAAAAAAAATAACAAAAGTTTACATTCATTTCATTAGAATTGATTAATTTGTTTCCCATTAAAAATGTTGCCCTTCTAAGCCGTCAGCCATTACAAGTTTTAAACGGAATTATACGAAAAAACTGGAAGTTTTCTTGAATTTGCATCAAACTGATATTGGTTGGACTGAGACTGAGGATTGTATTTGTCCATTTGGAATGGGGTTGTCCTTACTGAGATGGGGATTTATTGGGGTACCATCAGTGGCAGGCCAATGTTTTGATTTACACTAGAATTATCCAGTTTGTTTACCATGAGTTTTGTGGGGTTGTTTTTTTCCTGTCGACTTGCGGAAATTAGTGATTTTACCTTGAATTAATTTTTTTTAATTTTAATTTTCATTATATTTGCAATTCCTTGAAATTCAATTTCAATTTTGAAATTTTCTTAATTTAAATTTCACTTAATTCGGTTTTTTTTTTTTTGTAACAAATTCCCCTTGGAAATGGTTTGGCACCTCCGCCATTCATGTGTGTATCCACAAAATTGATGGAAGCAAAGCTAAGTGACTGATTGCATGAATGACTGGAATTGTGCGGTCTATCGTTGGATGCCACAAAGATGTATTTACATATCCGTGCAGGCCAGCCACCGATGATAATGAGGGGGGGGGGGGGATAGGGAGGGGTTGGCAATGTTGCTTTCAATGATGCTGCTGCACGTGTTTGTGACTGTGGTTCAAGTTTGCTCTTCTTCGTCGGTACCCTCAACATTTCCTTCCTTTCTCCCGTCATGATTACCTTTTTGTCGTGTGTGTGTGTGTGTGCCGTGCAAGCATGTTGCGGTTCACTTAACCATCCACCCGCACTCACGTTTTCTGAGTTCTTTCTCAGCAGCGGTCGTCACAAAAAATTACAAAAAAAACATCTAAACAAAAAAAAATCTCTATACAACAAATAAAAGTAGTTTTTGCTGTTGTTATTGCTTTTGGTTCGTCAAAACCGTTTTTGTTTTTCGTATGTGGGCGCTTTGTAGTTGACGCTACAGAAGACGCATATGCTAAAGAAACTGAAAACTGGCGGGGTTTTTGAAAACTGTTTCTTGTTTTTTGTTGTAGCATAGAAGTGAGGTGGAAAGGGGTTATGAAGAACTAAAAAAGCAGCCATTTAAAAATTGTTTTACAAAATAATTATATTTTAGGTAATTTATGAATGAAGAAGAAATTCCATGTTGTGGTGGAAGGGGGGGGGGACCTAATGAAAGTTCGAGGGCGTTAAAACCAAAGCGGATAATGGTGGCAGCTAATGGATATGTCAGCTCAAACGCGGAAGGTTTTTTTCTTTAGCAGTTTTATAAAATTGAGATCGCAGAAAATCTGAAAATTTGAATAAAATGTATGGATTCTTTTTGATTTTAGGGAAATTTCAATTAAAAAATAGGGTTTTTAAATGAAAATTATCATTTTTGAATAACATTTAGGATTTTTAAATAAAAAATATGGTTTTTAAACAAAAATTATGATTTTTAAGTAAAAATTATAATTTTTAAGTAAAAATTATGATTTTTGAATAAAATTTAGGATTTTTTAATAAAATTTTTAAATAGAAAATTACAATTTTGTAAATGAATTTCCTGTTCTTTATGATTTCTAAATAAAAATTAAAATTTTTAAATAAAAATTATGATTTTTTAATAAAAAATTATGATGTTTAAATAGAAATTATGATTTGTAAGTAGAAATTATGATTTTTGAATAAAATTTAGGATTTTTAAATAAAATTTAGGATTTTTAAATAAAAAATTATATTTGGTTAAAATAAATTTCATATTTTTTAAATAAAAATTATGATTTTTAATTAAAAAATATGATTTTTGAATAAAAGTTTAAGTAAAAAGTTCTAATTTTTAAAATAAATTTCATGGTTTTTAAATAAAAATTAGGACTTTTAAATAGAAATTATGATTTGTGAATAAAAATTATGATTTTTGAATAAAAGTTTTGATTTGTGATTAAAATTTAGGATTTTTAAATAAAAAATTATATTTGTTTAAATAAATTCCATATTTTTTAAATAAAAATTATGATTTTTTTTATTAAAATTATGATTTCTAAATAAAAATTATGATTTTTAAGTAGAAATTATGATTTTTAAAGATAAATTATAATTTTTAAATAAAAATTAGGATTTGTAAGTAGAAATTATAATTTTTAAATAAAAATTATAATATCTAAAAAGTAAAAATTATGATTTTTGAATAAAATTTAGGGTTTTTGATTAAAAAAAAATATATTTGTTAAAATAAATTTCATGTTTTTTAAATAAAAATTTGGATTTTTAAATAAAAATTAGGATTTTTAAATAAAAATTATGATTTTTGAATAAAATTTAGGATTTTTAAATAAAAAATTATATTTGTTAAAATAAATTTCATATTTTTTAAATAAAAATTATGATTTTTTTTTATTAAAATTATGATTTTTAAATAAAAATTATGATTTCTAAGTAACAATTATAATTTTTGAATAGAATTTATGATTTGTGAATGAAATTTAGAATTTTTGAATAACATTTAGGATTTTTAAATAAAAAATTATGTTTTTTAAAGTAAATTTCTTATTTTTTAAATAAAAATTATGATTTTTTTTATTAGAATTATGATTTTTAAAGAAAAATTATGATTTCTAAGTAAAAATTATGATTTTTTAAAAGAATTTAGGATTTTTAAATAAAAAAATATAATTTTTAAAAGAAATTTCATGTTTTTTAAATAACAATTATGATTTTTAAATAAAAATTTTATTTTAAAATAAAAAATTATAATTTTTTTAAATAAATTTCATGTTTTTTAAATAAAAATTATGATTCTTGAATTATAAAAAAAAAATATGATTTTTAAATAAAAATTATGATTTTTCCCTAAAAATTGATTTCTGATTTTTATTCAGAAATTTGAATAAAAATTGTTGATTTTTAATAAAATTGTATGACTTATAAGTAAAAAGAAACGAATGTGAAAAGTTATGATCTATAATTGAAGAGCTAATTATAGTACGAAGACCACCGCTCGCTATAGAGTTTATCAAACTAAGAGTTTGGCTATTAAAGTACAATGTACTCTCTCATAAGCGGACACCTAAGGGACTGTGAAGTTTGTCCACATATGAGAGGTGTCCGCAAGGAGAGTGTACACTATTTTAGCAGAATGTCGGCAACAGAACGATCAGAACACCAATAAGGATAAATATCTTCACTGGCAAAATTTCCTTAATTCATTTTCCTGAAATCAACATCACCCTAGACTGCAGTCTAGGGCTTAGCAGCTCATGCGTGCCGAGCCAGATCAGGGACATTTCATAAAAAAAAAAGATGTGGGTAAACCTTACAGATTCCAGCTAAACTAGCCCCGAGCCCCTTGCAAACTCCTACTGCATCATAGAGCCTATGGGAAAACAAACGGAAGATGGTCGTCTGTCTGATTCTCCCAACCTAAACAGTTGTGTATGTATTCTTTTTTTGATATAATAACAAATTTCAACTGAACTTAAGAAATTTCTCACTTTCAGTGCATCTCTGATAGTCGCGCTGCTAACAAATCAGTATATTCTGTCTTCCTAAGCTCAACATCGGTCATAGACAGCTGCATGACTATAAACGAGGTCATGAGACGACGGCCCACAGCATGGGCATGCCAGACAACTGCAGAGAACACGAGACAGCAAAGTGTCGGACTACCTTACCGATTCCAGACGAACTGGAATATATTTCTGAACTCTTCAGGAAACTCCTACTGAGGTCTAGAGTCAGCACGAACACAACAGATAGTTGACATCTGTTGGAGACTGCATTAAATCTAGATGCACAATGCTGTCGCTGTGAATACTCGATGTGTCATTGATTATGTCCGACATTACAGGACATTGTGTGATTGGAGGGCATGTTGTGATACTGCTGTGAAGCTGCTTGGTTAAAGAACAGGTGGAGTCCATACAACACCTTCTATGCACATGCCTTGCCTAGGCGAATTTATTCAATTAAGTTGACTCTATAGACAGTTGTTTGTCATGGTCTGCTTACACAATTATTATCACGCACATTTGTCATCTGCAAAGGATTTGCTGGTCGTTTTCCATTGGTACGTTCGCCGGAGTCTCGGTCTTCTCAAAAGCTCACGAGCTCAAAAGTTGATTTTGCGAAGATTTTTTTACTCTGTCTTCGCAAGTAACCATATTTCAGGTCCGTGAAGAAATACGGGCATGACTTAGCCCAAAGCAGAACCTATGAGCAGCCCAATCCCTTGCTTATTTTGATGCCTACATCATTCTTTCCGTTAATGGCGAAGCCGAAGTAGAGAAATTCGTCCACTAACTCGCTGGTCTCCACTGTATCGCCTTTCTGTCGTCTATCCATTTCGAGGGCAGTGGCAAGCATACTCGTTGTCTTGTCATCGATCAGACTCAACATTGCCGAGAAGTAATTGGTACTTGAAGAAGCCCCAGTTACATTTCGCTCTATCTATCGAGAGTCATGTGGCCTAGAAGTTTCGCCATGCCTGTTCTACGAACATCGGCTCTTTTCAATATTTTCACCATCCAAATGTTGAAGAAGTTGCACGATCAGCTCTTAACCGAACTCAAAAGTTATGAAATTTTGGCGGATGAGATCTGATTCGGAACCACAGTGCGTATGGCGTTACCTTTGATGTCATTTCGACATAGGTAACATAAGCCTGAACTTAATCACCCGAAAAATATTTAACAATCAATGATTATAAAAATAAAATTGTAAATAAAATTTTACAAAAATAAAACTGAATTCCATGAATCACCCACTGGCTTTTGCAATTACAAAAAGAAAAATTCCTGCAGAACTACATGTCTTTAGTGGCTGACTAATACAATTTCAATCGAACCGATCATGTTGTACAACAAAGGCCTTTCAACGTAGTTTAACGTATGCGTTTTTTTTGGCATTTCATATTTTGGAAAATCATTTTTTATTAGCAAATAACTTACGCCCGTATTAAGACGTTTTAAATTATTGATAAAAATTACTTTTTCCTCTTTTCTTCATTATTCTTTTTTGAAAAAGTTCTGCCCTTATTTTGTTTTGCAGTAAATTTGTTATTGTTTCCTTGTTTTCTTGCGCCCTGCCATTCGTTTTTATCTTTAGTAATGAGTGTTTAAATTTTTCAAATTGAAACAAACAAACAAAAAAAAAACAAGCAAGAAGCCCAAAAATAATTTCAACAAATTTTTTGGTGTACTCGCATAAATCTATCTGTGTCTGCCTGTCTGTTGGCCTCTCTAGTCTGTCTATTTTCTTGTTATCTTCGTGTTTTATACGTTCGCCTGCGTGTTTCTGTTATTATTTTCTCCTCGGTGTGCGAAAAAGAGGCCACCGACAGCAAAATATGAGTAAAAATGATCGGTTTGAATGATGAAATTCAAGGTTTTTGATATCATTACGAAATACGGGTGGGAGGAAAAAAGGCAAACGTGAAAAATGTTCTGTCTTGTTTGTGTATTTTCTGATTCTAACTTGTGCAGAGAGGTGGGGGGTCGTACAATTTTTATATTTTTTTTGTTTTACGGAAATTGTTTTCGTTGGTAGATTAAACTGCCAAAAAACCAAAAAAGAAATGCTGCTAGGAGCATTTCGTGCCGGAAGGAAGGATGTTCTTCCTCTTCATGTCATCAAAACATGCAAAGTTTTTGTGTTTGCTTTTGATGGCTCTCAACAAAAATGTATCGAAAACCATAAATATAAGCAGCAATCGTTTGGAATCAATCAAATTAATGCAATCGACATAATAAAAAAAAACACAAGAAAAATAATAAATAATAATCCAAGGCGCACGGATAAGTTGATTTAATTAATTTATCCATTAAATGTGTCTGTTCAGTTTGATGTATGGAAATTAAAGGATTTGTTTTCTTTTCTACATAACTCACAGGCCGGGGAGAACCCTATTCCCATAACTTAAGCTAAAAGTACACATAAAGATCAGAAAGATACGGAAAAATATCAACAGCCAATCGACTCAAGACAAATACTTATGTGTTAACGATAAAAATCTGCAGTCCACAGTACCACAACTAGACAGATTTAAAATAACTGCCAATGGTGAAGACTTACCGATAAATATCAGCAGCCCGCCGGTTCAAGTCAATAACTGATAGAAATTTACAGTCAAACTTAGTACAACAGCTTTTAAATCCGTATTAATAATGGAGACATACAGATCAATATCAACAGCCAACCGGTTCAAGACGAATAATGATATGAAAATGATAATGAAGACATACCGATAAATATTAACAGTCAACCTCTTAACGACGGCGATGGCGATGTGTTAGTCAAAAATCAAACACATGTGGAAAATCGTGGGAAAAAACTTAAATAAGCTGGTCCATCAATTTTAATTTTTATTGACAACTGGCATTTTATTGACAGGTGTTATTTTATTAACAGATATTGACAGCTGTTATTTTATTGACAGTTATTGCCAGATGTTATTTTATTGACAGCTGTTATTTTATTAACAGCAATTGACAGCTGTTATTTTATTGACAGATATTGACAGCTGTTATTTTGTTGACAGCAATTGACAACTGCCATTATATTGACAGCTCTTATTCTATTGACAGCTGTTATTTTATTGACAGCTGGTTTTTTATTGACAGCTGTTATTTTATTGACAGCTTTTATTTTATTGACAGCTGTTATTTTATTGACAGTTATTGCCTGCTTTTATTTTATAGACAGCTATTATTTTATTTACAGCAATTGACAACTGCCATTTTATTGACAGTTATTGCCAGATGTTATTTTATTGACAGCTGTTATTTTATTGACAGTAATTGCCAGCTGTTATTTTATTGACAGCTGTTATATTATTGACAGATATTGACAGCTGTTATTTTGTTGACAGTTATTGACAGCTATTGCCAGCTTTTATTTTCATTTGTCATTTTATTGATAGCTGTCATTTTATGGACAGCTGTTTGTTTTATTACCAACCATTTTATTGCCAACTGTCTTTTTTTTGACAGCTGTTATTTTATTGACAGTTGTCATTTTATATGCAGCTGTCATTTTTATTGATATCTGTCATTCTATTGACGAGTGTCATTTTGTGGACAAGTGTCATTTTATTGACAGCTGTTTGTTTTATTGCCAACTGTCTTTTTTTTGACAGCTGTTATTTTATTGACAGTTGTCATTTTATTTGCAGCTATCATTTGTGTTGACAAGTGTCATTTTGTGGACAAGTGCCTGTCATTTTATTGACAGTTGTTTGTTTTATTGCCAACTGTCTTTTTTTTGACAGCTGTTATTTTATTGAAAGTTGTCATTTTATTTGCAGCTGTCATTTGTATTGACAAGTGTCATTTTGTGGACATGTGCCTGTCATTTTATTGACAGCTATTTGTTGTATTCCCAACTGCAATTTTATTGCCAACTGTCATTTTATTGACATCTGCCATGTTACTGGCAGCTGTCATTTTATTGATAACTATAATTTTTTTGACAGCTGTCATTTTATTGGCAACTGTCACTTCATTGGAATCTTTCATTTAATTGGCAGCTGTCATTTTATTGACGACTGCCATTTTATTGACAACTGCCATTTAGTTGGCAGCTGTCATTTTATTGACAACTGCCATTTTATGGAAAGTTTGTATGAAATGCAAAATTAAAACACATTTGAAACTCTGTTTTCTTCATGTGTTCTGCCGTGTAAAATATTAAAATGAGTTTCTGGATTATTTTTTTTTTCCGAATTCAACTGGAAAGTTTTTGCTTTTAGAAAATGTCCTCGTTAACATAATGCAAGTTTGTTTTCTCAATCTACTCCGACGAATGAACTCGTTTTCTGATAATTTCGTATTACGTTAATTTTATTAAATTAAATTTTTAACTAAAATATTTGTTCTCTTTCCGTTGTCATTCGCCCTTACAGGAACTCATATTCCTTCTGTTAAATTGTGTGCCTCCTCAGCCAGCCCAATGCAACTTCGACGGCAATTGTTTCTTAAAATAAACAAAGCAAAAAAGTTTATGGAAAAACTTACAAAGACATCAATTCTGAGATGTTGAAATATTCCATGGAGGCATGGATGGCAACTCGCCTCCCACAAAAACAAAAGTTACTTGGCCGTTTTCAATAGGCCCAACAAGAGGACATCGCTCACCCCTTCAGTCAATAGGAAATTCTTTACTTTTGTGCCCACAGATCCCAGCAGGCTCTTCATAACACTCGGATCCTTTTCAGCACTTTGTTTAAATTTAAATAGCTTCCTTCTCTATACTAAATCACCGTTGGAGGGGGGTTCGGTACTGAAAGGTGGTGATGCTATTTGTTTTTTTTTTGTATGGCAAAAGGTTGCACAAAAGCCAACACTTTTTTTTCACACTTTCGTTTGAGGTGTAAAGAATGATGAATGTAGATGGGGATGGGGATGGGCGTGAAGGAGGGCATATTTTTTGTTTGTAACCGTGTGTAGAGTTGGAGATGTGATATATCACACTGATCTACCTACATTGGCACATATATGTTCCAGTCGCTTCAAGTGTTGGAAGCCGCATACGCATACCCATATTCATGTAACCCTCTTTCCGTCTATACACCTTTCATGGATTGTTTCCTGAATTTCCGCACTTGAGTTTGTGGGGTTTTTTTTACATGTTTGGCAAACCGCGCTCAGTATTTCAAAAAATGCCCTCGTTGCCACTTTGGCATCCGAAACACAGCACCGTGATAGTCATACTGACTATACTATGTAGGCGTATATATGTATGAACATATAGAAAGCTTCGAATATGGCATGGTGCAGTGTGTCGTTGCGTATTAAAACGTATAAAAATGACAGCCGTCATATTGGGGATTTTAAAATGAAAAATTGCAAATATTGCAAAAATTCTCCAGATAATCCTGGTAGTCTTTGACATTCGTATCGAAAGTGAATATTTCCGTTTATGATTTAATTGTGTGTTGTATGGAATCCTTTTTTTTTTTGTGAAAATTGAGAGAGGAGATAAATAAAAATCTGTTTTAAATTTAAAATGAAAGCATGAAGACGAAGTGGGCATAATTGGGGAACTATTCAAATTTATGAACCACTTTGCTTTATCGAAATCAAAGGAATTCCTCGCAGAAACAGAGAAAACTTTCTTTTTTAGATGTTCCCTTTTTTGAACGTTTCTTAGGACCGTAATTAACAAATCTGTCCCATCTTTTTTGTTGAGGTGCCTAATTCTCATTTCTTTTTTAAAGACAGTCCGATGACAGTGAATTCGGTTACCTTTTATCGTTTGTGTCGAAGGAATAAATGAATGGAAGTGTGTCATAATTGATTTAAAATCTAGAGTTGATCACCATTTCGAAGGACCAAATTCGGTCGCCAAATGTTTAATAATAATTGAATTAAACATTACATTTATAAAGCTATATTCTATTGCCACTGCAGTCTTTTTTGTTGCCGTTATAATCTCTCGAAGGAGCATTTATTATCGCCTGTAACCCTCTTATTTCCTTGGAAACCCAAAAGTTCGACTCGAAATGATTCCAACAGCCTTTCTTAGTCGACCAACTGCGTTGGATCAAATGCTCCTCATAAAGTGGATTTGTTTGGACTGCTGTGGGTAGGGTTGCCAAGTAGATGAAAGAAAACAAAAAAAAAAAAATGATGCTATCTTTGTATTCTTGTATTTCTTTCTTATATTCACCATAAATATTCCAACTTAGCTCTAGAGCGTTCGACCATTGCGTTATGTTTTTGAGTTGCTACAGAAGTTTTTTACAGTCTCGAAGGACTTTTTTTAATGAGGCTATCCCATGTTTTTTCTTGGTGAATCAGAATTTAATCAAAACCTCTTTTTTGATTTATTTGGACGTCTGAAAACGAAGAAAGCTTAACATGGTTTTTTATTTTTCAATTTCTTGGTAACCCTGCCCATCAAGAAATTGAAAAATAAAAAACAAGTTTAAGCTTTCTTCGTTTTCTTGAATGCCAAAAGGCAGCTAATATCCCACATAAATATTCCAAATTACCTTTAGGCGGTCCATTGGCATATTGTGTAGTTTCTAAGCTGATGTTGCAGTTTTAACTGTCTCGAAGGACCATTTCTTTTATCCCAGGAGTGCCACTTAACATTATGGTTTTCAAAATGTTAAATAATAATTAAATCCACACTCTTTCGTAATCGATAGCTTCTATCAACAACTGATGTTTCAGTTTTATCTGCCCCAAAGGACCTTTTTTTTGGTTTTCAAAATGTTAAATAATGTTTTAATGCTCACTCTTTTGCAATCGATAGCTTTTAACAACTACTAACAGACATACTGAAAATGCTGGGGCTAGTGTTGCCAAGTAATTAAAATAGACTAATATTGAAGCTATTTTTCTTTTCTTGAATGTCCAATGAGAGCTAATATCCTCAGTGTATATTCTAATTCGCCTTAAAAATATCAACCATTAACTTTATTTGTGGTTTTTGGTAGCTATTGCAGTTTTTCACTGGGTCGAAGGACCATCATTGCCACAGCTGTCCCATTTATTTGCTCAGAGCTCAAAATGGCAAATCAGAATTTTATGAGACGCTCTATGAACTTCAGTTTAATGTGATAGACCATTGCCTTTGCCTGTATGTTAAGGGTTGCTGCTGCTTTAACTGCCTCGAAGGACCATCTTCTTCAAATCCGCTACCCCACTAACTTTCCTGGTAATTGAATCCGATATCTATAACAATAAAACACCTGATTGATTTGCGATGGATATGGTTGCCAAGTAATATAAAAAGAAAATAATATTTGTGCATCCCGGACAGTCCTTAAATCTTCTTTTTTCAAAGTACAAAGTATGTCAGATTCTTTGAAACTGCTTGAAAATAGATCATTTCGAGTTATTTTTTGTCATTAAATTCTGTTTTTTTTGTGCTCATTTTATTTGTAAGCGCGAAATGGCGTACTTTGTCATCATCATCGTCGTCGTCGTCATCGCCAATGTTTTTTGTTTTATTGTTGCTCGTGTACAACAACTAATCAACAACAACTTTGGTGTCAAACTCAATTGACCTCAAAACGAAACGCTAACATTGAGCGAAATTTAAAGCCTGGCACAGCCACAGCCAAACCCACCCACACTTCAATATTGAAAATGACAACAATTGGAATAACAACAACAGAAAATAGTTCACAATGAAACAATAAATGAAAAGCAAAAGCTAGCTTAAATAAAATTACAGCCGAAAGAAAATTGAACAATTTGAAACAACCAACACACAGAGAAAACCAATAGAATATCTGTCGATAAAGCAATTGAGATAAGTGACAATTGTACACACACACATAGACCAAACACAATATAGAAAATTATATCACCGCCAGCGATTTGCACAGCTCTCGTCGGACGTTTAATCTTCCCAATTACTTTATCGTTTCGCAAATATTACAGTCAGCCAGTCGGTTAGGTGTTGCCGTCTTCTGTGGTGCCATCTGCTATTAAAAAATTCGTATGCGCTCCTTTGCGGCAGCATCATTACAAAAATTCTATTTAATTTTCAATTTCCTTTTTTTTTTAACGTTTGCCGTGCGAATTTCTCATTTCATTTCATTAATATACATTATCGCATTTGCGACATTCATCTTGTTAAACATTTTCATTGTCGGAATTTCATTAAAAATCCATTACCTTTTTACTTCATCACAAGGCAGCATCGCTAAATGGCAACGAGAGCGTCAGCAGCAACACCCTCACACAGCTCCTTAACATTAGCTTGCATGCTGTTGTAATCTCTGTATCAGCTGTAAATATTGCCAACATCTCCATCTTCTCTTTCCTCATGACAACTCTGACCATCACTCGCTCTTCCTTACACACTCTCTCACTCTCTTGTTATGTTATAACATTTCCCTTTCATACCACCCATAGTTGTAAATTTGCACACACGTGTGATGGCATCTCTGAAATGAATGTATAGCAACAGTGGCGTGGTACAAATTGAATGGAAAGACTTTGCAATAAATCAATACTCCAGTAGCTCGGCAACCCTAATCTTTCGCCGGTGCCTTAGATTATGAATAACAGAATTCGTGTTGGAGTTTCTTTTTGAAATGCAAATTAAACACGCAGTTTCAGTGAAAAATCCCCATCTGTTTAGTAATAATTCTTCCCCGGAATTTCCTTTATAAGAAATTTATCGTTTCGTTGGCTATGTTCGTATTTCTCTCAACAACAAAGATTCCAGCGGGAGATCCATATCAAAGTAAGTCCCAATTCACACATTAGGCAATTTTCTTGCGGCGATTTTTGCCTCTTGTGTCCACACAAGGAAATTCATATTCGGCAATTTTTGTTGTCCTTATTGCCTTTTCAAATACAAATGACATTCAAATTATCAAAAATATCGAAAAACACAAAAAGACATTGCCAGTACGAGAAAGTTTTTTCCCTTTCCATTATCTTTACCTCGCTTTCCTTCAAACTGAGAATTGCGGCAATTAAAATTGTCTAGTGTGAATCGGGACTAAGACAAGAAGGCTGAATTCTCTCCCACTGCCCAAAATTACACTCCAACATCGCTCAGGTTTAAAAACATACTAAATTGGAAAATCTCAGGGGATTATTTAGATAATCTTTCAACAGCCACGTGTACACATTATCTGTCACTGACCAGGTGTCATAATTCCTGGTGGGAACATTTTTTGGGAAAAGACTTAATAGCTCTTGGACACAGTCTCTGTCACTGCCAACAATTAGAATCCAACACATCTCAGGTCAAGTAACACATTATATGGAAAACCTCATACAGTTTGTTTGGATAATCTTTCAAAAATTACCAAAGTTAAGTGTTTTAGCCAATTAAGGGGAAAGCCTAAGTGTAGGACCTAAATCCCACACCTGCCAGGTCCAATAATTCCCATTGTGGAAAACCTCAGAGACTTAAAAATTAAATATTATCTAAAAATTATGAAAAAATCCCCAATTTTTTCAGGTATTTTTCATAATGAAAAATGTCCCAATTTTTTATCAAATTTTTTGGACCATCTTTGGTGTTTTTTTTTGCATTTCGATAGTACGGATCACACAGATTATTTTATTTTTGACAATAAAGGACAGCACATAACCGACGACATTTCTGGCCTAAGTGTGTGGCTCAAAACTCCGAGGCTATGATTGGTTTTTAGTTTGCCCCCCACCACTTTTTCTTAAAACATAACCTAACCTAACTCTACGGGGAAAAAGTTCTCTACGTAAAAATCACAAAATGCCTTTTATTTTTCCAGCCAAAAAATCATATTCCTCAATTATATGAATAATTTTTACTTTTGTTATAATAATAATGTTTATTTTTTATGAAATGTTTCATAATCCTTATGAAATGTTGAATAAACCTTATTAAATGTATCGTAAACCTTATAAAATATTTCATAATCCTTATGAAATGTATCAAAATAAAAATAGTCTAAACTAGAAACAAGACCTTTCAAACCATATCTGGCTTACTTTAACCAACGTAATGTACTGTATACATAAATCACAGTACCGATCAGTTAAATTACATTATTAATTATTGATTGAATTAAGTTATTGATCTTGTAATGTACATCGGATCTACACTATTGTGTACTTTATCCGAAGATTCTCAGTACAGTACACCTGTGTTGAAGTACTGTATACATAATTCATATGCTTTAAACGACAGCATGGTCTTAAAAATGTAATCCCACATAGGGATTCGGTACAGTCATTTATGTACTGTATACCTCAATCGCAGTACTGATAAATGACTCTAATTTACCCTACTCCCGATTCACTGTACAGTATATATGATTTATATTTAATATAATACAGTATCTATGATCTATAGTACTGTACACATGACTCAAATATTAAACTACCGGTGTTAAAAACATACAGCGTAGATTTTAATCGATCACCATATGAGTTTACGACAACTACACCACAGCCATACAAATGACAACTCACTTCCCCACAAAAAGAATACCCACTTTTGTTTGTTTGCAAACCAGCCGAAGCAACTCTGTGTTTGTCGTATAATCGTATTGAAATTGTATGGCGACATTGTTGTCTTACAACTTTGTGACATGTATTAGAAAGAAAATACTACATTTGTTAATCTTCCATTTCCACTTCCATTATTGTCACACTCTTTTGGTGTTCTTCCTTCGTGCTCCTCCCCACATCCACCCCTTGTGTCGGTGTGTTCGATGGCTGGTGTGATGTGTGACGGCGACGGCAGCGGCATCAATGGCAGACAGCAAGCAACCAACAACGGAGAGGCGACAGCAACCAGCAACCAGCAATGGCAATATGTAATTTCAAGTACGTGGTGTTATTTTGTCATCTATTTTGATGTTTGAATATAACAACAAAAAGTAGTAGCACCAGTAGCCGGGGCACAGGCAGTGGCCACAACCACCGTAGCAAAATAACCATAAATTTCAATTTTTCCAGTTCAGTTACAAATTTTTGCAATCTTTGTTGTTTATGGTGCACACATACCACTGTAATAGCGTGGGGGCTGTGGGTTGTGGTCGGGCAAGGGTCTGGTGTACAGTACATCAGAGTGATGCGGCATTGCATACATCTGAGGTGGTTACATTGACATTGACGTCCGTCGTGTTGAGCCAAAGCGCAAATAAATGAAAGTACATCCAATGAAAGGTTTTTTCTCTCTCTCTCTCTCTCTTCCTTGTCATTGCCGTTTCAAGAGGGGCTGCTAGCAAAGACCTAAATAGAGAGACGAAGAGAGAGAAAGGGAAAGGTAGACAGAGCGTGGGCAAAAAAAAATATTAATTAATTCAAGGGGAAATATTTGATAAATCAATATAATATTGAAAATTGTTTTCTTTTGTTTCGTTTCGAGTAGCAATCCGAGAAGGAGAACATGTGGCAAAGCCCATTGTTTGCTATAGTGGCGAAGCACATTCTTGTTGTAATCGTTTGGTCATCAGAGAAATGTACTGTATCGTTGACAAACTCTTTTATGATGAAATCATTTCTTCGTAGGATATCTTTTTTTTTATCAAATTCATAACCTAATCAGATTCTCTTGTTGTTTGAGAGATGGAGAAATCGCAAATTGCTTACAATTAGATTTTAATTTTAAACGTTTTTGTTATAAACCGCAATTAGGACAACAATCCCCTAGATATTTAGATAGAGATGGGCCAATCAGGTACCATGTTTTTTTTGTTTTGAAAAATACACCATTTTAACTATCAGATGATTGAAAGGTTTTGCAACAGTTCATTGATATTTTTCGTATGTAATCCAGAAATGTAATGTACTGTACTATATCTTTCAACATTCGAAATATAAGCCTTTTGTTGGTGAAATACATGAATACCGAAAATAGGTCTTTATATTCTCCCGATGGACCTCTAAGGATGAATAAAGCTCGTATAAATATATTTGATCTCCTGAAAAGTAATTGGCTCCCAATTTCGAACCAATTTTGCGATTAAATTAGCAATTAATCAGATTAATTGGTAACTGAAAATTTCAATTTTCATAAACTGCATGTAAATAGATTTTTACTGTTATTCAAAACTTATTGGAATATTGAAAACTTTCTGATATGACCAACAGTGCGAGTAAAAATCACACAGATATGTCGACCTTCTTCTGATATTCTTTAGCACAAATCTTTAAGCGTTCTAATCCAATATGGTGATTGTACAGTACTTCTAGTAAACTAGTATCAACATTAGTTAAAATAGTACTTGCATTTTAAATACGTTGCCTACATTGATTTAAGTTGTTATTGGTAAATATTGGAATATAATAAATCTAAAATACATCAATGTGACTCCTACAAAATGGCGACCCGTTTCCTGCACTTTTGTAGAAATCTCTTATGTCAGGTGTACAGTACTTCAGGCCGAAATGTGAATAGCATGTCTAAACTGTCCTATATTCTTTTGTAAAAACGTCTCATAGCGCTCTTGTTTTATATGGCAAATGTACAGTACTTTCAGTAAACTGGCCTGAAC
Organism: Hydrotaea cyrtoneurina; assembly: GCA_958296145.1. NCBI lineage: Eukaryota > Metazoa > Arthropoda > Insecta > Diptera > Muscidae > Hydrotaea > Hydrotaea cyrtoneurina. The sequence continues at coordinate 89,603,253 of OY282513.1, forward strand.
ATTAGTTACATCACCAATTGGCTGTTAAATAAATTAATATAATTTTGTAACAATTTCGTTAAAACCCTAAATCTATTTACATAATTTATTTGAGTACAGTACTTTGAGTAATTCTCGGTTCAAACTCAAAAAATAGTACTGGTGTTTTAAATAATGAATAAAATAAAAATTTCCATAGGTCCTGTGCAAAAACCTTTCAGTACTTTCCTGTGTGTACAGTACATTCGATAAAGTAACCCTAACATTATTGAAATGAAATAGTACATTTTTCGTTAACACAATTTGTCATTTGAAGGGAAGTAAGCAGGTCAGATTCAAACCCGACTAGCAACTTTTTACCCATTTCAATATAGATTTCACTGTGATTGTCAAAAACAGAATCGTAAATAGTCCATTCAAAGTGGGAAAGGGTAATTTTCTTTTTGTCCCCTAATGATAAGTCGACAAAGTATACAATTAACACATTATTTATGTACAGTACATGTTTTCTACGATATGTATTGAATTTGTCGTTCAATATAAATTTGAAAATAAGCGCCCCGGTAGGCGAGTTGGTAGCGTGCTTGCCTATCAGCGTGGGTGTTGTGGGTTCGATTCCCACCAGAGGCTTTGGTCTGTCGCTGCAAAAATCAAGCCAAATGGTCTTTGTCACCCGGTTTACCCTTGGACCCAAAAATTATAATATAAATTTACTTTGTATTGTAATTAATAAATAAAATAAAATAAAATAAAATCAATTTGAAAATTCTATAAAAAAAACTATATTTTCTCAAATTTCTTTTTTTATTTGAAAGTACAATCCTTCCGGTTAATAATGAAAAATAATTTCATTCAAATGGCTGCCTCGGCTGGACATGCCTGCCTACCATCATTGTTTGTGGAGGTGTTTCTTCTTCATTAATCAATTTCATCTCAGAACATGTACTGTATAAAATCGAAACATCTAGTAAACGTTTTTTGGTATTCAGAACCTCAACTTATCGACGGTGGTGACATGCGGTATGAGCGACTTTTGCATAACTCGGGGTGTAGAAAACCCGTTTAAGAATATTTCATATATTTCAGCATTGAGTTACTAGTAAAGGGCCTTGTAAAAAGGTCTTTATCAATGACATTAATCCTTCGGACTTTGTGTAAAACTAGCATTTGTACTGTGCTCATACGATTCTACTTTCTATTGCATGTACTGTACACATTTACTGCTTTCCTTTAAGGAAATTCGAAATGTTGCCCGATTCGATTTTGATTTACTTAACCAACTCTAAAATTAATTATGTTCTTTATCATTGTCAGCTGTTGTTAATCAACTGAGTTTTTGTTTTTATCATTTGCTGCGAAAATGAAAACAACAAATAATGTTAGTTGTTGTTGTTGTTTATTCTGTTTCTATTTTTCACTTTCAATAATTAAATTATCCCCTATGTCATAGATTGTCGTTACTAATTGGTCTCCTTTGTTTATGTCTCCCCTACCATATGTCGTTGTGTTCTTTCGAACTAACCTACTCCCCTTTGACTCTGTAGTATATGTCACCCGGGGTGGACCCAAAAGAGACGAGCCGACAAGTGTAGGGACTGAAGAAAAAAAAAAAAAATAAAATAAAATAAAACAAGGAAAGTCAAATGCCAAAACGCAGTGATGATTATATTTGCCAGTGAATCACAATGCAAACCCAGCAGCAGGCAACTTGTGATGATGGTGTGAGCACCAGCTCGGGCCATAGACAACCTTGACCTTTACTGATTTGTTGACGACCTCTCCTTGTGGCAGTTTGAGGGATCGGCTTCCATACGCCTGCCTAACCCGGCAACGATGAATGTTCATGCCGAGTAAATTGGTGATGGGGTTAGGGGCACATATGCAAATGAATGGGGCTCTGTTTGAAAATCCGTAGAGTTACATCATCGCCGCCAACAGCATTTTCATTATATTCATCACCATCATCATCTATGCGAATCTTTGTCATCGTTGTCGTTGGTGATAGTTTATGATTTCTGATTTTATTTTATTTTTCTGCTTCTTTTTTTCTCAGTTTCAGTTTCAGTTTTGTTTATTTTATGAAATGAGAACATTATTTAAATGCAATTCATTTCTGTATGCATACTAACTGTGTGTACAGTACAGTCTAGATGTGCAACAGTAAAAAACTAACCGCACAATGTTAAATCATTTCAATAGAATTGTAATAAAAACCCTCAACGTATTTTTTTTTTGTATTACTTTTATTATTTGTTATATTTCCCTATTTGCAATAGCAAGAGAATTCCACCGCAGCCATAGCAATCCCCGACGCCTTTATGTACAGTACTCCCCTCACATCCAGGAGCAAAACCTTAAATTGGTTTCTCATTCTGGAAATATGTCGATAAATTAAATGAAATTCGTTTGCGTTACGTCGAGCAGCGGCAGCAAACATTTTATTTAGTTTTGTGGCAAAAAATCACGTTTCATTTAATATTTTATTTATTTATTTTGTTGTTGTATTTTCGAGCACTCCACTCCTCAAAAGTGTTTTTCTTTCAGCATTTTTCCATAAATTATTGCGCCACTCAGTGGTGTAAGGCAAATGAAAGCAAATCAACAAAAAAAAGAAAACCAAAAAAAAAAGGCAATAAAACATTTTTTACTGCACCATTTAACACCAGTAGCTGTTGCCAGTACATCGTAGTTGTTGTGATTGTTGTTTCTTTCCAATTTATATTGTTTTCTTTTTGTTTCATTATTATTTTTTGTTTGTTTAATTTTTTTTGCCCATATTTAGTTATGAATGATTTGGCTATGAACACAGCAGCAGAGTAGTTGATTTTTTTTCATTTCTCAAAACTGCATTCGTTTAATTTATTTTTATTAGTTTATTTTGAAATGTAGTTGAGGAATAGAATTGTATTAACTTTACATTGTTTCGAATATGGAACAAGCCGTGAAGTGAAAATCTTTGCGGAAAAGTAATTAAACTATCGTTAAAATAAATGTGTACAGTAGGCGGGGGGTTGGTTTTTTTTGTTGGAAAATTCAAAGTACAAAATCAGCTTCTAGAGAATTTCCTTTTGGAATATATTAGTCTGTTCATTTGTAATTAGTCCCTTAGGTTTTGTGAATACACACTCAGACCTAAAAGAATACTATTATGGAGCTCATTAACAAAAACAACAAAACAAAAGGTCTTACCTTTTCCGTAAAGTACTGTACCATAAGATCTCATTATCAAAAGTATTGACATAGCAACGATAAATTAAGATGAATTGTAAAACTGAATTGAAATTGGGAATAAATGAAAACGAATGTAATTTTAAAAGTGTACAGTACTTTGTTCATTTAGGTAATCAGTTAAATGTTTAACACAACTGCAACTATATTTTTGGTTTTCGTATAAATTACTTTATTGAGAGTTTTCGCAATAATCAGAATTAATGTAGTTTTAAAAATGTACAGTACTTTGTGCATTTGGTTAATGAAATGTTAGAGAGAACTACAACTACTTTTTTGCTTTTGTAGATAAACCATAATTGTTTTCTTGACACTTATGCGAATAATCAGTTTTTCTCTATGTGTTCTGCACAAGGTACAGTACATTGTGGGTATTAGTTATTTTGTAGTAAAACTGGTACTCTACTACTTTTACAATACTTTAACACCAGTTTAGTATCTAGTAGGCCGCTATGTTTCAAATATCAATACTCAATGACTAGTACTGTACAAATAATTTGGTACGTTCTAAAATCGTTAACAATTTACAAACGTTTCAACACATTTTCTAACTTTAAGATATGCGAATATTAATGTTGTGTTAAAAAAATCGAAAGTACTGTACAATAACAATTTTGGATAGGTTCGGCCGACACATATTTTATGACTGATAACAACTTTTCGTTAGGAACTTGTTAAAATATTATACTTGCAGTTTGATTATAGAATATATAAAGTACTGTACACAAAGTACTTTTCGGTAGATTCGATGTTTGTTTTAGAATGAGTACCACTTTGTAATTTAAAAAAAAAACGTGGCTAACGTGAATTGTCTCCACAACTGAGGTACTGTATAACATCTTTATTTTTAAAAAATCCATTTATTGAGCTAAGAAATCTCGACTAAACATATGTTGTTCTATTATTGCTAAGCTTCAACAGCATTCAGCTCTAAATTCTTATTAGTACTGTACAGGATTTTATTGTTTTATTTTATTTTGAAACACTTTATGTTTTAACACCTAGCGTTTGTGTTTATTTAGTTACGTTTTAACAAAAATTAATTAATTGAAATTTCTTCTTTTTTTTTGTTTATTTTCCATTTAACTAACAATTATAAACACAAAAACAATAAAAAAAACTGATCTGCCTATTGATATACAAAACGAAAAACGAAAAAAAACAATCGCCAAAAGATTTCAAAAAACAAAAGGAAGCCGAAGAACATGCCCAGAAGCTATTTGTGACCGAGCAAATGCTAAAATTGAAAACGGAGCCAAAAACTCCCGATGACGATCCGGAAGAGGATCAGGAACGGCGTCTGCTGGAACAGTATACGCTCACACCCACCACCGAGACCATAATATCCGCCGACGGTGATCAGATAACAATACATCATCCCCGGGAAGAGCCCATTAAGAGATCGAAAACGAAATTGCGTGATTTCTTTGTATCCGAATTTGGTATTTAACAAAAACAGTTTTCCTACTTTCTTCTCGTAACTATTCTTCTCTTTTTTTTTCTTGTAAAAACTGTGTGCTCACAAATTGTATTTGTACCACCTGCCTAGAGCCGCTAAATATTTTGAATGTACTGCTATTCAAAACCTAAAATCGTGTTGAGGGATTTCCAATCATCACTAAATCCCGTTTTTCACGCACTAAGTGTTTTGTGAATATTGCTCAACACTTCTTCCATTCTGTTATTAGAAGTAACTTGGTCTTCTATTTCATTTCCTCTTTTTCCCCCTCCTAACACCCTGTAATGGTACTTGACGCCGCCGTATCCAAAGAACAAAAAAATTTAAATGTTTTGTGATTCACAGGCACTGTTCCTCCTCTGTACTTCTTGTAGTTTATTTTATTCTAGCAGCATTATTTATCTTTGTTGTTGTTATTGTTATTCTTTGTATTCTTATCTTTCACATATATTCACATACCACCACCAACACTGTTCCAGTACTTCCGTCGAAGATGGTGATGATGGCACCGTCATGCCGCCGCCCCCATTCAAACACCTTGAAAATATTTCATGTTGTTGCGTTTGGTGGCACCGTGCGCGCTGTTCAATTGAATTTTATTTCCATTTCATATCTTCCTAACAACGAATTGCTTTTGCCGCAAATCGAACACTCTCTTTAAATGTTGTAAAACATTTTATAATTAATTGTCACCGCTGTTATCGCTTATAAATGCCACCAAAAAAAAAATATAGATATTTATTTTTCATTATACAAATTAATAATAAAAAAAAAATTATGTTTGAAACGTTTTTCTTTATCGCTTAAAGTTCTTGTTTTTTGCTTTTGTCTGAAAATACATTTGTCAATGGAGGGGACTTAACATGTTCAATTAGTGAAGTATTGCCCCGAAATCTGATGGACATTGTGAAATATGTTGTTAATTGAAAAGGCCGGGCTGGGATGATTGTCGTACCAATGATAACATGATGAAATTATACGGTGTACAGTACGACAAATGCAGTTTCTTTGGGGGCAGTACTTCCCCTGGGGGGGTGGGGGATGTGGTCTTTAGAGAAGCCTGATTGTCGTCTAATGATGAAATTAGAATGTATACAGTACATCATGAAATATAAAGTACCTTGAATGCCGTACTTTTGCTTACCAACGGACGTTGGGTCGATGAAAAGGTCTCGCTCGGATCACCGCCAATAAGGTATAATTATAAAGTGTATTATGTACAGTACACCAATAGCAGTTATGTTAAACTGAGTAGAAAATGTCAAATGCACTTTTTGACACACTAAAGAGGAATTTCTGAATATCATAGTATGTCAGTTTCAGTAATTTGCATACAGTATCAATCGATTGAACAGCATTTAATAATGTATTAATCTGAATTAATTAACCGAAACTACCACACGGCCATTCTGTACAGTACATTGTTGTCAGTACTTCAAATATCAACTAAAGAGACATTAACAAAGTATTTCTCTCAATTATTTACCAGACCACACGGTCAATCGTAGCAATGGTGCAATTGCATTTTGTACAGTACATTGTTGTTCAAATATCATGATTAATCAGCCATTAATAAAGTATTTTTTGGAATTAATTACCAAAAAAGAACACACGTTCATTCGAAGCAATGGTGAAATTGTATTCTGTACAGTACATTGTTGTCCACCGATGTCAGTACTTCAAATATCAATTAATCAGCCATTAATAAAGCATTTCTTTGAATTAATTATCAAAAAAGAACACACGATCATTCGTAGCAATGGTGAAATTGCATTTTGTACAGCACATTGTTGTCCACCGATGTCAGTACTTCAAATATCAATTAATCAGCCATTAATGACCTATTTTTTGGAATTAATTACCAAAAAAGAACACACGTTCATTCGAAGCAATGGTGAAATTGTATTCTGTACAGTACATTGTTGTCCACCGATGTCAGTACTTCAAATATCAATTAATCAGCCATTAATAAAGCATTTCTTTGAATTAATTACCAAAAAAGAACACACGATCATTCGTAGCAATGGTGAAATTGTATTATGTACAGTACATTGTTGTACATAGCCTGGGCTGTGTGACATGACCCGCCATCCTTGTGAAACCAAATATCGTCCATCTTTTCTATTTTCGGCCAGAAAGGAAAAAAAAACGCCAACGCACGATGCATTGGTCACTCGACAATCATGTGCGGGTTTTCCAAAACCCAGCAGTTTTGCAATATTTTCGTATTGGTATTTGAAATCCTAAAATTAGGCTTTCTTTTTTATTCTTTCGTCTAATTAAAAATTAGTTAAATTCAAAGAAAAAAATACGCCGTCGCACTCTGACGATTTATTGGCCACGCGACAATCACGTCCAAACCCCCAGATGAGGCCGTTTGGCAACATTATTGGTATTTTGGTATTGGTATTTTAAATCCTAAACTTATGCTTCCTTTTTTGTTCTTAGATTTAGTCTTTTGTTTAATAAAAAATTAGTTAAATTCAAAGAAGAAAAAAACGCCGTCGCGCTCTAAAGATTTATTGGACACTCGGCACTCCAAAGCCCCAGATGCGGCAGTATTGCAATATTCTCGTATTGGTATTGTAAACCCTAAAAGTATGCCCCTGATTTTGTTTTTATATTTAGTTGAATTCTTTTTAGATTTTTTTGAGAAATTTTTATTTTTAGTCACCCTTAATTTAAAAGAAGTTTGAAAAATCGAATTAAATAAAAGTAAAATAATTTATTCCCTAATTGTTACTACGGCTTTAGTGCCTACAAGTATGCCCCTATTCCCTTATTGGCATCTTCTTCTTCTGTTTTGCAATAATCATTAATTATAATTTGACACTTTTCGTTTGCCTTTGAAAAAGTTTTAGAAAAAATTCTTATTGTTAAAATCTAAATATCACCGCCTTCTCTTGATGAATGATTTGTAAACTCTTCAAAATTTTTCACAAATTGTGAAATAAATTCAAAATCAACTTCATAAACAATTCCGCACTATTTTCTATGTAAACATTCGTAACGATTTCCATCAGCCTTGTATCTTTGAAAAGTATTATTTATTGGCCATATAACGAACTATTTTTGTAACCATTCCAAGTTGGTTCTCTCTCTCTCTCTCCTTTCCTGGTCTTTTGATGAACAAAATCAACAATCAATGGCATAAAGAAGGGTGTGAGGGGGGGACAAAACCAATCGAAACGTTCATATAATTGTAAATAATTTGATTTATCATAAAACAATTTATATGAAACGATTTTTCATTCATACCAATTGAAACGGCGGCGGCGACGACATCTCGCCATGGATTTTCCCCTACAACAGAATTTAGCGGCGTCGTCGCCGTTGTCGTCGCATAAGCTCGCTCTAGATTATTTGCCATTAGAACGCGATTCAAATGTAAATGATATTATTTTCTATTTTCTTGTTCATATTAGATTAACATTTGGCGAAAAGTAATGATAAAGTGCATAGAATAAAAAAAAAAAAGAAGAAAACAAACCAACTAAATTGTTATTACGATAGAAAAAAAAAGAAAATAGAGGACTGGAAGCGACAAACACTGCAGCACAAAAATTGTGACATACAATTGCCGGAAATGACGGAGGTGGCTTAACTACGGAAAATTGCTGTGCAGGGAGGGAGGGAGGGTTTGTGATGTGTTGTTGATTAAGGACAAGTTGTCAACAAATTGTAATGCTTCATTTAAAAAAACGTTTTGGAAATTCTTATATTTAATACTACTACTCGCACAGTTTAGGAAAAGTATTACAATCATTCTTCTCGAATTGTTCTTTCTAATCTCCTGGTTTGTCCTAATCCCATGATTCGTGTTTAGCTCTCGTCTGTTTTGTAAATGTACCTGAGTTTGTTCTGTACCGAATAAGGAACTCCCAATCACTCTTTTTTTCAAGTCTTATATGGCCAAAAGCTCCAAAAATTCCTATTGCACAGTGGGTGTAATGAAATATTACTTAGAAATCCCAAATGATGTGCCCCTACATATTCAAAAAGTTATTTTTCGGAATTTCTTACTTTTTTCTCATATGTTTTACACTCCTTAATAAAACAAATCACTTAATTCGAATCAAATTTAGTCTCACAAAAATGCATTCAAATAAAATCAATTCCGCTTCATTGAAAACATTAAATCCGTAACATTTAACGTTACATTGCTACGTAGTGACTAATTTCCCCTTGTGACGCCGCCGTGTGTAAATTTGTGCCGGCTCCATTCTTTGCATGTGAATCAACCAACTTTGTTTAAATGAAACACGTTTCAATTATAAAGAGACATAAAGGCCCTGTATTTTCCTCTCTCCTTGCGGACACCTCTCATAAGCGGACACCTCTCATAACCGGACACTTTTTTCCTGTACCATTCCGCTTCAGTTCTCTTGTGTACTTCTCTCATAAGCGGTCAAAATTCTCAGTCCCTTAGGTGTCCGCTTATGAGAGAGTACACTGTATATGAAATTATTAAACTTTTCTGGTTTCTTCTTCGTATTCACTGTGCGTACTTGGGTAGGGCGTATACGTAACCTTGTTTTTCTTCACTTCCACTTGAAGTGAAACCTAACACAACACCCAGAACAGAAGAAAAAAAAACGAAAATGAAAAACGTAACATTACGTGCCCTCATCAATGCCACCGCGTGGTACTGCTGGCGGTGGCAGAGCTGATGATGATTGCATGCTGATGGTTTGTTCATTCATGCTACGGATGATTATTATGGGTTGGCTTGACTTGATGTTGACGCTGACGATGGAGGCCTGGTGCCACTTACATGAAATAGATTTTCATTTTCGTTTTCAAGTTCTTCACTTCACTCTATCGTATTCTTTTCACCTTTCCTTTAAGGTTGGGTTTATTTACCACCCTCATTCCCCGACCCTGCGCTGGCATGCACGTAACCCAGCTCAAGGTTATGATAAGTAGTTATTGGATGGAAGACTTAAGCAAGCAAGCAAACCAACCAACCAACCGACATGCAGGTCAAACGCTACCAAGAAACTGGCAGCTTCAGCACAGACGTCCGTCGTCTTCACACTAAGCCAGACCACAAAAAAGAAAAACAAAACGAATAATGAAAAACCACACAAGTTAAGTCTGTCCTTCCTCTGACCACCCACCGGCCCACCAATTGGTTAACCTTAACCATTTCCGTCTGTAACCTATTTCCATGATATCGCTTCTGTTTGTTTTTGTGTGTGTCGGCCTTAGTGGGCCCCTAACCGTCTCTCTGCCTTCTTGGCTTTCTCTTAGTCGTCTTTATCCTGTTTACTCGGGTAATGTCATTAGATAATATGTGTGTGCCTGTATATGTGCGTGTAATTTGTTTATAAATTGTTTGAAAATGTATAACATAACCGTAGTAGGGATTTTAACACGTTTCCCTAACACAGCGAAGACAACACTGGTCTACAAGAAATTCGAATTTTGTCGGAAATCTAAATTTTACAATGAAAACTTTCTTCACCAAAAAGATGAGAGATGATGTGATATTTTTTTTTCCTATCTCTTGTTACTCCGAAGATTTACTTGGCCGAAAGATATGTGATATATTAGGATATAGAAAAATGTTGTTTAGTGAGAATTTTCCTTTAAACAAAATGTCGAAATCTCTTTTTTTGTGTGTACTTTGGCTAATTGAATTCATTGGAGTTATAAAAACACCATTCAGACGTACACATTAAAAAAAAAAAAAAAACAGGTTTAAAAGTCGGCTGCTTACAACAAAGAACAATTTGAGTCTAGAATCTGCTTGTGTGTGATCACAGCGACGAAACAAAATTCACAAACACAGAGTTGTATTCGTTATGCTGTGAATAGTGTTGCCACACAGTTCAGTATGATTGTGTTGTCACATTTCCAACACTCATGTACAGCTGAGACAGATCGATTGCTGGTGCTGTTTGAATTGGGAGAAGTTGTCATAAACTGAAGAACGAAGAGTTTGACCTCGAACACGGAGAATCTAGGAGATGACCGACAGTCTACGGGGACGAGAAGTGTTAGCATTATTGAAAATAATGCATGTGAAATGCAATCAGAACTTGCATCTACATTAGGAGAGACTACGAAAGTAATTTCACTTCATTTAAATTGTGCGAAATTAGTTCGAAATCAACAATCTATTGTTCCATATAAACTGTAGCCAGGAATCTTGAAACATTGATTTTTGCACATGCGAAAAACTGCTGGCCAGACATAAATAAAGTTCGTTTTTTTTTTGCATTATTCAGAGACTTGTGATGAAAAGTGGATTTACTGTTTTAATTCAAACAAAATAGAAATGATGTGGACCACATGGCTGGCCATGCTTTAACATCGACAGACTGAAAAGCGATTATTCCTGGAAAAACATTTAGATTTATAAAATTAATTTTCTCCCTAAATTTCAAAAAAGAAATGTAGCAGTAATCAATATTGTCGGCATTTTATTCTTCAAATCTAAGAACCAAAAATTTCCCATTATTCAGTGACCACTATTTCATTCATTTAACTGCCTTGGTTGGCCTGTCAAACCAATTTCTCAAGACCATATTGCTTTTACGGGCTCTATCTCAGGATATTCTCCCCAAAATGTCTGAATCGTTAATCGATTGTACGCATAGCATCGGTATCCCACCTAAAGAAGTTGTCCATTGTCGTCGCATCACAACTCCGCCCTAAAAATTCGGTTTATTTTTCTATGGACAGCACAAGGGATTAGAAATCGCTAGGCATTCATTTCATAAAATATTGGAAACATTTCATAAAATGTATGAAAAACTTCATATCTTAATATATATTTACCCTCGACACTGCAGTGCACTGATTCACTGACTCTGTCACGCAGTACGTAGGAATTTAAATAGGCATTCTATAATTTTCTATAAATAATAATAATAAAAAAAAAATATTTTTTTTTGTACAGAAATTGTGTTTTCCCCAATTTTTTTTTTTACCAAAATTTTTTTTTCCAAAATTTTTTTTTTACAAAATTTTTTTTTCCACAAAATTTTTTTTTCAACAAATTTTTTTTTTCCACAAAATTTTTTTTTAACAAAATTTTTTTTTTCAAAAAAAATTTTTTTTTTCAACAAAAACTTTTTTTTTCAACAAAATTTTTTTTTCCACAAAAATTTTTTTTTTCAACAAAATTTTTTTCTTTATTCTTCATTTTTCTTCTTCACATGATTCTCACTGCCACTCAAGAGAAACCATGTCACTTGGGCAACTCTATAGTGCTGCCAACAAAAGCCCAGTTCAAGCATTTTCTGTTTGGGGCCTTCCGACCATTGTTTGATTTTTTTTATTGTATTTCGGGAGCAAATTTTTCATCGTCGTTTACTTTACGTCAATGCCGACGCCTTTGCGACTAGAAAAGTAATCTGTAACTGCCCGTTTCACGATGTCGATCGAATGTGATGCCCGGTTCCCCGCTCATCGACCGATGTCTGGACCATTCTGTCAGATGTTTTTACACCCGGCACCATTGTATCATGGGCAAGATTTTTCGTGTATATATCTTCTATACAATCTTTGTAGCAGTAAAACGCTTGTTGTTAAAATCCTGTATCTTAGTGTTATGGGCAGCATTCCTTCTGAGTTCTTCCCACTTCTCTGTCGAACAGTGTTATTTTTCATAAGCAATTCCTTTGACTTTCCTTTTTATTTCGTGCCTTTGGTAGCAAACTTCTCGCCATGAGATTAGTTGGTGGGGGTTGATTTCACTTCGATTGGAGTGTTTTTATGTTATTTTACTTTTTATCGATACCAAAAGTAATTTCAGCCGTTTTTAGTTCCCTTATCACAGTGGCGTGTTTTGACAAAAACCTGAAAAAAAAAACAAAGCATTTAAGGAGTGCAATAAAAACGAGTTTATGGGCCCCATAAAGCCCTTAAGTATGCTTAAATATTTTGGGGGGAATTAATTAAAGGCTCCGTTCTGAGGTAGACCACATAATTGATAAAGACATTAAACTGTAATTAGACATGAATGGGGTTGCGTTGGAGGAGGGAATGCAACGCCAGTGAGAGGTTTTCAGTATCCTTTGATATGGGTAGTATAGAAAAAAACCCCAGGTTGTCGCTTAGAAAATAAATGGACCAAGCTGAATTATATTCAAATGCAATGATCTTTCGATCATTTCCACGAATCCATTAAGTACATTTACCACAATAATTGCTTTAAGCAATTGATTCAATTATTTTATTTGCCTACTTTGAAAAAGTACAAACAGAAAAAAAACTGCTGACCTACTTTTAGGCATTCATGTGTCAACACATATGTCATCCACAAAAAAAAACAAAAAAAACTTTTGTTTAATTACCATTTATGAAGTTAATTAATGTGTTTGTTTAACATTAAAACATTTTTATTCTGCCAGTAGGCCTATAAACAGATCAGTTATTAATAACCCACTTAAATGTTGCTGTCTACTTTCAGGCGGAAATCAATTTATTTTTAATTTGCCAGCTTTTTAATTACCATTTAATGTTTTTCCATGTAACTTTAACAGTTGACCTTTTCATTCTCAACACACCTACATTTTGTTGGCCCGTTATTTTTTTTTTACAATACAACATTCTGTTGCTTACTTTTGGGCGGTCGGTGTAATTAATTGTTTTGTATGTAATTAATGATCCTGGCTGTTTGTTATGACCTTGAAATGTGTTAAAGAAAACATTTAACAAACAAAACAAAATGTTTTAAACTTCTCCACACACACACACACACACATTATATCATATAATTGAGGTCGATATGTAGAGAGAGGATATATAACGAGGGTGGTGCGGGAAATCTGTTGGAAAGTATCGCAGGTGGCTAAGAGTGCGGATATCTGAATTAAGTAGTTGTCTAACATTTAAAAGGAAATTGTAGACCGTAAAGGAACAAAAAAATACCACACGGTGGGTGCCGCGTTTGCTTACAGCGATAGCAAGTCACTGCCTATTAAAAGCTTCAGTAGAGTTCTACAAAGGTGGGCGTGTAAACATTTAGACGGAAGTTTTCTGAGATTTGAAGAGAAAATTGTATATAAAAAAATTGTTGATAATGAGTTTGGAGCTTTTTGTGGATACCTAATGTCTGACCTTGAGCTTATTTCGAGCTAACTAATGTCTCTGTCTTGTTTATGCCAGACATATCGCATACTTTCCCGGTGCCAGCTTCTGATATCAAACAACTGCGTGTTGCCGCCAAATAAATCATCGACAAATTTACCTTACGCTCATCCATGCTCAACATAAATATGTTATGTACGTACATGCAAAGTCTTACTTCAAGTGTAAATTTGCTATTTGCCTGAAAGTATGCTTCTGAAAGTATATATTTCAGCCTTAGAGGATTTGTTTAATAAATTATTAATGAGCAAGCACATGAACACATGGTGGCGCGGCTGTTTTATTTATAGTTTTTTTTGTTCTCTCGATGTGTGATAGAAATTTATGTAGGCTACTTTTAGGCGTCCGAGATAAAACCCCCGGAGAATTGCCTACTTTTTTCTCTGCATATGTTTAAATATTTACCCCGCACAGAGTGGCATTGGCGAAAACCTCACCCAGAAAAAAAGGCCACAACAACATTCGTTGCATGTTTTTGGGGGGGGGGGTGTTTTGTTGCTATTGAATAATTCAACATGTTGTCTCTTTGGTTTCAATTTCTGTTTGTGTCTTTAATATTTAATCCGTTCGCTGGGATTTCGATGGCAATGTCATCTTTAAATTTCTATTCTTTGTGTGTATTCTCTATATGTTTATTGTTGTCGTTTCTTTTTTTTTTTTGTTTGCTTTGCATGTCAAAATGTTATTTATGTGCTCCGTATTTTGTTTCTGTGTTTGAGAAGCGCCAAAACTTCTTATTAAGTTTTGTTTCCCCTTTTAAAAAGTTTCTTTGAGTTTGCTGTGTCTTAATCTTGTTCCTTATTATGTGTCAAGTGTTGTAAATTGCTTAAGTTTCGTTTTTTTTCCGCTGCGCTTTATTTTGTTTCGACAAAATAAAATTGCATGGCTAACTGAATCTGTTGTGACATTTTGAAGATATTAAATTGTGAGGTAACAGTTTAAGAGTATACTTTTAGGAGCACAGACATGCGGAAATTCCAATGGAAAGTAAAACAGTAATGCAGACGACAGCGAGTTGTTTTTGAAAGCATACTTGAGGGGGTAACCGGTCGCAATGACGGAAATATAAACAGGTGTTCGTGATCATCCAGGGGCGGGCAAGAATATGAACATATGGTCAGATATTTTTAGAAATATAAAGATGGAAGAGCTGGGAAAAGATGGAAGAGCAAAAAACCTACAAACAGACCGAGGAGAGGATATATGAACGGAGAGGGATAGAAACACAAAGGTGGTAAATGATACACCGATGGAGATATGGTAATCGAAAGAGAGCGAAATATATTCTAAGAAATAATGAACAAAAGAGATAATGTGGTAGGTAGGTAAAATGCACAACATTCCGAAAGAGGCAAGGCAAAGAATTAAAGATAGGGAAAATAAAGTGCTCCAGAGAGAGACAGATAGACAGACGGAACGAGATCGATCCTGAGAGAGAGAGACTGATAGAGAACGAGATCGATTCAGAGAGAGAGAGACAGATATAGAGATCGATACAGAGAGAGAGAGATACTGATAGAGAACGAGATCGATCCAGAGAGAGAGCGATTCAGAGAGCTACAGAAAGAGAGAGAGACAGATATAGAGATCGATACAGAGAGAGGGAGAGACTGATAGAGAACGAGATCGATTCAGAGAGATACAGAAAGATAGAGAGAACAAGATCGATCCAGAGAGAGAGACAGACAGATATAGAGATCGATACAGAGAGAGAGAGAGATACTGATAGAGAACGAGATCGATCCAGAGAGAGAGCGATTCAGAGAGATACAGAAAGAGAGACAGATATAGAAATCGATACAGAGAGAGGGAGAGAGATGTATATCAGTCCGAGAGAACGATATCTATTCTGAGAGAGACAGATATAGAGAGAGTTAGATAAAGACAGACAGAAAGAGATGGCAAGACGTAATGCTCTGGAGAGAGTGAGAGTTGGTAAGAACATGAGATAAGGCGAACCGAAGAATGAAAGTGAGGGTAGAGAGAGACAGAGCGATTCAGAGAGAGATATATTGAGAGAGAAATATGTAGATAGATAGATAGAGAGACAGATAGCGAACGACAAATAGATGTAGAGCAAAAATTCGACTGAAAAAAATGAATACTGAACGAAAGTGTTGAGTACCAGCAAGACGTAATCCTCTGGAGGGAGAGAGTGAGAGTTGGTGAGAACATGAGATAAGGCGAACCGAAGAATAAAAGTGAGGGTAGAGAGAGACAGAGCGATTCAGAGAGAGATATATAGAGATAGAAATATGTAGATAGATAGATAGAGAGACAGATAGCGAACGACAAATAGAGGTAGAGCAAAAATTCGACTGAAAAAAATTAATACTGAACGAATGTGTTGAGTACCAGCAAGACGTAATGCTCTGGAGAGAGTGAGAGTTGGTGAGAACATGAGATAAGGGGAAACGAAGAATGAAAGTGAGGGTAGAGAGAGACAGAGCGATTCAGAGAGAGATATATTGAGAGAGAAATATGTAGATAGATAGATAGAGAGACAGATAGCGAACGACAAATAGAGGTAGAGCAAAAATTCGACTGAAAAAAATTAATACTGAACGAATGTGTTGAGTACCAGCAAGACGTAATGCTCTGGAGAGAGTGAGAGTTGGTGAGAACATGAGATAAGGCGAACCGAAGAATGAAAGTGAGGGTAGAGAGAGACAGAGCGATTCAGAGAGAGATATATTGAGAGAGAAATATGTAGATAGATAGATAGAGAGACAGATAGCGAACGACAAATAGAGGTAGAGCAAAAATTCGACTGAAAAAAATTAATACTGAACGAATGTGTTGAGTACCAGCAAGACGTAATGCTCTGGAGAGAGTGAGAGTTGGTGAGAACATGAGATAAGGGGAAACGAAGAATGAAAGTGAGGGTATTCAGAGAGAGATATATTGAGAGAGAAATATATAGATAGATAGAGAGACAGATAGCGAACGAGAAATAGATGTAGAGCAAAAATTCGACTGAAAAAATGAACACTGAACGAAAGTGTTGAGTACCAGCAAGACGTAATGCTCTGGGGAGAGAGAGTGTAAGTGGGTGAGAACATAAGATAAGGCGAACCGAAGAATGAAAGTGAGGGTAGAGAGAGAGAGAGAGCGCGAGGGCGATCCAGAGAGCAAATGAGATAACAATCGACCAACAGACAGGGCGAATACTGGACAAAAAAATATACAGAGCTAACGCAGGAACATGGAAAATAAAGCGGTCTATTGCGAAAAAAAAAACATTGATGCTAAAGAAACAAAATGAGGGAGTTGATCCATGAGCTAGTAGGTTAATGGTCTATAGAAAAGCCTTTGATGCGTGTGACGTAATCGTCCGCTCTTCTCGGTATTTTCCCATTTTAGATAAGTCCCCATTGTCGCCTTCAAAGTCAAAACATCGGGCAACGGGTTACAGACAATGCATGCGGTAATGAGCAGATGGCATAAGAAGGATCCGTGTTGAGTGAATATACAACCTGCCCACTGGCTAATTGTTAGACCTATCTTTTGTTCCTTACTCAAGTCGGCTATAACCGCCATTGATTGTTAGATAAAACCCTTCGAATGTGATAGCATTACTAAGTAATGTGTATGGTAATGCCATTATATTACTGATTACTGACTTTTTTTTATATATTTTCTTCTTACCATTTTAGAAATGAACATAAAATCCCATTCATTTAAACAAAAATGCTTTTACAAAATGAAACTCTAATCTTGCTTCCCCCTACCATTTCCTTTTATTTCAAATTATGCCTTCAACAATTTACCAGCAAAGCTTGGCTAATATTCTTCCATTAAAATAATCTTCTTACAAATTTGCCAAAAAATTTGTTTATGCCAAGCCGTCCCGAGGTGGCGATCATTTTATTTTTCTCCATGATACCGGCAAATCCCCAAAAGTATACACTTTTATATTTTAATGGAATTAAAAAGTCCTCAGAAAATATGTGTGTGGCTGAACCATTTTAATATTTCAATTATCAACGACCCCATGTACATATATGAAAATATTAAATGTACTTTCATGTGTAAACAATTTTTCAAGTCAATGAACAACTGTTCAGTTCGCATCACCGGCCTCCAGAGCCCCTCCCAAAAGTATGCCACAGTTTATTTGCAAATATTATAATGTAGATGATGCCATCTAGCGTCAGTGGCCGTTGGCATTCTTCATGACATTTATGAAATATCATACAACAACACACCCAAAGGGGTAAAGAACTATGGAGAGGTGGATGAAGTGCGAGGGAAACGAGCCATTGAAAACCTGGTGACTAACTGGCCTAAGGCGGTCAGTGTGCCAAGAGGTTAAAGCAAACACAACGAACCAAAAACAAAAAACAACAAAAAAGAAGTCGGCTGTTAAGAAGAAAAGTATGTAAGCATATTCCCTACCTTGTAAGGTTAATCCGCCCAAAAGTATACTATACAAAAATGGTGGCAACAAAAGAACGACTTGCTGGCTGACCTTGTTTCTTGTAAGTTGTTTCACGTATTCGCTGTCGACTTTCAACAGTTGGAGGCAATTTATTTTGTTCGTCAGTTGGTATTTTCTTCTCTCGTTTACGTTTTTTGGGAGCTTTCTCTACTATTTTCCTTTTTAATCTATTTATTTTAAGTGTTAAAAAGCTTTTTCAAAGATTCTGTTTTTTTTTTTTGTTTGGGTGGTAGGACTTTTTTTTGCATGAGCAATATAGGGAAGGGGAGGACCACCCGCGGTACTTTCAAATATTCGCTGCCACTTCCGTTCACTTGTCTATAGCGGACTTTGACAGTCTTGCAGCAACTAGCACTTCCATTACTTCGTCTATTTTTCTTGCTGCTACTATTTGTTGTCGTTGTTTCATTTTAAAAATATCCGTTCGCATTAGCGTACTGACATATGTGCTGTACTATATAATATTTATATATAGCTATATATATATATATATGTATATATGTATATTTATAGTTGGACATATGCAATGTTATCAAGTCACGCATACATAACCTTAACATGTATATAAACACTAGATGTGTTATGTGTCATGTTTAATGCCATCTATGCATGTATGTACATTACATATATGCTATGCAGATGCGAGGGTCGAAGTGCAAGTATTTTTTGGATACGAAG
This sequence comes from Hydrotaea cyrtoneurina, assembly GCA_958296145.1. Taxonomy (NCBI): domain Eukaryota; kingdom Metazoa; phylum Arthropoda; class Insecta; order Diptera; family Muscidae; genus Hydrotaea; species Hydrotaea cyrtoneurina. Next base: position 89,622,140 of record OY282513.1, read on the forward strand.
GAACGCAGGGATGAGGAAATGAGTGACGGCCCTACGGAGAGACTTTCAGAGGCTCAAAAGGAATCCACGAATACTTACACATTGCATTACTTGGTAATGACAACCCCTTCCTTCGTCTGTCCTCAGGGTGAATAAGGAAGGCAAAGCGAATAATCAGAGCCGTAGGTGGGCCAATGGATCCATAGATCAAAATTATCCCTTTTACAGACACATATTGACATGTCCTTACCATTTGCATTACTCCATATTGGGAGATCCTTAATTAACTGAACAGCTGACAGAGCAGTGGTTCCAGAAGAGCAGAGGTGTTTGTCCGGTAGAAGTGCTGACGCATCTATAGATTGGATCCAGAAAAGATTGGATAAAGAAAACTCGTACCGACTATATATTTCCTGGTTATATAGACTCCGGCTAAAAAATGTTCTTACATGACCTATTAGGGAAAAAAATCCAGCTCATGAATGCCAAAAAACGGCAGTGATAATTATTACACTCACTCCACATCTGTATGAATGTGGTCGGCACAAAGAGAGCCATGAGGGGACTGATTATATTGGAGTTTTTACACTGTAAGACATTTCCTTTACCTTTTTTTTTTTAGAAAACCTGCAGTAATAATGCTTAATAGCAACTGTTATACACTCAGGCCATATCTGTATGAATGTGGTCGTCACAAAGAGAACCACGAGAGGTCTGATTATATTGGAATTTTTACACTGTTAGAAATTTCTGTTAACATCTTTTTTCTTACAAAACCTGCAGTAATAATGCTTTACAAATGATGATGTATGATTTAACAATGCTCCTGAACTACTTACCTTGTGTATTACTTAGCAGCATCAGCTAAACTCTCCCTTGCTCGCGCCTCTTATTTTCTCTCTCTTACACGTGTCTTATTTTTCGTCGTATGCCTGTCTTAGAATTTTTTTCTCTCAGCTCTTATTTTCTCTCTTTCAACACTAATTTTCTCTCTCAGTTCCTATTTTCTCTCTCTCAACACTAATTTTCTCTCTCAGTTCCTATTTTCTCTCTCTCAGCTCATACATTCTTTCACTCAGCCGCTTTTTCTCTCTCAGCTCCTTTTTCCTCTCCATCAACTCCTATTTTCTCCCTTTCAGCTCCTTTTTTCATAGCTCATATTTTCACTCTCTCAACTGCTACTCTGGTTTATATCTCCCTCGCTCTATCTACCGTCTCGGTTTCAACTCCTACTCTTTTTTATATCTCCCTCGCTCTATCTACCCTCTCGGTTTCAACTCCTACACTCTCTCTCTCTCTCTCTCAATTCCTACTATAGCTCTCTCTCAACTCCTACTCTCTCAAATTCTAATCTATCACTCTCAACTTCTACTCCCTTTCTCTCCCTCTCAACTCCTACTCTTTCTCTCTCTTAACTCCTAATCTTTCTCTCTCTTAACTCCTAATCTTTATCTCTTTCTCTCAACTCCTACTCTCTCTCTCTCTCTCAACTCCTACTCTCTCTCTCTCTCTCTCTCTCAACTACTACTCTCTATCTCTCTCTCAACTCCTACTCTCTCTCTCTCTCAACTCTTACTCTCTCTCTCTCAACTCTTACTCTCTCTCTCTCTCTAAAATCCTACTCTCTATCTCTCTCTCAACTCCTACTCTCTCTCTCAACTACTACTCTCTATCTCTCTCTCAACTCCTACTCCCTTTTTCTCCACTCTTACTATCTCCCTATCAATTCCCACACTCTCTCTCAACTCCTACTTATACTTAGATCCGGACTTTATGTACGATTTTGAAACGTAACATTTTCTGCACATATTAGAAATATCCTAATATTCGAAATGAAATCCTTGTCTTCCAACCGACGTATAGTATAGCCAAACTTTCACTGCGCCTTTAAGTAGGCACCACATTTCAAATAATATTAAATCCCTAAAGTATGCTACAATTTCGAGGGAACATTTCCCCAAAGTAATAAATTTACAGCATTCAGGTGGGAGCAATACTTCTTATTTTTATTACCCAAAACAAAATCTCTATAGCCCCGCCCTCGTACACATGAATACGTCACGTAACATTTTCACACTCGTACACTCGTCCCCGGCGTTCGAGGTTCCAAAGCCACACGCGTCACCAAGAACAAAAAGGAAGCATTCATAAAATATATAAAAAAAAAAAATAACGTAGAGAAAATGCGCCAACCACAAAACATTACATTTGAGTTAGTATTTATGGTTAAATAGATTTAGATTTGCACCAGATGATAAAGGTTTGCACAAGAAAGAAAGCAGAGGAGACGCACACACACAAAAATAAAAAAGGTTGAAACTCAAGCCTGAAAGTATGCTATGAGAATGAATAATGAGTGTTATATAACACCATACGATACGCTGACGGTGGAAAGTCAACCGCAGAGTTGTGTGATTACAAAAGTTCAAAGGTGCGAGACATGCGTTGAGTCCTATGCTGGGGAATAGTGAGTGTTGCAAAAATCTGGACGAGTGGGTTTTTAGAAATTTGCTTTTAAATAAGCTCATGTATTTTCTTTTAACAGGGGGTGATGGTGGTAATCTTTTCAACCAGGTTGTGTGTGTGTCCTAATCGCCTTAACGTATACTCGTAATAATTGAATTTATTTATACCTAAAGGTATGCAATACATTTCTATAGTTTAGAGATGTGGTTAAATGGTGGAATACTAGAAGTGAAGCTCGGCAGGCAAAACTAGGGTACTCCCAGCACAGTTTTTGCCAAAAAAAGTATGAAATGTTTTTTATATAACAGAAAAATTCATTTCACTTAGTAACACTTTAGTTTTTTTGTTGTTGAATAAATAGAAAACTATTCGTAAACATTTTCCACTTCAATTTTTGTTTCTATTTTTTCAACATTGAGTTTGAATTTTGTAATAAATATAACATGTTGCCAACTAAACGCTGCATAAGTTATTCAAATTTGTTTTTCATTTGCAACAAAATCAAACAAATAGTTTTAAGTTCATCATTAATTACTTTTATATTTTCTATTTGCAAACTTTTCACTCTGCCCCACCCCCGCCCTCGCCTTACACAGAGGAAATTCTTAATTAACAAGTTTATTGGCCAAAGTTTGACGTTAAAGTTCATTGGGCCGTAATTAATATGTTTGAAGTGCAATGAAAAACCCCAAATGTTGTTGAATTGTGTTAGTAAAGCAAAAAACTTTAAAAGCAGGAGAAGCCTTAAAGTATGCTGCACAAAAATGGTTAAAACAAAGATTTTAGGATCGAAAGATTTTACATAACGAATACTGTTTCTGACAGCTTTCAGATCTCGAGTTATGATAATGACGGACGTATTTTAATTTTAGTGGTTGGCAAATTAACAAAGCGCCAAAAAGTCTACTCCAAAAATTGCGCATATCAACTGCGTAACAGGACAACATCATAAAGCGGAAACATGCCACAAGGAAGTGGGTGAGTGGAGGGGGGGAGGGTAATTATAAAAAATATTCTCATTAGGCTTGATTAACAGATATGCCTACAGATATGCTTTACATTTTATAACATTAACAAATTGTTAACGGAAAGTGCTTTTTGAAATTCTCGTCTCTGTTGAGATATTCTACGAAACCACAACTGGCTAGTAAATCGATTTCACAACATGGCTGCCATACTCCCAAAAGTATGCTACAGCCTCCTCTGACGCCCTGATTTCTTGGATTTTCTTTAGAAGCGAAAGTTATGGCCACAGCAATGCAGACGAACAAAAGAACAGTTCTCATTTAGAAGTTTAAAAAATTCGGCAGAGAAAAAAACAAACTTTAGCATACTTTTGCGAATATTTTTGAGATTGGTGAAAAGCAGAGCAGAGCTTTGTTTTCATAAAGGTCACTGGGTAAAATATTGACTTTGAAGCGGTGTATGATGCAAAGAGAAGTGGAGCATTAAATATATTGAAGGTATAGTTTGGGATGATGTAATACGGAAATGAGTTCCTTTTTAAGCATTTTATTTGCGAGTCTACAAGTAGGGATATATAATCAGATCTCGGTTAAGTAGAATGAAGATTTATTATTTTTAGTTTAAGTTAAGGAAATGATGTTTTTTTTGTCTCAGTTAAGTAATCTCACTGTTCTGAATGGTATTGAACATAAGTAGACCTTCAGCAGGTTATGGAAAGGCATTTTCGTCTGATTACTTTAATATTACGGCCCAACTTGGATCGCTGAAGCCCCACAACTGTGACATGTTTCTGCAAAAATTTATAAAAGGGTTTTCCCAAAAGAACATCAAATAGGATGATCGTACAGTGCAAATTCACAAATTCGCTTGTAAACTTTCGACTAGTCTCTAAATCACAACCACTGCATTCGAGGCATGGTTTGAATTGCAGCAACGACAGCTTTTCATTATTCTTGATTATTTTTCCTGGTGGATTTGTTAAACGAATACTTGCAGGAATTTCGTACAGTGCAAATACTGTTCCCACTGCTCTCTTTATGGCTACCACTGCTTTCGCGGCCTGATAGTTAAATTGTCTGACAGCTCTCAATTATTGCTCATCTTTTTTTGCTGCTGGATTTGTTAAAGGAACACCTACATGTATATTGTAGTGTGCACAAATATCAATACATTACTTCTTCTGGCTGCTCTCTTTCTGCCGACCACTTCATTTCTTTGACTATAAAAGCAAACTAACATCGTAAATACACCAATACATTCATTTAGCTAACAGCTCTCTTGGTGGCAACCACAGCCTTAGAGGCATGGTTAATGCAAAAGTAAGATTACTGTCGCGGATACATGGGAGAAATTAATTAAGTTCGTCAAAAGCACACTCAACACAACTATAAATTCATTTTACTAGCTGCTCTCTTTGTGGCGACCACTGCCTTAAATCCATTCTGTCCCCGCTTTTCAACCTAACCTAACCTGACTATTATACATCTTAATTTCTTTCCTTCCGGATATATTTACTACAAACACAACGAATGGAATGCAATCACCAGCAACATTGTCTCACGTTTAGAGAACTCTTATTATCTTTGTACCTTATTGCTTGCTTTTTGATTTCAATATTTGAAACTCGGGTATGTTTCAGACTTTTCCTTGCAGAACGATGTAGACATCAGAGAATCGATAATAGAAATAGTATCGATAATAATATTTTTCTCATAGTTTATCTAATTGTCCCCTAGTCTACTTTAAGGATTTTTTTTAAAGAGGCGAAATGTTGTCTGTTTTAAGGCTTTGTGAACAACTGAAAAACTATTGCCTACTTTTATGATTTATAAAAAATCACTCCAACTGTTGACTTCTTTTAGGCTTTATAAAAAATACATCAACCGAAAAATGTTGCCCACTTTGAGGATTTATAAAATCTAATCAAACTGATGAGTGTTTAAGGCTTTTTTATAAAACTAAAAATGTTACCTGCTTTAAGGCTTTTTGAAAAACACAAACTAAGGAAAAACTCAATCTTTTAACTACATTAAGGCTTTTTATAAAACTGAAAGTGTTACGAGCTTTAAGGTTTTTTTTTTATAAAACAGAAAATGTTATCTGCTTTAAGGCTTTTTGAAAAACACTAGAGCACTAGTAGGCAAAACTATAAGGCTTTATAAAAAAAAATGTAAAAGGGTTGCCTACTTTGAGGCTTTTAAACCCTCAAAATGTTGTTTTTTAAAAACTCAAAATGATACCTGCTTTAGGCTTTTTTTTATAAAACAGAAAATTTTGTCTGCTTTAAGGCTGTTCGAAAAACACAAAATGTTGTCTACTTTGAGGCTTTTTATAAGACTGACAATTTGTCTGCTTTAAGGCTTTTTGAAAAACATTAAAACAGTTGCCTACTACAGGGTCCGCCAAATAACTTTTTTTTTTGAAAATTCTATAAAAAAAAAACTAATGGATTTTTTCTCAAATTTCTATTTGTATTTGAAAGTACAATTCTTCCGGTTAATAATGGAAAATAATTTCATTTAAATGGCTGCCCTTTTTAGGGCTTTAGAAAAAAACTTAAACAGTTGACTGTTTTAGGGCTTTATAAAAAAAGTCACCAAAATAGTTGCCTATTTTGAGGCTTTTTTAAAAACTCAAAAATTCAAAACTGTTGCCTTCTTTAAGGCTTTTTGAAAAACATTAAAACTGTTGCCTAACTTTAAGCTGGTAATGAGGTTTAAGGTTTTTTTTAATTCAAAACTGTTGCCTGCTTTAAGGCTTTTTGAAAAACATTAAAACTGTTGCCTAACTTTAAGCTGGTAATGGCAGCTCTCAAGTTGTCTTACACATTTTACACAATATTGAGTCGTGGAAGTTTCACATATTTAAAGAAAAATATAGGCATCATTTAAAACCTTTGCCCACATTCAGCATCTAAAAAAGAACCTAAACTTAACCCAACATAAATCTTGCCAAACAAATTATTCAAATGCCATTGCCTTTAATGGGCCAAAGTCGCCATTGTCTACATTTAAGGCTTCATTCGAATAGACGCCCTTAGACGGAACGCAGTAACTGCCTTGAATTATTTCACAGTGAAACCCATTTTTTGTTTTGGTGTGCTCATCTAAACGAAAAGCTACACTATATGTTAAGATATTTTCAACTTAATCACGTTTTCTGCTAAACTTGGAAGATGCAACAACAACAACAAAATGTCATTAATCATCATCATTGCTTTTGTGGGTGACGGTGTCCAATATGGGTGAGGGTGTTGTCTCAGCACCGTCAGACATACATATTTGCTTAAGTAATTTTCAGACACACGATACTGACATTATTATTATTAACTAAATACACTTAAGATAACAGCTAAACTTACTGGTTCATTTCATGGTTACAGGGGAGGGGATAAGTAGGGGGGTAAATTAAGAGGAGAATTTGCTTGCTAAAGGCTTGAGGGCATTCTCATACAAACCAGAAGCGACGACCATTGTGGTTTATGGGCCGTCTTTTGTAATGCAGTGAATTATAAGCAATTTTCTATGGCATGTGACATAATCTGCCTCACAAGAAGTATATAAATTTTGACATTGTATCCAATTGTTGGTTCCACAACAATGATAATGTCAGCAGCAGCCACGGCCGCACCAACCAACCAGTCACATCTCCAACACCCTGACAATTGTAGACCATGTGCTCTGCCTCCTCTCTCTCTCTCACACACGCACACACACACTCTGTGTGTCTGTGGATGGGCCTAAGCCTTATAATCATCCTTTGCCTTTTCCGTACGCCTTGTAAATACTCCTCGTCAACATCATCATTATCATTTCATGACGATGTCAAGTAGCCTTTAGGGAGAGCACCAGAGGGTGTGGTGTGGTGTGGTGTTGCAGCTATTGTGGCCTGGTGTTCTCTTCGCTTTGCTGTGTTGCTCGTTGTCTAAAAACGTTCTTCTTATCTCTTTCACAATGACATTTGACATTTTTGTTTGTGATATACAAATTAAAAATGCTGATGACATGGGGAAATTTAATAAATAATTCTTTGCCATCACTCTGTCGCTCGCACCAGCTCTCTCTCTTCCTTTCTGGGTGTTTAGCTGCTGCTGTGGGTAACGATGACGATGACGTCGGCCATGTTTTGGTCAGTATGTCAAAAAGTTACAGTCAGCATTCTGCCAGCCAACAGTGTCAGCCTTTCATTATGCATTCATTTTTAAAGAGGCCTGCCTAAAAGTACGCTTTCATTTCGTCGCATATATTTATGACAACAGCCTGAGAGTAAACAAATGTCGTTTTAATTAGAACCGGTTTTTCAAACGCAGTCTGTAATTTTTGTAGCACTGAAATATTCGTGGAAGTATTCAAAAACAAAACCTACTTGTGCATTGCCTGGTAATGAATACCCATTACACTTGGGATTACTTACTTACTTATTTCCCTTAACATTCCATGAAGAAATTGAGAATTGAGAGGGAACTTCTGTCGAATCTCTAAGTATTCTCTCTCTGTCTCTCTCATTTTAAAATTCATCATATGTGTATTATTCTCCCGCTATTGCTCGCTCCTTGCTCCTTTGGAAATTACCCAACAATAAAACCTACTTGTTTCTTTCATTACCTTATAATGATAACACATTACACTTTACATTACCGGGTAACAGGAAATAAGTAATTGCTGGTAATCACTCATTTCTTTACTTGTCTGTATCACGTGGTGCCGAGGATTGAGTATTTTTTCTGTGTAATTTGTCTTGTCTGTTCTCCTTATTTGAAAAGTCTCTAGTTTCTCCATCTCTTGGTCTCAAGCTGTCTTACTTACAGTGTACAGTAAATGTTCAATGTTTAGGGATTGAAGACAGCATAATTCTGTTGGACTTGTCGTAATCGTGGCGTAGATAAAGTATTGACCTGTAACATGCCTCTGGTAAGGGGTTCGACCAATTGAGCTTTTCTTTATCTGCAGTTTTTAATTCTTTTTACAAAGGCGACCACCAAAAAAAAAAATAAAAATATATAAAAAAAAAAATATATATAAAAATAAAAAAAAAATAAAATATATAAAAACAAAATTTATAAAAATAAAATATTTTAAAAAAAAAAATATATAAAAATAAAATGTATAAAATGAAAATATATAAAAAAAAGTATATATAAAAATAAAAAATATAAAAATACATAAGCGCCCCGGTAGGCGAGTTGGTAGCGTGCTTGCCTATCAGCGTGGGGGTTGTGGGTTCGATTCCCACCAGAGGCTTTCGTCTGTCGCTGCAAAAATCAAGCCAAATGGTCTTTGTCACCCGGTTTACCCTTGGACCCAAAATTAGAATATAAATTTACTTTGTATTGTAATTAATTAATAAATAAATAAATAAAAATACATTTTATAAAAGTAAATAATAAAATGTTTAAAAATAAAAAACAAAAATTTATAATAATAAAATCTATAAAAATAAAAAAAAATATATAAAACTAAAACAATAAAAAATATAAATATAAATATATAAAATTTATAAAAAAGAAATTTATGAAAATAAAATATATAAAAATAAAAAATTTATAATTATAAAATGTATAAAAAAATATATATATATAAAAATAAATAAAATATTTAAATACAAAAAAATTAATAAAAATAAAATTTATAAAAACAAAAAAAAAATAAAATATATAAAAACCAAAAAAAAATAAAATATATAAAAACAAAAAAAAGTATATATAAAAATAAAAAATATAAAAAATTTATAATAATAAAATCTATAAAAATAAAAAATAAAATAAAATATATAAAAACAAAAAAAAAAAGTTTAAAAGTAAAATATTTAAAAATAAAATTTATAAAAATAAATAATAAAATATAAAAAAAAACAAAAAAAATTATAAATAAAAAAATAAATTATATAAAAATAAAATTTATAAAAACAAAAAAGAAATATATATAAAAATAAAATGTATAAAAAAATAAAATATATAAAAAAATAAAATGTATAAAAACAAAAAAAAACTATATATAAAAATAAAATTTATAATAATAAAATCTATAAAAACAAAACAATAAAATATATAAAAATAAAAAAATAAAATGTATAAAAATATAAAATATATAAAAAAAATATAATAATAAAATCTATAAAAATAAAACAATAAAAAAAATAAAATTTATAAAAATAAAATATATAAAAATAAAAAAAAAAAAAAATAAATAAAAAAAAAGCGCCCCGGTAGGCGAGTTGGTAGCGTGCTTGCCTATCAGCGTGGGGGTTGTGGGTTCGATTCCACCAGAGGCTTTGGTCTGTCGCTGCAAAAATCTAAAACATATGGTCTGTGTCACCCGGTTTACCCTTGGACCCAAACTTAGAATATAAATTTACTTTGTATTGTAATTAATAATAAATAAATAAATAAAATAAAAATAAAAAATAAAATTTGTAATAATAAAATCTATATCTAAAAATAAAAAATGTAATAAAAAATATATATAAATATAAAAAAATTAAAAATAAATAAAATATATCAAAATTTAAAAAATAAAATATATAAGAACAAAAAAAATAAAATATATACAATATATACAAAATAAAAAAAATATATAAAAATAAAAAAAATATATTAAAATAATAAATAAAATATATAAAAATATATAAAAATAAAAAAAAAAAACATATAAATATTCTCACTCTAAACAAGTTTCAAAATACTGCCTCCCATTTAAAAGCCTAACACAAAAATTCCACAGTCTTTTTAACTAAAATTATGAAAATATGCTCTAATAATAATATTTCCCATAATCTTTAATTTCTTATTATTAATGAAACTGAAAAATAAAAAAAATTCTCTTAGACTTCAAATCCTAAACACCTAAAAGTATGAACCTGGTTTTTTTTTCTAATCAAATGTTAAGTATATGCGAGAAGTAGGAGAGAAACCCCCATCGTGTTCTTTGGCCAAAAAAAAAGAACAAAAAACACGTTTTTGTCATAAAAACCATTGTCAGTATCTAAATGTTCTGAATGGCCGAGATACACCCCACGAAAAAAAAGTATACTTTAAGGACGCAAATGTTCCCCTAGGGATATGCTTTAGCAATCATTAAATAAAGCGATTTATTAACAAAGGCTCAGCAGACAGCCGGAAAAAAGTATAACAGCTTTTCACAATGTTTGTTTTTTTTATCTGTCTCTGTGTATATGTGTAAAGACTGCCTACACGTTTCCGTTGAAACTTTTGTTTTCAAGGAAACTCCCAAAAATATGCTTTAATTTCAGGAAATGATTATATTTTATGAGGGAATTTCGTTGAGTGAGTTTTGTTTTAAATTCGCTTGATTTTTTCGTAAGATTTTAATAAAATTTGGCGAACCTTTTAAAGATTACAACAAATTTCACCATAAAATTATCAAGTGCAGTGAAACTTCCATAACTCGAACTTCCACAAGACGAATTTTCTTTAAATTGAATGGTAGTTACGGAGACAAATTCCCTTAAACAATTTTATAAGTAGTTCCATAATTCAAAGTCTTTGTAAGTCGAACTTTTCCACGGGATAATGGTGGCTCGAGTTATGGAAGTTTGACTGTAATTATCTTATGCTTCGATGTAATGCAAAGTGTAATGAATCGAAGTGAGGTTAGGTAATCGGCATGAGCCCGTTGAGCCCGTTTTTGTTGTCGCTCTAGAGGCGTCCATGAAAACTGAATGTCAGTCCACAGTTAGACAATCGGCATGATGTCTCTATTCCCTGAGTTTCACAGAAAACTCCTGGTCCCGGCCCTATTTCCAGTCCGTGAAAACTGAAATCTAGTTTAAGTTTCTGATCGATTCGTCTCTCATCGGCAACTTTGAAGGTTTCTCAAAATGTTTCTAGAAAACTGATTATTCTCTCCAGTTTTTTCTCTCTCTCTCTCTCTCTCAACCTTGGCGCTCACAACTTATTCTATTGCGAATTTTACTAACGAAGCCTTTACTGAAGGAAAATAAAGACTCTGCATGGTGAAAAAACTTTAGAAATTCTAATTAATTTCAAACTAAATTTATGCATTTTGTTTATATTCAGTCTCTATTTTCTTTTCCCCCCCTGCAAATTTTTAAATTCCCTTCAATTTCATATACTTTTTCCTTGCCTACTTTTTTTTTCTCTAATTTATTTAAAACAAAGTCTTTAGGAGGCACTAAAGGTCTGTTTGAAACTTTACGCATTATTTTACACTTCAAAGCGCGTTTTCGAACCCTCCCCACACTCATTTGTTCGGCATCACCTTTTCTGTTTTTAAACGGAAACTGCGCCACTTGGCCATTTAGGAAAGGAAAAAAAACAACAGCAACAACAACAAGAAATAACTTTTATATTTTCTAGTACTGTTGGTCCCGGTGGTGGTTTTGCACTTCACACAATCCAAAGTGGGTTAAAAACAATGTGCGTTTCAAAGAGAACGTCTGGTTAGTTTCACTTTGTACGATGTAGACATTGGCGTAACAAAGCCAAACTTGAGATAGCCTGGATAGACCGGGAAATGATGTGTCCTCGTTGAGTTCGAATAAATGGACGTGCAGAGATTTTATATAAGAATCCTTGGTAATTATTCTTCTCCTTGTAAGTGGCACAATTCACCCCCAAAGAATGCTTGGCCAATTGGCGCCTAAAAGTATGGACTTTTATTTTTAATTTATTATATTTCACAGATTTAACTTGCTAACCCTTGACATAGGCTGCGTCTTTTGCCATGACCTATAATTATTGTAAATGTGGGAGTTGAATATAACAAAGTACTCGTTTCTTTTTGGAAATTAAATATCCCCAAATCCAGAGCGCCCGAGAGTATGCACAACTTTTGATAGTGTTATAACAATCTTCTATTATGGATTGCTGATAAAATATCCCTACTAGTAACACTTCTGCAATTAAATCCCCCCCACGAAAATCACCGATTATCAAACATCTTTCATTGAAGCGCCCAAGGATATGCTTTAATTTTTTTCGTGAATCTATTTTTAGATCCCTAAATATATGCTGCTATTTTTAGGTTTTCTTTTGTTTGTTTCGCTGTGAATTCTTAAGCAGCTTAGGTTGCGAAGATGTTTGTTATTTTTGAATGGTGGGGTTTTCTTTGTAGACAATTTTCCTGATTATTTTCCTCCGGATTATTTGAATATTTGGTGGGGAAACCCCCCCGTAAGTCGAGATACCTGAGACGCGAGCCAACGAATTTGCAAATACTGAATACATTTTCAATGCGAGAAAGAAAGTAAGCCACAATTTTTTTTATTGAATGAAGCAAAAAAAAAATATTTTTGTGAAAACGAAGGTGTAAAAAATATTGAAATTGACTTACACTTGAAATCTATGGAGGCTAAGTACAAAAATTATTATTTTTAAAATTCATTTGTCGATTAATTGTTGATGGCACCAACGGTCCAAGATCTTGACACAGACATTTTCAAAATTTGAAAGAAATGGAAGTTTTGTGGAGAGTTTTGGAAAGTGGTTTACAAAATCACACGCTCGTTTTTTTAATACTGCTTTAGTTTGTTGTCGTTGAGGATGTATGCATGGAATCAATCATATCGCTGGTGCTCAAGGGGTTAACTGGGTGTGAGGCTTAAAGCGTCTGCTGCAGAATTACACATGAAATTTCCTTTCATTAGATTAACATATTGTCACGAAATGCCCATTATGTACATATTTCAACTCGTAAGGACATTACCTTTCATTTGAGTACCATATTGTAAAAAAAAGTGGGCGGGTCCATTTTTTTTTTCGATGCCCGCCTCTTTTGGGGCCCTGGCCCCATATTTAATTTTCATTTTTGTAAGTTTGACGTCATTTCGAAGAGAATTGCATATGAATATTCAAATTTTCATAAGAAAAGCAAATAAATATGGGCTCTACACCTAACCCTCGATTTTCGCGATAGTTACGTTACTAAGGAAATCGGGTAAATAAGGGGGGGAAACGAAAAATGCTTTTGTTTTGCGAACTGTGACTGCAAGATTTTCACAATTTTTTGGTAGTGAATTTTAATAATTTCCATGCGTTGTTGAAGCGTGTATCGTGCCATTTTTTTGGAAATGGCGTTGTTTCTACTTGACAAATGTCAAGGCATAAAAGCTTCAAAAAGTGACAGCTACCGAAATATCGCGTGATTCAAAATAACACCTCTTGTTGGAAAACCCTTTATAATAAAACACTTAAAAAGTCGTGTCAATTAAGGGTTTTTTAAAATTCCTCGACCCAAAAAAGTCGTGTTAAAGTCAAATCGTATAGAAAAGTATTGTGCAAATCGAGGGATAAGTGTATTTTAATAATGACTGTTCCCCTTTAGTTTAATTATTTTTATTTTACATTCTCCCCTTAATTTAAATGCTTTTTTGTTGTATAGTTTAATTGTTTCTAATCGACATCTGTGAAGACCTTTTGTTTCCACACCCACAATAGTTTCATACAGACTCTCCCGCGGCAAGTATACTTAATTTTTGTTATATTCTCTCTTGATTTAGTTAATTCTAACTAAAGTCTGTATTAAGTGAAAACTTCTTTTTTAGTTTTCCCGCCACCCACAGAATATCCGCCTATAAGTATACTTTGATTTTTGTTACAGTTTTCTTAAATTTGTGACAACTCTGTATATTTTCATCCGACAAATTTCACACATCTCAAAAGTATGCTTCTATTTTTGACATTTCTCGTTTTCTTGGCAAATTGTTTTGTTGGACAAATCTGCATTTTTAAATTTTTAAGTTTAGAAAGAATATTTTTTACTTTAAGCCATTATTTTCATTTTTTGCTTTTGTTTCCTTCTCTTCCCCGCTTGTGTCTTTACGGCATAAATAAATATCTTGGTTTCTATATTTGCCAACCCATTAAAGGAAACTACCACTTTTGGCTGAAGTAGACTCAAAAAAAAAAAAAATATATAACAGAAAACCAAACAAGAAATTCACATACACAAACACACATAAATATTCTTTAACCACCAGCCTTAAGTAGCAGCCTACTGTTGTTCTTGAGAGGGGACCTAGGGGTAGCTACTCCATGCACTAAAGTGTGTTAACAATATACTTTTCATGTCAAAAATTATAAAAGGAGCAGAGAGAGGTAGGGAGAGAGAGAGAGAGAGAGAGGGTGTAGTAAATTTCTATTTAACCACATACTCATATAACTGCAACACTTTACAGGACACTTGTACACCCGGACTTCCCACCCTTGCGCCCCTTAACTTGGCTTAGTTTCTTAATAGAGACAAGAGTTGAGGGTCACCCAACAAGCGAGTCCTACTAAACGCTGCACAGTGGAGGAATTTCCAAACAATTTGGCACATTCATTTGGTAGTTGTAATTGGCTGGTTCGTTTTAAATGGAAATGTAAGTTGTGGTGTCTTCAAGTTTAAGATCACAGGTTGCTCAGTAGTGAAGGCAGGCTACATCAAAAACTTTGAAGATTTGTTATTTTGTTTAAATCCGTGCCCCTTTGGGTATGCAACGAATTTATTTCGCCATTTTTTTGTAACGTGAGAAGTTTATTTCGACATTTTATTTTGTAACTTGAGAAGTTTCTTCAAGAGGGCGAGGCTCTGCCTTTTTATTATCACATTACCCCTTTGTGTATGCCACGAATTTTTCTTTTATCATGTGATGTTTGATTTTGATCGTCGGCAATCCTAGAGTATGAAGCTTTTCGGAGTTGGCGAACATTCGTGATTTTTATCACAGGGCCCCTTTCGGGTATGCATCGGATTTATTCCGGCCTTTTTATGAATCCGGGTTAATCCTAGAGTCTACTACTTTATTTTATCTGGTGAAGTTTAAGTTTGATCGTCGGTATTCCTAGAGTACGAAGATTCTACGAGTGGGCGAACATTTGGGATTTTTATCAAAGGGCCCCTTTGGGTAGGCAACGAATTTATTCCGGCCTTTTTTTAATCCTGCTTAATTCTAGAGTCTACTACTTTATTTTATCTGGTGAAGTTTAAGTTTGATCGTCGGCAATCCTAGAGCACGAAGCTTCTACGAGTGGGCGAACATTTGGGATTTTTATCACAGGGCCCCTTTGGGTAGGCAACGAATCTATTCCGGCCTTTTTATGAATCCGGGTTAATCCTAGAGTCTACTTTTTTTTATATCGTGAAGTTTAAGTTTGATTGTCGGCAATCCTAGAGTGCCTAGCTTCTTCAAATCGGCGAACATTTGTGAATTTTATCACAGGGCCCCTTTGGGTAGGCAACGAATTTATTCCGGCCTTTTTATGAATCCGGGTTAATCGTATTGTCTACTTTTTTTTATCTCGTGAAGTTTATGTTTGATCGTCGGCAATCCTAGAGTATGAAGCTTCTACGAGTTGGCGAACATTTGGGATTTTTATCAAAGGGCCCCTTTGGGTAGGCAACGAATTTATTCCGGACTTTTTTTAATCCTGCTTAATCGTAGAGTCTACTACTTTTTTTTATCTGATATAGTTTGATTTTGATCGTCGGTATTCCTAGAGTACGAAGCTTCTACGAGTGGGCGAACATTTGAGATTTTTATTACAGGGCCCCTTTGGGTAGGCAACGAATTTATTCCGGACTTTTTATGAATCCGGGTTAATCCTAGAGTCTATTACTTAATTTTATCTCATGAAGTTTGATTTTGATCGTCTGTAATCCTAGAGTACGAAGCTTCTACGAGTGGGCGAACATTTCTGATTTTTATTACAGGGCCCCTTTGGGTAGGCAACGAATTTATTTCACCCCTTTTTTAACATGAGAAGTTTGTATTTAATCCTTGTTAATCCTTGAGGAATATTTGTCATTTCTTTATCCCAGTGCCCCTTTCGGGTATGCAACGATTTTTTTTATATATTTTTGTTTGTTATTCCAACATTGCATTCGAAGGTTCCGTGCCTTAAATATACACTAAAACTTCTGGAGACGTACATATTTGAATATCTGAATTCTATTTGGTTTTGTTCCTCCGCCCAAATACCCCAATGTGCCAAGACACCCCTAGTTGTAGAGTATGTTAAAATAGCACTACTAAACTATTAACAGAAGGTCAAGGTAGTCATAAAAGCAAACTATGGCAGTACACAAAAACAGCCCAACAAAAATAATAAAAAAAAACAAATACAGACTTACACATAAAAAAGACAAGTTCCGTATTTATTGTTAACAAGAAGCAAAAAAAAAAAAAAACTCGGTAAGAATTTTCTTTAAGTACTGGCAAAAGTGGGTTGTTCATGGCGTTGAAGAAGGCAAAGAAGCAGAAGCAGCAAACAAAAAAAAAAAAAAAAAAAACTTTTTTTTCGCATAACAGCACAATAAGGAGGAAATAATAAACAGCGTAAAATACTAAGCAAATATTTGCAGAAAAAGTTAAATCATGGGGCCATAAGTCCCAAGTAAATTGTGAGAATATGGGCATGTGTCATTCTCTCTAACGGACATAAACTGATTACTTTTCGTTAACATAACCCAACTCGATAAATTGTTTACCCAAAAAAAATGAAAGGAAAAACAAAACAATACATGTTTTAATTATAGTTCCGCCTCCCTGGGATATGCTTCAGTTTTGTTTGCCATAGATTTCCCCAATGTCGAACATGATTTGTACTGGTCATACCTTAAGTCAAAACATGACAAAGAAAAATCCTTTTCCATCGGAAATTGAAAAATCGCAAAGCTTTACACTTTAGCACACACACACACACAGATACACTCCTACAGACACAGCCTGCAAGTATGCAATGGTTTTGTTTGTATTCAACAACAGCCTGTTGGGTATACAATGAATATGTGAATTGTATTCAAAGCAACATTGCACACATACACTCCCATATACCTTGAACAAAAATTCTCCGAAGAGCTACCTTTTGCCTGCGTGGAAAAACAAACATTGCCGGGGCTGACCAATGCTGGGCACGAGTTTGTTTAGATTTGAAATGAATATCTTTCTGTTTTCCCTTATCTCTGCGGATCTGAGAGTTGCTGTGTGACTCGTCGAACGGATTTCGGTTACAGCCTAAAAGTATGTTGTTGTTTTCCATTTTTTGTTGTTGTTGTTGTGTAGACAATTAATATTTGCAGTCCTCTCAACAACATTCACACCTTGTGTTGAAATCAAAGCAAGCTCTCGAATTGTCGGATAGGCAAATATTTACATGGTTGTCCAACAGGACCAGGGAAAATTCTGGCCACCCATGGTGTGTTAGGTATTCCGTGGGACTATGAGAGAGTAGTTTCCAGGGTTTCAATTCGCCAGTGAATTAAAAAAAAGTCTGTTTAATATTTTTTTAATTTTTAAAATTTGTTTTTGATCGTGGTTAATCCTAGAGTCCGAATCATCTTCGAGTCAGCGAACATCTGCCATTTTTAT
Organism: Hydrotaea cyrtoneurina; assembly: GCA_958296145.1. Taxonomy (NCBI): domain Eukaryota; kingdom Metazoa; phylum Arthropoda; class Insecta; order Diptera; family Muscidae; genus Hydrotaea; species Hydrotaea cyrtoneurina. Next base: position 89,639,879 of record OY282513.1, read on the forward strand.
CACATTGCCCGTTTGTGTATGCAACAAATTTATATTGAAAATTTGTTTGTTATTGTCCTTGTATTTTTTGTATTTGATCTCGGTTAATCCTAGATTACGAATCATCTACGAGTCGGCGAACATCTGCCATTTTTACCATAGTGCCCCTTTGTACATGCAACAAATTTATATTGAAATTTTTTTGTCATTGTCTTTGTATTTTTTGTTTTTGTATTTGATCTCGGTAAACCCTAGATTACGAATCATCTTCGAGACGGCGAACATCAGCCATTTTTACCATAGTGCCCCATTGTGTATGCAACAAATTTATATTGAATTTTTTTTGTCATTGTCCTTATTTGTTTTGTTTTTGTATTTGATCTCGGTTAATCCTAGATTACGAATCATCTACGAGTCGGCGAACATCTGTCATTTTTACCATAGTGCCCCATTGTGTATGCAACAAATTTATTTGGATTGTTTTTTTCAAATCGTAAAGATTGTTTTTGATCGTGGTTAATCCTAGAGTCCGAATCATCTTTGAGTCAGCGAACATCTGCCATTTTTATCACATTGCTCCTTTGTGTATGCAACAAATTTATATTGAAAATTTGTTTGTCATTGTCCTTGTATTTTTTGTATTTGATATCGGTTAATCCTAGATTACGAATCATCTTCGAGTCGGCGAACATCTGCCATTTTTACCATAGTGCCCTTTTGTGTATGCAACAAATTTATTTGGATTTTTTTTTATCAAATCGTAAAGATTGTATTTCATCGTGGTTAATCCTAGTGTTCGAATAATCTTCGAGTCAGCGAGCATCTGCCTTTTTTTTATTTACCCCTTTGTTTAGGCAACGAATTTATTTTAATTTTTATTTAATTCGTAATGTTTTTTGTTTGTTTTTAAATTCTTTACATTTTAATTTGATCATGGTTAATCCTAGAGTACGAAACATCTCAGAGTCTTCGATTATTTGCCAATTTTATCACAGTGCCCCTTCGCAAACAAAATGATATAGAATTATATCACAGTGCCCCATGGCGTATGCAACGAATTTTAATGGATTATTTTTTTTAACTCGTCAAGTTTAAATTTGATTTTAGTTTATTGTAGGGTATGTAGCCTATTGCAGTCGTCAAACATTTGCCATTTCTGGTGAAAGTGCCCCTTTGTGTATGCAAAGAAATTATGTGGTCCCCTTTTTTCAACTCCTCAGTTTGCTTTTGATCGTGGCTAATGCTACAGTACGAAACTTTTCTGAGTTGGCGATTATTAGCCATTTTCATCACACTGCCCCCATGTGTATGCAATGAATTTATATCGAAAAGTTTTTTTCTCGGAGAAATTCTCCATTGGTTTCTTCATGAAAAGCATACATATTTTTTTTTCATTGATACCAATTTATTTATTTTAATAAAAAAAAACGATAATATCCTGAAAGTAGGCAATTTTTTTGCATTTGTATAACAACAGCCTGTTAGGTAGGCAATTTTTTTCGAATACAGCTCATGGAACTTAAAGTTAGCTATATGAACGTATCAGTGAGTAAACAAATTACAAAAAAATCAGGATTTTAGAAAAGTTTTCCCTCTGATCTCTGGACAAAGGAAAGGAAAATTTCCAATAAAATGTAATGGGAATTGGATGTAGCTCTACCTAATTTGGTATTTTTATTTATATTTCAATTTAAATGTGAGTCTCATTATGATACAAACAAATGAAATCACTGAAATTTTCGATTTGGCCGAACCCAACCTCCGCTCCTGCTTTTAAGTTCAAATGGAAAATCACCTTTCCCGCTTTCAACCATAGGCCAACCATGGGTCATTGAGCCTAAACTTATGTTGTGTAGTTTAGTACTGATGTCACCCCCTCATCTCCCTTTCACTCAAAATAATGCTGTAGTTTTGAAAAACGGTAAAGGTATTCTTCACGACTACACAGACAAACATAATTGGATGACTTTTGCTGTATCTTTCAAAAATAAATGAGGTATTTCTTTTATGTGTAGGGTTTTAATGAATGTGAAGGACAAGTACCTTAAAAGTATGCTACACTTCAAAGAACACCTTAAGTGGGAATAGTATGCATTATTTAAGTGGTCCCATTTGAAATTGTAAAAATGTTACGTTTGACTTAGCAACAATGTAATTTTAAGTCCGCCCAAATGTATGCTTTATTATTTAATTGATTTTGTTTAATTGGGATGTATAAAAAGGAGTGAGGGAATTGCAATTTCACCTACAACCTGGAAAAAGTATGCTTCAGTTTATTTTAATTAAATTTTGCAGTTTTTCAATAACTTTTAATTAATTTTTTTTCAATTTCCGTTCAAATGCATCGACCAAAAAAGTAGTTGTCTAAATTACATTTTAAATTGACTATCTGCGCCTAAAAGTATATTTTGTATATATTCGAAAGCATTTACGTAAAATGAAGTTAATTAATGATTTAATGTGTTAACAACAAAATATCTATGATGTCCTTGTAATCTAATTAAATGGTTCGTATAAAAAAGTAGTCTCTTTAATTGAATTTAAAATTTAATAAATGCATCTGAAAGTAGGCTTTGCTTTTTGATACTAAAGAATTTCTATAACGAACTTGCATTAATTTCGAAATATATTTAACTGCTTCCAGCTGATAGTTGAGAAGAACAATTTATTTTGTGTATAACCCATAAAGTATGCTATGTTTTTTCAATTTGTAAAGGGTTTTTTATGAAGTGTTTCTTCTAACTACATTATTTACTTAAAATATTATCAGTAAAATTAAATTCTTTTTTTGAATAAAAATTTTAAAAAAAATTAATGACAGCGCCGGAAAGTATGCTGTGGATTTTAGTACTAAAAAATTTCTATAACGCGGTTTAATTTATTTCGAAATATCTTTAACTGCTTCCAGCTGGTAGTTGTGAATTCCGATTTCTTTTGTTTATACCCCTAAAAGTATGCTATGATTTTTCAATTTGTAAAGGGCTTTTTATAAGTATTCTATTTTCTTATAAAATTCCATTCAAAAATGTACTTTCACTATTTAAATTAAATGAAATTTTAAAAAATCTAATGACTGCTCCGGAAAGTATGCTGTGATTAAATGCATTAAGAAGAATATAATTCCCACGCTGTGTATTCACTCTGTTGTTAACCAATTCCTTTTGTATAAAGCCCTGAAAGTATGCTATGGTTTTTCAATTTGTAGTTCTAAAGGATTTCTTCTAAATGTACTATTTTCATAAAAATGTCTTTTCAGTAAAATTAAATTCATTATTTAAATTAAATTTTAAAAAAATAAATTACTGCGCCTGAAAGTATACTTTGGTTTTCTATACTAAAAAAAATCTATATAGGGTTATAATTAATGATTTAATGCAATAATAACAAGATATCTTCCACCGTTGTTTACTCACTGTTTTATAAACCAATTCCTTTTTATATAGCCCTCAAAGTATGCTATGATTTTTCAATTTGTAGTTCTAAAGGGTTTCATACAAATTTCCTTTCAATAAAATTAAATTCATTATTAATTAATTTAATGATTCATTGTTTTACTAACGTACTATTTGAAATACTATAAATCAACTCGTTTTGTGTATAGCCCTGAAAGTATGCTGCAATTGTTATAATTGTAGTTCTAAAGGGTTTCTTCTAACTATAACATTGTCATTAAAATTTCCTTTCAGCAAAATTAAATTTTTTATTTAATTAAATGTAAAAAATCCAATGACTGCGCCTAGAAGTGTGCTTTGAATTTGTATATTAAAGAATTTCTGTACAGAATTTTAATTAATGATTAATTGCATTAATAATAAGACATCTTCCACCGTTGTTTACTCACTGTTTTGTTAACCAATTCCTTTTGTATACAGTCCTGAAAGTATGCTACGATTTTTATATTTTCTTTCTAAAGTGTGTTTATTAAATGGTGTGGGATTTAATTAATGATTAATGGTTTTACTAACCAACTATTTGAAATACTATAAATCAACTCGTTTTAGCCTGAAAGCATGCTACATATTCGTTTTCCTACCGGCTTTTCTTTACTACAAAATATTTAATGCGGTAATTTTTCATTAAAATTTCCTTTAAAAAATATAATTTAGTTCGAAAATTAAATTAAAAAAATGAAATAACTCCGCCTATAGCTATGCTTCGCTTTTACACACTAAAGGATTTCTCTAAAAGCAAACAATTATCGATTGCTTTAATAACGGAATATTTCAAATATCAGGCAGTGCTGGAAATGAATTCCCTTTAATGCTCTGTATACCCCCGAAAGTAGGCTACACAATTTCATATTTGTTTTTCTACACGGTTTCTTCTCATAAATCGAGTCATAGAGCATGATTGGAGGGGTTTGCTTTGCATTATTTCAATTGTGAACATTTCACCCCCCCGCCTAGGGAATTTTCAGCACGCACGTGTGATTCTATGTCAGAGTTTGGCATTATTTCGTTCGTTCGCTAGCATGTTCTCCGTGTTGTGCATGTTTTCCATATTGGAGAACATGTGTTTTCGTGTAGTTCCATGGGATTTAACATAGATTTTTCGTTTCGTTATTCAATTCTCTGGCGGCTGGGTCTTTATGCCGCTGCTGCCCGGTGGAATGGTGGGTTGTTATTCAGCAGCTGTGCTCGGTTCGTTTTTTTTTTTTTTGGAGGTTCCAGGGCTGTCTTTGCTGTTGTTTTACAAAGGTTCCGTCTGTTTGTGACTGCTGTGCTGTGAGTGTTTTTTTTTCTCTCTTTGGCTGATGTTAAATGAAGCGTTAGGATGTGGGAGGAACACGGTGACAAATAATAAATTGTGAGGATGTGTTTTTTTTTGCGTATCGCCATTTTTGTATTTAATTCTAACCTTGCAATTGTGTTTTATTTTCGTAACAAAATAGCTTAGACACAAGCTAGCTATACAGGGGAGAAACAGATGTGGGCGAAAAGAGAAATAACTGGATTGGTTGGCGGACATCGGATGCTACGGGCGGATATGCGGAACTACGAGTGTACAGACAACTCTACGGATATTAGACCGGATGAAGTTAAATGGTTGAACGGACAAGCTAAATAAGATAAACGAAGCTAAATGTATGGACAAATAAGCAGATGAAATGAATGATGATGGGACAGATAGAGGGGTTAATTGATGGAGAGATAGGATGCACGATGGGAGCTAAAAATTTCAAATAATAATTTTAAATAACAAAAAAATAAACCTGCCAAATAGTAATTATCGATTTTCTCAAAAACGGTTAGTGTTCGATTTTTTCGAGAAAAAAAGCAGATTTGTTTGTCGGCCCACTTCTGGTTTACTCAATTTCCACTAAATGCATTGCCTATTTTTAGACACCCTCACAATTTCCACTTTAAATTTCCTATCTGTTGGATTTCTTTTGTAAGCAAAATCTTTACACAAATCTGCATAGGCGGCCGAAAATCTGTGACAGCATAACTGCGAATTTCATCGGTTTTCGTTTTGACTGCCTACTTTTTGGATTTAGACCATTGATTTGGTGGATTAATGAGGTTAACCCTCATCTAAAACAGCTTTATAAATATTTATGTAAAACAATCTCCTGTTCAATTGCTTCTTTTGGTTTTGTTGGCCCACTTCTGTTTTATTTATTTTGCATAATTTATTGCCTACTTTTAGACACCCTCACTTTGCATTCTCGCGCTGTTTGATTTTTTTTTATATGAAAAATCTTGATGCAAACCTTCGTCCGAGGCGGCCAAAATCTGTAGCAAATTAAATACGAATTTCATAAGTTTTCAGTTTCCCTGCCTACTTTTAGGATTCGTACGATTAGTATTTTGCTGATCAATGCTGAAGTTATGCCTCAGCTAAATTTTAAACAGAACAGTATCTTTCTAAATGTATTCATTTCTTTGTGTTGCCCCACTTCTGGTTTATTAATTTCAACACAATTTATTGCCTACTTTTAGACTCACACTCCCTATTTTCACTTTGCATTCCCTCTCCGCTTGAGTTTCTTTGTAAGCGAAAATCGTTGCACACATCTTCATCCCAGCAACCCAGAGGCCTAAGGGCCGCAACAAATCTTTAGCCTACTTCTAGGAAATTAATTATCCAAAATGTCATTGCATACTTTTAGGTGCCATCCACCATTCTCACTTTTACTTTCTTCCCTGGCTTTTGTTTACAATTTCATTAAGAATTCCACGCTCGGTTTGGGGTTTGCAGCTCTTTGTCAATTTTCCCATTCCTTACATTCCTAATCCCTTTTGGGGTTTATTAAACGAAAACAGAAAATGGCGACAAACAAAAAAAAAATAAGGTCATACACAGACACTTATTTAGCTGGGTCCTGTGATAACTTTTGACGCATTTCTCTCTTGTATTCTGTGGGGGCGTTTTTTTTTTTTTTTAAAGAAAAGTAAAGCTCATGCGAAAAAAGATCAAGATTATAAAAGCCACTTTCCATTTTGTATTCTCAGGCGCGCACACACACACAGCCAGCTAAACGTCGGAAACGGGGTTTTTAGTTTACATAAGTAACATTTGCCTGGCTGTGACATACAGAAATTATTTCTTAGAATTGCAAGACAACGCAAAAGCCACACAAAACATGGATGGATGAATGATTTTCAAATAAGCAAACAAAAAGAGAAACACAGCGAAATTTTCGGATACAAATAATCATGTATACTTTTGGGGATGACGCATTATCATGCATGATGCATTAAAGATAATTAAAATGTTACGGACTATTTCCATTTCCCCACAATAGCTTGTTAATCAAAAAGTTTGTTGATTCAGCGTCGAATTGTTCTGAGAAGCCTTTAAATGTTGTGTTGCATACTTTTTGCTTGGGATTCTGTGAAAATCACAGCATAATCCAGGGATTCAATGGCAAATTATGTGCAAATTCTTGGTTAATTTTAATTAATAGCACAAATAGATCCCATTGGCTTGTTGGGCTAATTTAAAAAGTGGGGCATATTTTTAGGACACAAAATATGGTGATTATAAATTTGGGCATATTTTTGGGGTTTACAAATGTGGCAAACTTAGGATTAAAAATGTGGGGCTTATTTTTAGGATAAAAAATATGGTGCATATTTTTAGGATAAAAAATATGGTGCATATTTTTAGAATACAAATTATGGTGCATATTTTTAGGATAAAAAAATATGGTGCATATTTTTGGATACAAATATGGTGCATATTTTTAGGATAAAAATACGGTGCATATTTTTAGGATAAAAAATACGGTGCATATTTTTGGGATAAAAAATATGGTGCATATTTTTAGGATAAAAAATATGGTGCATATTTTTAAGATAAAAATATGGTGCATATTTTTAGGAGTAAAAATAGGCTGCATATTTTTAGGAGTAAGAATAGGCTGCATATTTTTAGGAGTAAGAATAGGCTGCATATTTTTAGTATTAATTAATAGACTGCATATTTTTAGGATTAAAAATAGGCTGCATATTTTTGGGATTACAAATTTATGGCATACTTTTAGGATTAAAAATAGGCTGCATATTTTTAGGATTAAAAATATGCTGCATATTTTTAGGATTAAAAATAGGCTGCCTATTTTTAGGATTAAAAATAGCCTGCATATTTTTAGGATTAAAAATAGGCTGCATACTTTTAGGTTTAAAAATATGGTTACAAATTAAGCGTATTCATAAACGAAGTACAAACTCTTCTGATTAATAATTTAACAGTGACATTTCAAAAGCTAAACTGCTAAATTTTTTCTACCTTCTACATACTCTTACAAACTTCTCTCCAAGGACTTGATTTACTGTCGCCACACTTCAGCCCTCTTCGAACGCTTTCACACCATAAACACCACTCACTGAGTTAAGTGTCTCACAACAATTTAATACTTATCCAGTTTTTGAATTCCAGCAAAATAGCTGAGCGTGGCCGTAAACATGAGGACATCGTCTTCTCTTTATGACTTTAATAAGTCCCCCAAGTATGCTACACAAAAAAAAAACACAATACCGATAAATGAAACCTTAACATTTTATACTCATATCCTATTTGGCTTTACACTCTTTACAAAAAGAATGGCTCTCAATCATATTTTTGCGGAAACGATAAGCTGAAGATGTTACGGCTCATAAAATAATTTTTAATTAGTCCCCAACATATGCTTTGGATTTTGTTTTCGTTATCTTTGTATAATGTTGTTCAAATTATGTCTTTTTGGAAAGGGCAAACATTTTCTACGATGAAACGTTCAACCGTTCCAAGTGTCAACCGAGGGAACAGTTGGTTGAAGTTGCCGTCTACAAATGCTGCCGATCTGAAGGAAGGCGAATGTGGCGTTTTCAGTTGTTCTTTGAGTTGATTATCCAAATAATGATTTTTTTAGCAGCAAAGATCCCCAAAATATAAATCACGAGGCTGGTGGCGAGATGGATATTTCTCCTTTACAAAAGGAGACTGTGTCTGGCATTTCCATGTGATGTTATCCATGTGATTTTTGATTTCAATCCCATTCGAACTAAATTGAAAATGGTGAAAATTTATTTTTAACATTTTTTTATTTTCATTCCATATGTGTTGCCTGCTTTTAGGTCTCTGTATCTTTATTTATAATCCTTTCCTCTTACACAAATGTTGGCAACACTTTATTGTTTCAATTATCCTCCTTTAGGTCTTTTATTACAAATTAAAGATTCATTTCCCTTTCCCTTTTCATTGTTCGTACAGTTTCATAGCATACATTTAGGTTGTCTCAGCTGCTGTGGTCTGAGAGCGGTTTCCAATGCAATAAATTGCAATTATCACACACAGTTTCCCCGCTCGGCCACAAGGAGAAAGTGTTAATTTGCCTTTGTATGCGTTCATATGTATTGCAATATTATATGTAAATTGTGTAGTATAGTTTTTGGGGAATTCATATTTTTTTCCTTCTTTCTTGTATGCTTTTACACAATCTACAAACTCTGCTGCTGCTGTTGCATAGTTTCAGGGTCTGTTCTTAATTTTGTGTCTTTTTTTTAGTTTTATTTCTCTTATTATTATTTGCTGTTGAACTAAATTCCTTTTTCTTTTGTGTGTATTTGTCCTTTCGAAGAAAGGACTATGTTTGCATGTATGTGTGTATAGGGTTTTATGTTACTTTCAGTTTCCAAACAAAAAGCTTAAAGAAAAGACTGTGCGAAAAATGTAAAACTTTGGCTGCATTATATAACTTGATATAGGAAACACTAGAATATATTTTTTTCGGGGGGAAATAATCTGAGTGAGTGTGTATATGTGTGGCCGGATGTTTGTAATGTAAGGCAGCTCTTGTCCTGATCAAGTGAGTGTGTGTATAAGTAGGATTCTATTTTAAAGGAGTCTCTCTCTCTTTCTCTCTGTGTAAAGTGAGTGCTTCGGTATTTTGTATTATTTACAGTCCTTGCCTATGTGTATGTATGTGTCTGCCCTGTAACACTGTGCTGGGTATGTTCTTTTTTTATTTGCTTTGTTAGTTTATGAAAATGATGACAAATCTGACATCTTTCATTGAGGTCACGTTCTTTTTTTGTGTGAGTGTGCATAATTTAAGTCAACCAACGCACAGACGCCTCCCCAAACTACACTCTACGCACAAACTCTTCGCCAAACAGATCTTCATTTATACAGCCAGTACTTGTGCTTTCAGTGCAGTGACATATTCACTCACTTAACTTGTGAATGAAAATTTTCCACTCACACACACACACACCCACACACAATGCAAGTAAATAACCTAAATTCTTGAAACAGCAGCCAGAATATTATAATGAAAACATTTGCCATTCAACAAACATTGTGTAGGGTCTGATTTAAAATTTAAATACACAATTTTGCCTGCCTCTCGTGGCCATGTGATCCTGTGCCTCCTTTCACTGCAGACAACAGAAAACTGCATTCACAATCAGAGAGCAGCATCGACACGAACGTCATCAAGAGTTGTTGACTGTGTAAATTTTGTAGCCAAACAATCGAGAAATGTTTCATAACCAAAAGAAATGTACGAGGGTCGAAGGGAAATTGAGTTAATTGTACGTTTGGCGCCATTAAGAAAAATATAAGAGAAATTGTAGTCTTCATTGAGATTTGATGTTTTTAACTTTTAATTTCTACAACTATTTGATGGTGTTTTTCGTTGTGCTCAGCATTTCCAGCAGTTTTTCACTTTTAGTGTTACATATTGGGCGCCATTTTATAAAATTTATTATAAAAAGCTTCTTATTTTTATTTTGCTTATTTTATTAAAAAAAGTTTTTTTAATACCTTTTTATTACAAAAACTTCTTATTATAAAAACTTTTTATAAAAAGTTCTTGCCATTTTGAGTTCAACCACACGTTGACCCCAATAAGATAGGAGGATTATTGGAATGTCCATTGGATCTTTTGAAACTTCTACCTCTTCTATCTTCTTCTACCTACCCGGATATTGTAAAAAGCTTTATTCTAAAAAGCTTCTGTCTTTATTATATTAAGCTATTGTATTTTTCATAAAAGACTCCGGTATATTTATAAAAAGCTTTTGGCTTTATTAATTAAAGTTCCTGTCTCTTTATATAAAGCCCCAGTCTTAATTATAAAAACAATCTTTTTTTATAATAAAAAGCTTATTTATATTATTTTTTATTATATAAATCTTATTTTATTGAGTTTATTATATAATGCTCCCATCTTTATTATGAAAAGCTCTTTTATTATAAAAAAAGCTATTTTATTATAAAAAAAAGCTATTTTATTATAAAAAATATTTTATAAAAAAAAATATTTTATTATAAAAAGTTATTTTTATTATGAAAAGCTCTATTATTATAAAAGGCTATTTTATTATAAAAGCTCGTTTTATTTTAAAAATCACTTTATTATAAAAATACTCGTTTTATTATAACAGCTCTTTTTTATTATAAAAAGCTCTTTTTATTATTAAAAGCTCTTGTTATAATAAAAAAAAACCTTTTTATTATAAAACAGCCCTTTTTTATTAAAAAAAGTCCTTTTTATTATAAAAAGCACTTTTTATTGTAAAAAGCCCTTTTTATTGTAAAAAGCCCTTTTTATTGTAAAAGCTATTTTTATTATAAAATTCTCTTTTTATAAAAAGTTCTGCCATTTTGTATATAAAAATCTTCTGTATTTTTTTTATAAAAATCTTCTGTATTTTTTTATAAAAATCTTCTGCATTTTTTTTATAAAAATCTTCTGTATTTTTTTTTATAAAAATCTTCTGTATTTTTTTTATAAAAATCTTCTGTATTTTTTTATAAAAATCTTCTGTATTTTTTTTTTATAAAAATCTTCTGTATTTTTTTTTTATAAAAATTTGCTGTATTTTTTTTATAAAAATCTTCTGTATTTTTTTTATAAAAATCTCTAGTATTATTTTTAGAAAACGTTCCTGTCTTTTTATATATAAAGAGCTTTAATAAAAAAGAGCTTTTTATGAAAAGCTCTTTTTATTATAAAAGCTATATTTATTAAAAACGTCACAAGCTTGAAACCTTTTTTAAACATTTCTCTTTTTATTATAAAAAACCCTTTTTTTATTAAAAAAATCTCTCTTTTTTTTTTATAAAAAAAAGCTATTTTTTATAAAAAGCTCTTTTTTATATAAAAAAGCTCTTTTTTATAAAAAGCTCTTTTTTTATAAAAAGCTATTTTTCAAAAAGTTCCTGCAATTTGGTGCCATCTCTAGTATTTTGTTTTTTTATAAAACTCTTCTTTCCTCTTCTATAATAATCTCCTGTCCTTTTTTTATAAAAAACTCCTGTCTTTTTTATAAAAAGCATATTTTTTTGTATAAAAGAACTCCTGTCATTTTTTTTATAAAAAGCCTTTATTAGTTGAAGCTCCCGATCGTACTACATAATGCTAGAAAATTGTATAAATCTCTGAGATATTCAGCTCCTTTCTAACATATATCAAAGCTCTTTTTTATATTCCAACGTTGGGCGCCATTTATGCTGGGTCTGATGTCTTCTATTTCATATTGGACGCAAATTAAATTACCATACATTTTGCGTGGGCCGCCATTTATACGTGGGCTGATATCTATTACTTCACGTTGGGCGCCAATTAAACGGAACAGCCGTCTACTGGCTCACGTCGGGCTCCAATTATATAGCTTCTTTGTTGATATTCTAGCTTTGTGTGTTGTGAAACCATTTTTTATTGTTTGTTTTCTTTTTTCGAAGAAATAAAATTCTAGTGAACATACCCTCGCATAACAACAACCGAACTAAAACACGATTTCTTTTGCACCATTTCATCAGCTGCATTTTGTTTCTAAACCATTTAGCTAGGGAACATCTACAAAAATCGTTGTATCGACAAAATTGGTTGTTTTTCTATTCTCAATTTCCACGAAATCATATGTGTGTTAATAACATTCGACTTCAGTTGTAGTCTCTGACGTAGGTTGGTGGCAGCTGCTTGGGGTTGTTGTCTGGTCCCCGTTTTGTATTGTTGCCGGTAAAAACAGAAATGTGAAATTGCTGTGAATCCATGGTGTTTTCCCAATGAATTCGCCCTTTTTTCCTGTCATGCTGGAGTTCCTCGTTTTGTAGGTTTTTCATAAATACAGTCTTTTTTTTCTTATTTCCACTTCGTTTTGTTTCATTTTATTTTTTGTTGTGTTTGTGCTGTTCTTTAAACACAATTAATTGTGCCATTGGGTGTGCGTGTGTGTGTATTTGTTCTGAGCCATATTGTCATGTGGCGGCTTGCGCCCCATTTCATTTTATTGTTTGTGCTGTTTATTTAAAACAGCTTGCAGGGAATCAAATGTATGAAACGGCTGCTGCTGCTCCGTGAGTCGAGAGTGAGTCGATGGTATTCATACATTTTCAAAATTATTATAGTGAAGACAACAAATAGAAATTCATATGTAAATTGTGAAATATTTATGGGCGGAGGTGTACAAACGTGGGTAGGGGGTTGATAATAGATTTGATTTTAGAATTTTACTGAAAGTTTTTGAAAAATGTTGCATATTTTTAGGCGCATTTGATGTTTTTTTTTGGGTATTTAGCCCTCTAACAACAGTCGGACGAACAAACCGACAGAGGCTGAGACTCAGATCGGGACTAACTGCCTGTTTCACGATGTCGATCGAATGTAACTCGTCGTTTCCGATATACGGAAACCAAATTTTGCACTGAAACGATTACGTTTTCGATTGACATCGTGAAACAGGCGGTTAGACTTCGAATGAACCTTGGAATGAGACTTGAAATTGGACTTAAAATGAGACTTTGAACGAGAATTAGTTAAATTATATCCAACAATTTATATTCCAATAAAAAAATATGGCCGTAATTTTCATTTTTTTTCAGTTTAATCTCAAAAAATTTGCCGAAACTATTTTTAAAATTTTTATTTCCATAACCTAAGCAGTGCTTAGGTCTCCGGAATTACATTCATAACGATTTCCAACGTTAATTTTTTTCAAGTTTCATCTTCAGTTACGAAATTTGTTTGCCACCAACGTTTCCCCTTTCCTGGCCCTGTTCATTATTATTTGTCGCTGCTAATTAATATTCCAACGTTGGGCGCCATTTATGCTGGTTCTGATGTCTTCTATTTTTGATATAGGACGCAAATTATATTACCATAAATTTTGAGTGGGCCGCCATTTATACGTGGGCTGATATCTATTACTTCACGTTGGGCGCCAATTAAATTGCCGTCTACTGGCTCACGTTGGGCGCCAGTGCTTAGGTCTCCGGAATTACATTCATAACGATTTCCAACGTTAATTTTTTTCAAGTTTCATCTTCAGTTACGAAATTTGTTTGCCACCAACGTTTCCCCTTTCCTGGCCCTGTTCATTATTATTTGTCGCTGTTTTAATTCCCGTCCGCCCACCATCACATTTCTCTTCGCCATTCAGTAAATGCGGAAATATATTGTTGACATTTGCGAATTTAACTTGAAAATACTTGGAGATTTCTATTGTTTTTCCTGCCTTCGCTATGCGGATGCCGTTGCCATTGTTGACTGAATAGGATCTCAGAAACTAATGCGCAAATAATGTGAATAAATGGGGGAAATGGGATTAAATTGTATGGACAATTTAAGGTTTTCTTTTTGTGCCCCAGACAGGAGTTATTCCATAACATGAGATGTAAGTTTAGTTGAGAAGAGATTTAAGTTTCTGAGAAGTGGTTTTACTGAAATTTTCTTTTGGGATTTTGCTATTAAAAGTATTGAAGTTGTTCTAATAATTTATAAATTTCTGCTGTTACAGCACTGTTTTGTAATTTAAAATCCGACCTCAGTCATTGCAATAAATACATATTTACAGCATACTTTTGGGATGTATAATTTAAGGATTGAATTTCCACTATTTTCGTAGAGTGTTAACCCCAGGACTGACACACGGGTCTAGCCAGCTGGTATGGGAATTTCCAAGCTTGCCCAGCTTTCATTCTCTGGATATAGCCTCTGTTCCGAGACCAAATTAGGTGGATATATACCTTATAAATTGGAACGGCTCTCGATCCCTGGATTCCAAATCCTGATTGATGGGATTTTCTCTACTTGTGTATTTTCTTAAATCCTTTGGGATATGCAACATTGTCCCAAGTTTTCCCAGCCCATACGTTCTAACGTTCCCTGGATAGATCCAGTATTAAGAATCCCAATTTATGTTCATGAACCCCCCTATAAATTTGCCTATTTTCTGGAAATTCTTTGAAACATGTGTGATTGTTCCTTGTTTGGCTAGCTCATCCGTTCTAACGTTTCCTGGAATGTTCCTGTGCGCAGGAACACAACTTAGGTGAGATCGATGTGTTTGTTGTCTGAATGTCTACCAAACAGGATTAATCGCCTGAAATCTTGTCTACATTTTAAAGCACCCAGCCATTCTGCTGAAAAAAGTTTAAACCGACAGTTAAGCCATCACTCCTACATTTTTTTTTTTCATTTTTAAAGTTTTCCGATTTTTAATTTAATTGCCTTCAACTACACTACAGTTTACCAACGCTATTGTTGTCAAATCTTTTCAAATATTTAATACGCACTGCAGATATATCCATAGTTACAATACACTACTGCATACGTCTACCTTAATATGTCAAATACTTGCTTCTTCTTTTATAATTTTTCTCTACCCCTCAAAGTATGTCAGGGTTTTATTAGTTTGTTTTTGCAAATCTATTACAAACAGTAGTTTTTACCTATGTTGCAAAAAAAAAACAAAACAGAGAATCTCCTTACAAAAGTATGCTTTTCAAATTGAACACAATGATTTAGATTTACTACCTAAAGGTAGGCAATCATTTGCTGAAAGGCAAATCAAAATATTAACCTGTTGCAGTATTGTACAGAGATTCTTTTACAATGTTTATTTATGGTAAATATGTATTCCTAATTGTTTGGAAAGGTTGCCGAGACTTCGGTGTTTTTTTTTTTTGGTTTACAATTTTGAAAGCCCAAAAGTAGGCTGCAAATAAACAGTTTGAATAGTTGTGTATATAAATGGGCAAACATTTAAAATAGTTAATGTGTATTTCACAGAGAAGTTTTGCATTTGCAAAACTTTACTTTTGAGGTTACAATTTGACTGTTGTTTTAGAGCCTAAAAGTAGGCAGTCACTGTAAAGGTATTCTCTTAGAATTGTTATTTACGGTAAATATGTTTGCTTAGTTTGAAAAAAAATAAATTTTCGGGCTTAAAAGTTCCTGTCATTGAGTTTTTGAGTTGAGTTGAGTTCTTCATTGGAAGAGTTTGTCATATAAATTGGCAAAGATTTAAAGTTGTTAAAGTGTATTTCACAGATAATTCCCGGGCGTGTTTCTTGCAATGAACACGCCCATAAACAAAAACGTTTAAAAATGTTCAATGTATATTTCCACAGAAGCACAAAACTTTACATTTTCTTTTTTTAAAATGTCTGTCTTTGTAAACCCTAAAAGTAGTCTATGATTTTTACAATGATCTGGAGAATAAACAGTTGAGTTATTCCTATGAAAACCAGATGATAATGGAAACGATTCCAGTGAACTTTTGAAAGCGCAAAACTTCACATTTTCTTTTTTTTTTACTTTGTCTTTGCAAACCCTAAAAGTAGTCTATGATTTTTACAATGATCAGGAAAATAAACAGTTGATTTATTTTAAGAAAAACTGTTCCTTAGAAGACAATGGAAACGATTCCAAAACTTCACTTTTTTTTAATCTTTCTGCCTTTGCAAACCCTTAAAGTAGTCTATGATTTTTACAATAATGTGGAAAATAAACAGTTCAGTTATTCCTATGAGAATAACATCGTTTCAAATGCATGGACTTTAAATTGGTAACGTTTAACAATTTTTAAACTTTACATTTTCTTTTTCAATCTTATTGTCATTGTAATCCCAAAAAGTAGTCTATGATTTTTACAATAATGTGGAAAATAAACAGATGTTCCTAATTTTAGGTGGCAAATAGTTAAAATCTTCACTGTATGTATATTTCAGGAATAACACTATGCTACAAAAAAAAACATTTGGAAAGAATAACCACTATATAATTTTGATGATTTTAAAAATTACCGATATTTTTAAAAATTAATTTTTTTTTAATTGAATTTTTTTTAAAAAAAAAATTGAAAACATTTTTTTTTTTAAATCTTTATTTCATTTCAGAGTTATAACAAAGTAAAGTCGGAAATTTTTTTTCTCTAAATTTTTTTTTTGTTCAACGGTGGTTTTTTTTTAATTTTTTGATCCTAAAATTTAAAAAATCTGAAATAATAAAAAGGGTCGATTTTCAGTACTTTATCTTAAAGGCAAAAAACTTAAAATGAGGTATAGATTAGTAAAATCGATTCGAGTATTTTCGATTTTTATTTTTGTTTCCATTGTTATTTTTTTACAAAAATTCTAATTAAATTTTTTGACACAAAATTTTTTTAAAAAATTATTTTGTTTTAAATGACGATTTTATTTCATTTCAGAGTCATAACAAAGTAAAGTCGGATTTTTTTTTTTTTTTTATTTTGTTTCAAAGGTGGTTTTTTTTTTAATTTTTCTAAATTAATTTCATTGATCCTAAAATTTGTTTGAGAAAAATTTTAAAAAATGGAATTCATAAAAAATCAGAAATAATAAGTAGTTTATCTTAAAGCCAAATATCTTAAAATAAGTTATAGATTAGTAAAATCGATTCGAGTATTTACGACTTTTATTTTTGTTTCGCATTGTTTTTTTTTTAATTAATTTTTTTTACAAAAATTCTATTTCAATTTTTTGATAAAAAAATTTTTTTGGAAAATTTTTTTTTTAAAAAATTATTTTTTTTTAAGTCTTTATTTCATTTCAGAGTCATAACAAAGTAAAGTTGGAAAATTTTTTTCCTATTTTTTTTTATAGAAAAAACTTCATAAAAAATCTAAAATGACAAAAAGTCTAAATTTTCAGTAGTTTATCTCAAAGCCAAATATCTTACAATTAAAGTGAGGTGTAGATCAATAAAATCGATCGAGTATTTTCGATTTCTTGCACAATTTCCTAAAAGCACCATTCCCATTATTTACCCAAAAACAAATCCCTAGGAAATATGTTTTTTTTTCGCTGAATTGAATGGTCATAAGCCTTCAATGGAGCTTTTTTAAAAATATTAGCTATTGCTTTTTTTTTTTTGCTGTGTAAATTCTCAAAGCCTCCGGGAATATTTGTTCTGCTGTTCATTTCACTTCATAGCATTTCACTATTACAAAACCATCCCGTGAATGTGCTAAGGGGAAACAACCAAAACAAACGCGTTCCTCCATCCGTCCATTCGCCCATTTGTTTATTTACATATTTGTAAAAATTGTTTACAGACATACCGAGTATTTGAAATATGCTTGTTTACAATACCTCCTGTATCTCGATATGAGCTGCGACCGCTGCCGTCGTCGTGCACTGTAAATAGAGTTTTGTTGTTTTCATGTTTATTATCGCTGCTCTATTACAGGAGAAATCGAAGCATGCATACGAAAACAGATGTGTTTTGAAATTTATACAAACGAAAAGTTTTCCATAAAGAGATATTTCAGAACGCCAGCTAAATGTTTTCATCATTGACAGCAGACCAGAAGTTGTTGAAAGTTTTCTAATGGAAATGCCGTGCGCTCAGCGAAACCAGGGCCCAGTTAAATGCTCGCCCTAACGCCTGCAAGTGAAATCGTTTCGTTTTTTTTAATTATTTTTTAATTGCATTTTTTTCGTCGACATGCGCTGCTCTTCTACAACACACGCACAACACAAGTGTTAATTGAAAATTATTGTTACATTTAAAGTTTTTTTTTTATAGTTTTCCGGGTTTGAGAAGTAGGTTCTGCGTGATGTTTTACAGTTAGTTCGAGACATCTGTTGTATGTGAGGCATCACTGTAGTCCACAAATTTATTGAGAGGTTACACAGGGTCATTTGTGCAGACATAATTTGTATGGGGGGAAATTAAACCCGGTAATTCCGCTAAAGTCCAGTAAACTCAAATTTTAACTGACAACAGCAATTTTGAGAGAAAAATGTCCAGCATACAATTCCATTGGCCAAAATTCTGTAAATTTTTATTGTATTCGTTTTTGTTATGATCAGTTTTTCTATTCTGCTGGTTCAAAGTCAAATTTTTGTTAAAATCTATACAGTTTGTTGCTACAACCACAAATAAAATCTTGACCTAATAAAAATGATAAAAAAAATAGACATTACAAAAAAAAAACCTGTACAATTCGACAAAGTCGAAGAATCAAATTAAATTTTTTCAAAATCTGAAAAAGTTAAAAAAAATTAAAAAAAAAATTTAAATTTTTGAAAAAAAAGTTAACGCAACATTTGAGCAAAAATTTAAAAAATTTAAATTTTTTATTTTAAAATTTTTTTAACTTTCTCAGATTTTGAAAAAAATTTAAAAAAATTAATTTGATTTTTCGGCACTGTCGAATTGTATCTCATACATTTTCATAACTATTGTACTAATTGTCAACAATTACCTGGAAATGTTTAAAAACCTCGAACAACAACAAATTTCCCAAATTTCCCCCTTAAAATCGGAAAAAAAAACGAAACTTAGGCAACTTTGGAAATATATCAACAATATAGCCAGTTATCCGATTTTTAATGTTAAAACCTTTTAAAATTCGCTCACTCCATGCCTAAAACCAATTTTTTACCGAATTCAAAAATGTTTGCTTAATGATCAATTACATCAAAAAAAAACAATAAAATTCAAAAGTTTCAATCAATAAAGTAGTCAACAACTAAAATATATAAAATTATCCGATTTATTATGTTAAAGTTTTAAAAAAATTGCCCACTCCTTGCCTACAACCAATTTTTTACCGAATTCAAAAATGTTTACTTAATGATCAATTACGTCAAAGTGTGTAAAAAACATAAAATAAAATTGTTCATTATTAAAATCTACAAAAACGAAAACTAGTCAACTTTGGAAATATTTCTTAAATATATCAAATCATCGGATCTATGATGATAAAACCTTACAAAAAATCGCGCACTCCTTGCCAACAACCAATTTTTTACCGAATTCGAAAATGTTTGCTTAATTATCAATTATGTGTAAAAAAAACAATAAAATTAAAAAAATGTCCACCAAAAAAAAATTCATCCTTAAAATCAATAAAGTAGTCAACTGTGGAAATATTTCTAAAATATATCAAATTATGCGATTTATGATTTTAAAACCTTAAAAAATCACCCACTCCTTGCCTACAACCAGTTTTTTACCGAATTCGAAAATGTTTACTTAATGATCCATTACGTCAAAATGTGTAAAAAACAATAAAATTCAAAAATATCCAAAAAAAATACAAAAAAAAATTCACCCTTAAAATCAATAAAGTAGTCAACTTTGGAAATATTTATAAAATATATCAAATTATGCGATTTATGATTTTAAAAACATCCAAAAATCGTCCACTCCTTGCCTACAACCAGTTTTTTTACCGAATTCAAAAATGTTTACTTAATGATCAATTACGTCAAAATGTGTAAAAAACAATAAAATTCAAAAATTTCCCCCAATAATACAAACATTTTTTCACCCTTAAAATCAATAAAGTAGTCAACTTTGGAAATATTTATAAAATATATCAAATTATCCGATTTATTATGCTAATACCTTAAAAAAATCGCCCACTCCTTACCTACAACCAGTTTTTTACCGAATTCGAAAATGTTTACTTAATGATCCATTACGTCAGAATGTGTAAAAAACAATTAAATTTAAAAATTTCCACCAAAAAAAAAATTTACCCTTAAAATCAATAAAGTAGTCAACTTTGGAAATATTTCTAAAATATATCAAATTATCCGATTTATTATGCTAAAACCTTAAAAAAATCGCCCACTCCTTGGTTGGTTGGTCGGTAAAAAACAATAAAAGTAAAAAATTTCCCCCAAAAATAAAAAAAAAATCACCCTTAAAATCAATAAAGTAGTCAACTTTGAAAATATTTGTAAAATATATTAAATTATCCGATTTATTATGTTAAAATCTTAAAAAAATTGCCCACTCCTTGCCAACAACCAATTTTTTACCGAATTCAAAAATGTTTACTTAATGATCCATTACGTCAAAATGTGTAAAAAACAATAAAATTCAAAAATTGCCCCCAAAAATAAAAAATCAATAAAGTAGTCAACTTTGGAAATATTTCTAAAATAAAAAAAATAATGCGATTTATGATTTTAAAACCCTAAAAAAAACCGTCCACTCCTTGCCTACAACCAATTTTTTACAGAATTCAAAAATTTTTGCTACATCAAAAGTTACAGAATTGTGGCCGATGCAATTAGATTCTGGGCTTTTGTGCGGCGCCGATCAATTTGCGTTAGCCCAACGTTTGTATAATTCCAATTCTAGGTGGGGACATTATGATATTTTAGTTGTAGGTTATGTGGTTTTTATGATAAATTACTAAAATTGGAATTTTTACGATTAAAAAAAAAATATACATTTGAAAAACAAAAATTTGACATAAATTTGTTTATAACTTTGAAACTGTCATTCATATTAAAAGCCACTAACGACAAAGATAAACGAGTATTTTATTTTTAAATTTTTTCGAAATGCCCTATCACAACCACATCCCCCCGTGCCTCTTGGTGGAGGATATATAACACACGAACTTCACAGAGTTTTTACAGTCTCTCAGGTATCTCAGTCTGTAAAGAGTAACTGCAGCCTATTTCCCCAAATCCTCAATAGACATTTGCAACCGCATTTCAAATAATATCACGGCTGTTTTAAATTAAAAAAATATTTCTGCCAGCACAAACGGGTACAACTGTACTCTTTATGTTCTCCTCCAATAACGTGTTGAGAATGTCAGCAAACAAATTAGGTTGGCTGTGGCCAACAACCCACAATGTGATCACCGTTGGCAATTTGTTTTTTGTGGGATTAATGGCTTCTGACACCGTCACCTCCACCTTCGCCATTTGCCTCTGACTTGCCGGGACTTATCTCGGATTTTTTGTTTTTTTTTTTTATAAATTTCACCTGCTGTTCGAGCATATTTTGCTGCGAAACTGGATGCCCCGTCCTCTGTTACACACGTGAATAACTTTAATGTTATCATCGGCAAAAGAGAAGAACAAAAAAAAAACACAAAAATGTTAAGCCTTTTCTGGTTGTTTGTTTTTTAAATATTTAAATGTGTAAAAAGCGACAGTCAATAAAAAAAAAATGCAAAAATACAACAAAAGAGTTCCGAGAGCAGGATGTGGGAGAGAACAATTGGTTAAAATAAATAAATATAACGGCAGTTGGAACTGGGCGGTCGGTTGCTTGTCAACAGTTCATAAATAAACATAAAAAGTGTTTTTCAATTAAATTTTAATAAACAGACAATGAAAAAAACAACAACCGTAAGGTTGCTTGCTTCTGACAGATATTTGTTACAACATTTTCATATTGTTAACATACAAATGCACTTTAATTATTTAATTGGCAGATAAGCTCAGAAATGCGTTAAGCAAATTTATTGAAATAATGCGGCTGACTGTGCTGGAGTACATGTATCCAAAATTATCATTCGTCCATTGCCATAGTAGCGTTGGTAAACCCGTATACAATTCACCCTAAGATGGAGGCCGCGTTTGCTACCAGTCACCAATCAGCTTAATCTATTTTATTTTTCTTATTAAAAATTAATCTCGGTATTTGTATGAGATAATACAGTATCCAATAATGGTAGAGAATCCCATAATAAGCTATGGATAATCACTCCTATGCAGGCCCAAAGTTGGGCGCCATTTCACAATCTGTTTCGAATTCAAATCAATGGCCTTACCATTGGGAATTAACAAGATATTTCGTAGATCTCTGAATGGTGTTGTGATATAAATACCGAGAATTTAATTGAATTGCTACAATATATCGACCACAAACATTATCAGCTGACGCGGTACCCATTTTTTACATTGACTTTTCGTTGAGGAACAAGTGAGAAAAGAGCACTTAATTTAATGTTCAGTGTGTACTTCTTTTATTTTCACTGACCGGGTCCTAATGTTAAAGCCGACTGCGAATGGCTGATACTTTTTCTAGGGAAATTGTTTAGCAAACGCGGCACCCATTTGATTGACTTATTGAGTTTCCTTTCATTACCAGACGGGAAAAATGCACTGAAATCAATAAATCAATAACGGCTACGAACAGGTGATACTTTATTTTCGAAATATTTTAACTGGTTTAGAATTTACGCTGTTAGTTACTTCCTAACTGATAACACCGTCAAAAATAATGCTGTAATACCAGTGATGCGTCTAAGCCGATTTTCTCTGCTTCCCCTTGCAGTTCCCCACATTATGAGTACATAATAGATTTTAACTACATATTACATTTTAAACTAGTTAGTATTGGCTGGCTTACTTCAAAATGAGCATAACTTAAATAACAATTAATTACGAATTTAGCCCAAATGTATGCAGTCTTTTTTTAATTTATTTATGACCCCTAATTGGGTGCTTTGTTAGAAACAGAAAGCCACCAATGTCGAATATTAGATAAAGTATACTCGTGGGGTTAGCATTCAATTGGAAATTAATTTGCATACCCTAAACGAGCAAACGAACGGATGAACGAATGACTGGTCGGCCGTGACCACAGAAACAAAAGCAAGAGCTGCATTATTCATCTATATTTGAATTGGTTACAATTTTCATGTTTTTTTTCTGCATTTTACAATGCTGAGGAAAAGGAAAGGAAAGGAAATACAAAATTTAAAATGAATACAAAAGCTGATACGATGAGTTTTTGAAAATATATGCCAAAATAATAAGCTGCTTATATTTCTTGTGGGCATTAGGAAAAGAAGAATGCGCAATTTGTGGCATACCTTAAGGCGGTCTTTAGAGTTTGTGGTGGTGGCGTCTTATGAAAATGTTTTATTGGATATTCTGGTAATAGAAAAGAAAGTGTGATAAATGTGACAACGAGTTTAAAAGCTACAGCAGTTTTTTTTGTGTCACACCAATGAAATGGCAAACGACCGCCAGGGCGAATACAAATTACACAGGGTGGTTGAAAAATACAAAGGATAATTGAAAATTACAAATTGTTCCACTACCGAAATGGAAAACGATCCTGGCAAATCAGGGTAATTATTCACACAGTGTGAAAATCACACAGATTTAATTTTTAATTACTCAGGGCGAATACTTACACAGGGTGATTGAAAATTACAGAAATTAAAAATTGTCCACAACCGTTACGGAAAAAATGCTGGTGATTTTAAATTACACAGGGTGATTATAAATTACAAATGGTAATTAGACAGGGTAATTCTAAATTACACTGAGTACTTCTAAATTACACAGGTTATTTTTACAGTGTAATTTAGAATTACCCTGTGTAATTTGTAATTCTAAATTACACAGGGTAATTTTAAATTACACAGGGTAATTTTAAATTACACAGGGTAATTTTAAATTACACAGGGTAATTTTAAATTACACAGGGTAATTTTAAATTACACAGGGTAATTTTAAATTACACAGGGTAATTTTAAATTACACAGGGTAATTTTATATTACACAGGGTAATTTTAATTTACAGAGGGTAATTTTAATTTACACAGGGTATTTTTAAATTACACATGGTAATTTTAAATTGCACATGGTAATTCTTAATTACACATGGTAATTCTTAATTACACATGGTAATTCTTAATTACACAGGGTAATTTTAAATTACACAGGGTAATTTTAAATTACACAGGGTAATTTTAAATTACACAGGGTAATTTTAAATTACACAGGGTAATTTTAAATTACACAGGGTAATTTTAAATTACACAGGGTGATTATAAATTACACAGGGTAATTCTAAATTACACCGGGTAATTCTAAATTACACAGGGTAATTCTAAATTACACAGGGTAATTCTAAATTACACAGGGTGATTATAAATTACACAGGGTAATTCTAAATTACACAGGGTAATTTTAAATTACACAGGGTAATTTTAAATTACACAGGGTAATTTTAAAGTACACAGGGTAATTTTAATTTACACAGGGTAATTTTAATTTACACAGGGCCATTTTAAATTACACATGGTAATTCTTAATTGCATAGGGTAATTTTAAATTACACATGGTAATTTTAAATTACACATGGTAATTCTTAATTACACATGGTAATTCTTAATTACACAGGGTAATTCTTAATTACACAGGGTAATTCTTAATTACACAGGGTAATTCTTAATTACACAGGGTAATTCTTAATTACACAGGGTAATTCTTAATTACACAGGGTAATTCTTAATTACACAGGGTAATTCTTAATTACACAGGGTAATTCTTAATTACACAGGGTAATTCTTAATTACACAGGGTAATTCTTAATTACACAGGGTAATTCTTAATTACACAGGGTAATTCTTAATTACACAGGGTAATTCTTAATTACACAGGGTAATTCTTAATTACACAGGGTAATTTTAAATTACACAGGGTAATTCTTAATTACACAGGGTAATTCTTAATTACACAGGGTAATTCTTAATTACACAGGGTAATTCTTAATTACACAGGGTAATTCTTAATTACACAGGGTAATTCTTAATTACACAGGGTAATTCTTAATTACACAGGGTAATTCTTAATTACACAGGGTAATTCTTAATTACACAGGGTAATTCTTAATTACACAGGGTAATTCTTAATTACACAGGGTAATTCTTAATTACACAGGGTAATTCTTAATTACACAGGGTAATTCTTAATTACACATGGTAATTCTTAATTACACAGGGTAATTCTTAATTACACAGGGTAATTCTTAATTACACAGGGTAATTCTTAATTACACAGGGTAATTCTTAATTACACAGGGTAATTTTAAATTACACATTACAGGGTAGTCCTAAATTAGACAGGGTAATTACAAAATTCACAAAATACACGGGGTATTTATAAATTACACAGGGCGACTACAAAATACACGGTCATTATTATTGACACCGGATGATTACAAACCGCACAAGATCATTTGCACTCGAAGGACCAATTTCCTTATACCCTCTCCCAATTTATCACGTCTATGCCTTGGCCTTACTGAGTCACGGATTTGAAAACTCTTGTGTATGTACTTTTTGTTGCACACATTCAACACTTTCATAAACTTTGAACGCCCTCCGTCTGCATCTCCATGGCATGCATATTCCATTGCATACTTTCGGGAGTACACGAAAATGTTAATGTGTAAATTTTGCATTCATCTCTGTGGGGGCAGATACACATATCATAACTTTATGTAAATGGGACACAGCGTGAACCGAAAAAAAAATTAAATGTTGCATTTGTATGCGAAGAAAGAGCACAAGTTGTTTGCCCCAAGAATTGCATAATATTTTTCGGGGAATAGTTAAAAATAGTTTGAAACTAAAAAAGAAAATACATAAACATGTTAGTTAGGAGATGAATGAAAAGTATGACCATGTTGACATTTTGTCTTCCAACATCTAAAATAAATTAATTCCAAGCATATTTTGCTTTTTTTTCAAATTTTTATCTAAAACTTAATCTGATCCTGACTCGAACGCTGTGTAATTAACAGTCTTTTTGCAGCCAAAATTTATCATTTATATCGCCAAGAGTAAAACACGACATTTCACTTTAAACGTCAGAATATATTTTCTCATTTTTCTTTGGGGCCAAAATTTGGTATTGACATATTTTCTACAACAAACTCTCGCATGGTTATGTTGTTGTAGTTGCTGTTGCTATATGCACTCTTCAACAAAAAAAACACAGAAAATCTTTGATACAAAAAGTGTTTCAGCCACCAATGCCAAATAGTGTTGCATATTTTTCGGTGCCAGACAAATTGTCTTTGAAAACGATTGTCAAAGAGTTGCCACAAATCAATATGGAATATTTGCTCTCATTTGCAGTGTGTGCTGTTAAAGTAGGTAACCGGTTTGAAATGCCAAACAACTTGCGTATTCTTCATTGTATATTAATTCTCAGATTTGTAGCATACTTTTGAGAGCAACGAAGAAAAACTTTCCCCTTTCATGTTCGATATGTCTTTTAAGAAACGAGCATAATCTACAATTTTGCTGAAGGCCTAATTGCGAGTTTGGAAAACAAATGTGTTGCATACTTTTGGGAACTCGTATGATTTTAAATTTGTTAGCACACTTTTGGGGGCAAATAAAAAAAGACTAAATTTATAAAAAATATTTATTTTCGAAATTTGAAAGATACACAAAACTGCTTTACCAATCTTTGTCCTTCATGGTTCTCTGACCAGGGGTGAAATTATTGCATATTTTTTTGGATTTTAAATTTGCGGGGCAAAATAAGATAATATTCCATTTTTTAAATCTATTTATTTTCTAAATTTGAACGAAAGTCAAGACTGCATAGCCAATCTTTGTAAGTCCTTTATCGTTTATTGATCCATATCAATTTATTGCATATTTTTTGGAGGGCAGAATGACAGCTGGCATTGAGTTATCTAGATGTCTGTGTTAGGAAGGCTACATACATTATTCTGAGAGCAAACAAAATTGTTCAATGATATGTATGTGTTGCGATTGAAACATCATTCGAAATATTTTCATCTGTTAGCATAGTTTTGGGGGCAAAAAAAACAATTTTTGTTCTTTTATGTATTTAAAAATATATTAAAATATGTCAATCTTCGGAAGCATCAAACATCAACTCATTTGATATGATTAAAAACTAAATGTATTGCCTACTTTTAAAGGCTTACGTTTGACACCATTTGTTAGCCTACTTTCGAGGCAAATTTTAACAAATTGTATAATATTTCAAATTCATTTTCGGTTAGCATATGACAGACAAGATTAACATCGTAAATACATGGCCTATGTTTAGAATTTAAATTGTGTTGCATACTTTCAGACACTTGTGTTGTTGGCATACTTTTGAGAGCAAAAACACAAACTATTTTTAAATATTATTCAAACACAAAATATTTACTAAAAGCTTCGATTTTATGAATCCATTGCCGATGGTTAGAAACATACAAAAAGTAAGTGGCATATATTCAAAGACTTTTGTTTCGTTTTCATAGCATACTTTTAGTATCAAAACAGAAACTTTGACACCACAAATTTGTTGAAACTTTTAGGTTATATTCCAAATGTAAAAATTCAATTAACTGAAATGAAATATTTGTTTTATAGTTTATTTTTTAAATGCCTGAAATCTATTGTGAGTAACTATCTGCTGGATGCATCAATAGTATCCCATGGTATGAAACAATTTTTTTAATGTTGTTGTTAGCCTACTTTTAGGCGTAAAATGGAAGCTTTTTTACCTCAAACTATGCGAAGCTATGGGGGATTTCCTCTGTAAATTCTCAAATCAACAAAAATAATAATAAATTGTAAAACACGCATAAACGGTAGTTCATGAGGTACATTTTAGTGAGGTTTTCGCTTGGAGTCTGAAATACTGTGATGGATAACTCCCCTTTCCTATTAATAACTTTCCATAGGTTTGAAGAATCGTTTTCTATTGAAAACTTATTGCAATTTTCATGGGGTTAGACGCAAAGCCATGAAATTAACAGTATTTGGCTGAAACATCCTGAAAGTAGGCAATTAGGAATATGTATCCATTAAAATATATCTTTTTTTGAGCTTTAACATTTGCCATTTGTCTGAATTATCCATAAATATTCCACCTTTTCGTTCCGATGAGAAATAAATCTATATTGTCTGAGCACTCCTAAAATTAGGCACCACAATTTTTACTTTGATCAAACCTTAAAAGGCTCTAATTTGATAATTTTGGAGAGGTTTGAGGAGTTAATCGTTCAGATGAGACAATAATCGATTTCGTCTGAACTCTCCTAAAATTAGGCACCACAATTTTTACTTTGGTCAAGCCTTAAAATGGGCTTTAATTTGACAATCTACGATAAACATATTCAAATTATATGAATTGCTTTGACTTTTCCCGAAGTTAACCGTTCAGTCGACATATTAATACGTTTTATGTAAAATATCCTAAAAGTAGGCACTGTAATTTGGTAATTTTGCCAAGCCTTATGATAGACGCATATTTGACAACTTTCGATAGAATGGATTATAGTTATAAAACTATAATTTTTTACGATTTGTTTAGCTGAGATGTTTCTGTTTGAACTATCCTGAAAGTAGGCACTATAATTTGGCCAAGCCTTAATATAGACT
The DNA here is from genome assembly GCA_958296145.1 of Hydrotaea cyrtoneurina. Classification (NCBI taxonomy): domain Eukaryota; kingdom Metazoa; phylum Arthropoda; class Insecta; order Diptera; family Muscidae; genus Hydrotaea; species Hydrotaea cyrtoneurina. The sequence continues at coordinate 89,668,513 of OY282513.1, forward strand.
TGCGTCTATTTGACAACTTTCCATAGAATTGATAACTATTTTTCTAATTTTTTTTTGTTTTATATAATTTGTTCTGTGAGAAGTTTTTGTGTGGAATATCCTAAAAGTAGGCAATATATTTTGGTCAAGCCTTAATATAGAATTGCGTCTATTGGACAACTTTCCATAGAATTGATAAATATTTTTCTAATTTTTGTTTTTTTTTTATATAATTTGTTTAGTGAGAAGTTTTTGTATGGACAATCCTAAAAGTAGGCACTATATTTTGGTCAAGCCTTAAACTAGACTACCGTCTATTTGACAACTTTCGATAGAATTGATAAATAATTTTCTAATTATTTTTTTTATATACAGTAAAAAAAAAACAAATGTGATTACAGTAATTGGCGTGCCTTTTACGCTTTATGGAGAGGAAAATTTAAAAAAAATATTCCAGCCGAACATATGAACCTTCAAATACCATGTGTGTCAGCCCTCAAGCTTTAAGGTTATCATTGAAAAGGGAACATTTTTTCTGTTGTCAATCCGGAGCTTTGTTAAAATATTTATAGTTTCCTGCACCCCCACCCCCCCTTTTGCCATTTTTCATAACCAGTTGGTGAATATTTGCAGTATTCGACATTCCCATTCAACATTTTCTTTCTCATCCTTTGCAAAATACATTTCACAGAAAAAATTTCCATTTTTTTTTTGTATTTTAATGACAAAACTGAAAGACAACCCTTAAGGGTAGGCAACTGTTTATTGTTGGGTAAAGTTAATACATGATGGCTCTCCTCAAAGTATGCTATAGATATTTTATTCATATACGCAGTGACCTTAAACGATACAGCGGCAATGGGTATACAGGCCAACAGAAGATGCAATGAGTAATTCGAAAATAACAGCGACATGAGTTACAAGTTTTTTTTTTTTTGCTGTTTTTGAACAAGCCCTAAAGTAGGCAATGATAAGTTTTACTTTTTAATACGCTGGCAGATAGGCCATGGTTTGCGGTTGTGGCTTTGTGTTGTAGAACTATTATTTATTACTGCAGGAAAGTAAGGGAAATTAATTTGACTCAAGTGTGGTTGCAGTTATGAATATAAAGCCTTTTCAAACTTTTTCTGGCTAATGAATGTAAAAAAGAAATAATTGTTAAGGAATTGTAATGAGTTTTAGTACGTTTTTTGTTTTTTTTTTTGTTTCATTGCGAACTGTTTGTTGTTTTACAGATTTCTTTTCTTCCATTTCAATTTCATTGACTCAACTCCTACCTGTACTGTCATCACAGCTGTACTTGTCCACTGAACTTGTTCCATTAAATTCTCCAACTTAATGTTGTGCCAACATCATGGCAACATTTTCACAATTTTGTTAAGAATTTCCCCAGTTTTCTTTTTTTGCTTTTCTCTCTTTACGCCATTTGACACTCCTTAAAAACTACTGCTCAACTGGAATAAACAAAGTTTCACTTTTCGTGTGTATATGTGTGTCTGATTTTAGTTTTTCACACACACACACACACACAAAAGAAAACAAACAACAAAACGTAAAATCACTAAAATTGTGTTGCATACATTCAAGGATGCATTTCGAGTGGCGAAACCATTGCATATGTACAGGAGAATTTATGAAGCCCCACAAATCTATGAACAGAAAAAAAATGAACAAGATAAATGGCATGCAACGTTTTAAGCTTACATCAAAAAAAGAGGTGACATTAAAAGCTAAATTCTAGAAGACAGGGAAATATTAATGTTGAGCGCCACAAGGTTGCCAGCATAGGGCAAAATATTTTCAGTTAACTCTCCGAAGACAGTTGATGTTTATGGATCAATAGTCAATAAAAACCACCCAGAAAAGATATATCGTAGTGTCGCAGCATTTTACTGCCAACAAACCCAAAAAGTGTTGCATACTTTTGGGCATTGGTCTTTTTTAGGACATTACAAGGGTTGCGCAAATGAAATTCAAAACTAAACCATAACCAGATGACATTTGATAAGTCATCCAACTGAAATTTTTGTGGTCGAATTCATGAGATCGACAAAATTCTCTTTCCATCCTAAATCTGTTACTTACATAGGGCAACCCATGTTAAAACTGGTTTAAATCGCACAAAGTGTGGAGATCTGTTGTTAATAAAGAACCAATCCATTTGGTACTTCTTGGGCCTTTACTCCCAATAATCGCAAAAACTGTTGCATACTTTTTGGCATTGGCTCTTTTGAAGACATTACAAGGCGTTCGCAAATGAAATTCAAAACAAAAACCGTAGCCAGATATTTTGAAATCGCCAATGTTTATGGATCTGCTGCAAATGAAAAAAAAATCCCATTTACTCCCAACAAAAACCAAAAAGTGTTGTATACTTTTTGGCATTGGCCCCTTTGAAGACATTATAAGATTCTCTAAAGAGTCCCAAATGAAATTTAAAAGTAAACGATAGCCAGAAGATCTTTTGGCAATCAGGTAACATACATTTTGTGAACCGATTCAGAATTTTCGGGTTGTTGTCAAATAATCGCTTTGCTAAGGACCAGCATTAAACTGAGCTACTTCATCGGCTATGAGAGTTTTTCTCTGGACCTTCACGAAGGACCATAGCCAAATGACCGGAACCAGAACGAGAGTTAATTTCTCCTCCGACAGCTTAATTTCATTTCAACGGCTTCAGACTGGCTGCGAAATCTCTTAGACTTTCCTCTGGACTTTTATCATATGAGGTACATCTTTTGGACCCATACAGCTCTTGCTTTTAACTGCCTTGAAAGAGATACCAGCCCAACTTTATATGAGGACGTTTACAGATGTCCAACATTGATGAACAATTTTTTGATGTCGTGTGACTTCCTGTAAGAGATTTTATAGCTTTCAGTGTACATTTTCTTAGTGTCTCCTAAAAAAAAATACAAAAGGTACTGCATACTTACAGGCGTCATACAGAAAATAACAGAGCTGGGCTTAACTGACTCAGATGCGTTGTTTGCCTTTTCCATCCAAAAACGAATAGGCTAATTTAAGGGTTGTGTTAGAAAATGCAGAGCATATTTTCAGGATGCAAAATGCATAGGTTTGCATTTCTATTCAGGTCTTTCGAAACAGTAGCATTTTTTTTGGGAATATCTGTATATTTCACAGAAAAAATTAATAGTTTTTCCTTTTTCTTCTGACTTTTGGAAATAGTAGCATACTTTGAGGATGGGGTTACAAATTAGCCAATGTCTGGAGGACAATAAGTTATGTGTTTTCCCTTTTCTTTTGTCTTTTAGAAATAGTAGCATACTTTGGGGGTTATGTTAAAAAAAATCAGAGAATATATGCAGGACAATAATAGTTTTTAAATTTTATTTGGGTTTTTTGGATCAGAGAATATTTTAAGAGTAAAACAGTAATAGTTTTCTCCCTTTATTGTGACTTCTGGAAATATGGGCATACTCTGGGGGTTATGTTAACAAATCAGTGCATATCGGATGGGGGCAAAGAATTAAAGCTTTTGTGGCATACTTTCAAGCGTTGTGTTAAAAAAAACTCTGCAAGGCAAAAAAAAAATGTTTTTTATTCCGATTGTTAAAAACAAAATCAGAGCATGTCAAAGTTTTTCGTTTTTATTCCGATTTTTTAAAAAATAGTGTTGTGTTAAAGACATTTAGAGCATGGCAGCAAGGGAAAAAAATAAAAGATTTTCGTTTTTTTTTATGATTTGTGGCAATATAATTTAGAGGAGATCGGAAGGGCAAACATTAGCGGCCTGAACCATGATGTTGAACGTTAACGTTCGCTTGCTTAATAATAGCTTTTAAATTTTATTTGGGTTTTATGAAATGGTAACATGTTTTGGAGGTTATGTTACTTATCAGAGAATATCTTAAGGGTAAAACAGTAATAGTTTTGTCCCTTTATTGTGACTTCTGGAAATATGGGCATACTTTGGGGGTTATGTTAAAAAATCAGTGCATACCGGAAGGGGGCAAAGAATTAAAGCTTTTGTGGCATACTTTCAAGCATTGTGTTAAAAAAACTCTGCAAGAAAAAAATAAAATAAAAAAAAAATTGTTTTTTATTCCGATTGTTAAAAACAAAATCAGAGCATGTCAAAGTTTTTCGTTTTTATTCCGATTTTTTAAAAATAGGGTTGTGTTAAAGTCATTTAGAGCATGTCAGCAAGGGAAAAAAATAAAAGATTTTCGTTTTTTTCTTACGATTTGTGGCAATATAATTTAGAGAAGATCTGAAGGGCAAATATTAGCGGCCTCAACCACAAAGTTGAACGTTAACGTTCGCTTGCTTTCACCAGAACGACAGGGCCAACAAAACTTTGTGCGAACGAATGAAAACCTAAGAATTTCAGTCAAGAGAGGGTGGTTTCCATTTTTTTATGTGCAAATGAGTGGCTAGCTTTCGTTTGACAACGTGGGTCAGCCGGTAATAGTTTTCCATTCTATTCTGAAAAATAACTGAAGTTGGCTCTACAAGCAGTTGCGGTTCATGGCCTGTTTAATAAATGACATTTACGCTCTTTGGTCTTCCATTTTATATCTTGTTTTTTTTTTAGAAATATTAGCATACTTTGGGGGTTGAGAAATCCAAAAATTATTAGTTTTCCCTCCGGATGCGATTAATCAAATAAGAATGTGACAAATACTGCATAATTTTAGGGGTCCATCGTCGGGGCATTCGTTGGGTATATTGCAGTTGTGCTTTTAATAATTCCATGAATGGAAAAAATAACAATTATTCGGGACCTTAAAATATTCTCGAAGTTTCTACAATTAAGTCATCAAGAGGCGGTCATTTAGGGGCAGGAGGTTGAAAACAAGGCTTAGCAATTTATAACAGAGATTTATAGCTGGCCCTGGCATGCCAATGTGTGGCCAGTTCTTTATTTGTGTAACCAGTAAATTCCCATAATTACCACCAGTTTTCGTTTGAATAATGAAAATAATAAAAACAAAGAACACAGCATACATTACAGCATCATGGCCTGTTTGCTTTTACAATTTATTGATTGTATCATCTCATCTCAGGCCGTCTCTCCAAACGTCCATCCATCCGTCCGTCCGTCCGTCTCTCCGTCCATGCATCTCTCTATAGCCTTTCAATCTTTTTAAACTGCAATGGCATATTGTTGTTGTTATTGCCGCCTAGTTTTTCTTCTTTTAATATGAACACATTTTTATCTGTTCAACCTTCACTCAGCTTGGCAAAAATAATAGCAACAACAACACCAGCGACCACATTGTTGCAGTGTACATGTGTTTTGCCCTCCCCCCAGCCCAGCTGCCCCTCCAGTTCTGAACTATATGATCACGTTTTTCCCATAGCTTCTCTTCTCTTTGGCGTGATGCATTGTCATTGTCTACAATTCTTATTGTAGTTATTTGTATTATTCTTTTGTTGTTGTTGTTTTTCCGTTTTGCCGTCTTTTGTCTGTTTGCCGTCAGTGTTTGTTTATCTTTCGTTGCGTGTACACGCACATTTTGTCCGTCCGTCGCGTTTTCGTGTTTTCTGTGTTTTCCGTGTTCTTTAAAACAAAACAATAAATTTTTTAACAAAACTACAAAAACAATAACATAATCCACATTTAACGATAGACAGTGCAATAGTCAATTAACCAAATGAAACAGAAAATAAAAAAAATAACATAATATAACTAAAATCGCAAAGCAATAATATTACAATAATCGAACTCCACAACAACAATCACCATAAAATAAAGAACAAAACAAAATAAACAAAAACCGCTCTCGCACATCAACAGCAACAACAACAATAACAACCAGCACGACGCATCAACACGCACAAGACTACACTAAGGGCTTTTCTATGCCCCCCTCACTGTCTTGCATTTGTGTTCCCCCCTCCTTCCCTTTCGCATATCGCAAATAATTCTGCGTTCTTCTTGTCGCTGTTCTGTTAGTTGTTGTAGGTATAACACTGAACAACTAACAGAAATAACAGCGGCGGGAGGGGTGCAGTGTTATTTGTGATTTTGCTTTGATGTTGTCTTGTTTTTGGTAGTGTTATGGTAGGTAGATTTCGAATTCACTTTGCGAACATTCGCGGGTTGAGAACGAATTTTTTTGCGGTATACGCACACACTAATTTCCATAGGCCGGATGTGCTCGCTCTATGTGAGACCCAGGTGTGTGAGGATTCTGATCCACAGGATTTTCACATTCCTGGTTATCACACTCTCTCCTCTTTCTCTTCACACAGAGGCCTTGTGATATATATACGTAATGGTGTTGTATTCCAGAGTCAGCAACATTTGAACTCACAAGATCCAGAATTTAACTCCCTTTGGGTTAAGTTCAGGATTGGATCGCACACCTTACATTTCGGGTTTCTTTACAGAAGCCCAAACCTGGAAAGGGAGGCTACCCTGAATGGCTTCGACGCCCTTTCTGACTCAATTTCGAAAATATTAGAATATTATCCGGACAGTGAAATTGTAGTTGCTGGGGATTTCAATGTCCATAATAATTCTTGGCTTTCCCATTCGAGCCATACATCTCCGGAGGGTCAATACGCTGAGTTATTTGCCGCGCACAACGATTTGTCGCAATTAGTGAATGAACCAACACATATTGCACGTGTTGAAGGGCAACATCAAAATACTCTTGACCTTTTCTTAACCTCGCACCCTGAAAAGTACGAAGTTAACATTCTTGCACCTCTTGGTAACTCGGATCATTGCACCATTTCAGCATCCTTTTCGTTCTCCGATCTTCGATCCACTTCTAAACCAGTCACGAAGCGGACAATGTACATATACGAAAAGGCACGTTGGGCCGAGCTCAACAATTTCTATCAGCAATTTAATTGGAAATTATGTTTCCTAGACAATAATGTCGATGCTGCTGCTGAAATGGTTGAGAAAATAATTCTTCTTGGCATAAACATGTTTATTCCCTCGAAGACTACTTCGATTAAACCTTCAAAGAACTGTTGGTTTAATCAGACATGCAGGGAAGCTGTCAGATCCAAAGAGGAAGCATTCAGAAAATGGCGTTTAAATAAAAATACCACTACTGAACTGCTACGCAAGCAGGCAAGATCAAATTGTGCCAGAGTACTTAGGCGTGAAAAACTTCTGTACGAACAGCGTCTTCGTGCAAAAGTTCTTTCTTCTCCCAGGGGAAGTAAGAGCTTTTGGTCATTCGTTAAAAGGGTAAGGAACAATTCTTCATCTTCTATTTCAACCCTCGTTAACGGTGACCAGATATTCACTGACCCGGTTGACAAAGCTAACCTTATGGCTGAAATTTTTGCAAAGAATTCATCTTTGCCAGACAGCAGTCAACCACTCCCCGTGATCGAGAACGTATCTAGTTCGATGCCTCAGATATTTTTTCGAACACGTGGCGTTAAAAGGGTTCTTGCAGATCTCAATGTAAACAAAACTCCGGGCCCGGATGGTATTTCAGCACTTGTCCTATGTAAGTGCTCTTCGACGCTAGCTCGTCCATTGCGCAATCTTTTCAACATGTCGTACCGTGCTGGTATTTACCCTTCACGTTGGAAAGTTGCCAATGTTCAGCCGATCCCCAAGAAAGGTGAGGCTACCAATCCTGCGAACTACCGTCCAATTGCAATATGTTCTGCGCTCTCGAAGGTTATGGAGAGCATGGTTAACCACCATCTTGTAAGGTATCTAGAGTCTAACGGCCTCCTGAATGATCGACAGTATGGCTTCCGTAGAAATCGATCTACTGGAGACCTGATGGCGTTCCTTACGGAGCGATGGAGTCGATCCATTCACCGCCTTGGTGAAAGTAAGGTCGTGGCTCTGGATATTTCCAAGGCGTTCGATAGGGTCTGGCACGGAGCACTCATATCAAAACTTATTGCATTTGGTGTCGGTAGTACCTTCTCTCGATTCATATCGAGTTTTCTCAGGGATCGCTCTATACGAGTTGTTATAGATGGGGTCTCATCCAACGAGCATAGGTTGACCGCAGGAGTGCCACAAGGCTCTGTCCTCTCTCCCTCTCTATTTCTTATTTTCATTGACGACCTGTTGGGGCAGGCTGTGAACCCAATCTACTCCTTTGCGGATGACAGCAACCTCTGTCATTCGTACTCATTTGATCATCGGCCAGGTCCTCTGGAAGTCGAGGAAAAAAGGCGAACGATGAACGACTCACTTAACCGCGATTTGGCGACGATTTGTGAGTGGGGCCAAATGAACAGAGTAGATTTTAATGCACAAAAGACCCAGTGCTGTTTGTTGTCACACAAACGTTCCACTGATCCAGCATCGCCGTCAATATCTATGGGTGGTGTGGATATCGACGAATCAGACACTCTTGATGTTCTGGGCATGAAGATACAGGGTGATGCTCGCTGGGCTAGCCATATATTCGAAGTGTCGAAAGAAGCATTCAAGTGTTTAGGCTTTTTAAAGCGGTGCAAGAAATACTTCACCCCATCTGACCTCGCCAATATTTACACCACCTACATCCGGCCTAAAATGGAATACAACTCGCATATATGGGCAGGGGCTCCATTAACCTCTTTGAAGCTTCTGGACCGTGTACAGAGGAGAGCGGTGGTGATGATAGGGGATGGTAGGGTATCCAGCTCTATTGTCTCCCTACAGCATCGCCGAAATGTGGGTTGTGTATCGCTATTCTATAGATATTTTAATGGTATCTGTTCAGAAGATATCCGTCGTCTGGTCCCTGACGTTAGAACATTTAGCCGGAATACTCGGCTATCCAGGGTCTCTCATCCGTTCATTGTCAAATGGCCGGTTGACCGGACGACACACTATAGAGAAAATTCGTTCTTCAGCCGTACGGTTCGCATGTGGAATAATCTTCCAGCAAGTGTTTTTCCTGCCTGCTATGACATTATCAAATTCAAGGCCAACGTCAACAAACACTACTCCCTCTTTCCTCCCTCCAATACCCTTATTTCCCATCGCTAACACAGTGCATTGCATTTATAGGGGGCATCCCCTGAGTGTTAGTCAAAAAAAAAAAAAAAAAAAAAAAAATATAGTTGGTCAAGCCTACAAGTATTCACCGAAGATAATGTGTTGATAATTTCGGCAAGCCCAAGAATATTTAATGTTTGTGTGCGAGTGATGACTTCTTAGTCCTCCTGTTTGTGAGAATGTCCCTGGCAAGCTTTTTGTTATGGAATCTCTAAGGCCAACGGAGGACTCACTAATCGCAGGGTTAAATTAAGGGTTACAGCGCTGTTCCAGCTTTCACTTTCATTCCATTTCATTTTTTACTTTCATTTCATTTTTCACTTTCATTTTATTTTATTTTTCATTTTCATTCCATCAAAGTACCAAATTGAATGTTCCCTGTGACAAATAGCGGTTGAAATTATCAACTTTTTCTTAAATCAATTACACTAGTCAACAGTCAAAATGTACTCGGGATGCGATAATTTTTTCTGTGTAGATAACCTTTACATGAGCTCGAAAAACGCAATAAAAAAATTTTTTTTCGTTTGGTTTTTTTTTTATTTTTTTTTTTTTTAAATTTTAAAAAAAATTTTTTGGTTAATTTGTTTCTTCCGGCATAACTCGGGAACCACTCGCCCGATTTAATTGAATTAAATTTTAAAAAATTTAAAATTACAATTCCCTTAATCTGTTCATATATTGTTTTCCTATACAAGCAACAGTTTCCAAGTTAAAAATGAATATATAAAGGAAAAAACTTATTTTTTGCCTAAAGATTTAAATTTTTTTTTTTTAAAAAATCCATAAAAAATCCAAAATGAAAAAAAATGTCAAATCTTATTACTTTTACGTAAAGTCACATAACCTATGAGCAAAATGAGACAAAGATCATGAAAATCGATGCACGCGTTTCGCTTTTATTCGCAATTGAGTAAAGGTATGAATTTCAAAAATTTGCTCGAAATATGCACAACTTTGTCTATGGTAAGGTTTTTTCTTTTTTATTACAAAAAAAATTAAAATTTGTTGGGTGACAAAAATATATGAAATTTGAATATATTTGAAATTCATACCTTTACTCAATTGCGAATAAAAGCGAAACGCGTGCATCGATTTTCATGATCTTTGTCTCATTTTGCTTATAGGTTATGTGACTTTACGTTAAAGTAATAAGATTTGACATTTTTTTTCATTTTGGATTTTTTATGGATTTTTTAAAAAAAAAAAATTTAAATCTTTAGGCAAAAAATAAGTTTTTTCCTTTATATATTCATTTTTAACTTGGAAACTGTTGCTTGTATAGGAAAACAATATATGAACAGATTAAGGGAATTGTAATTTTAAATTAAAATTTAATTCAATTAAATCGGGCTAGTGGTTCCCAAGTTATGCCGGACGAAACAAATTAACCAAAAAAATTTTTTTAAAATTTAAAAAAAAAAAAATAAAACAAAAACCAAACGAAAAAAAATTTTTTTATTGCGTTTTTCGAGCTCATGTCAAGGTTATCTACACAGAAAAAATTATCGCATCCGGAGTACATGAAATTTTTTTTATTTTGTTGAGTAGTGTTATTTGTTTAGAAAATAGACAGAAAACATTTTAAACTTTGTGTCTCAACTTATTTTTACTCGATTAACTTATTATTCAATAGAAAAAGGATTATCATTTTACTTTCGTCGAGAATATTTTCCAGTGAAACACATTCTCCGAAATTTCGGCGAATGTGAAAGTTGTCACACCTATGGCGGAAACGATTTTCAAATAAACTATTGAGATAAAGTTATGTTTGCTTAATTTGAAAAGCTCCCTTTAAGTTTTTCTTTGCTTGCTTTCTTCTTCCTGTCTCAGAGAAAAAAAAATTGTCCAATAGTCCAATTTTATCTAAATTCCCCTTAAATCTTAAATTACCACCTATTGAAATTTTTGTGTTGTCCTCCTAATCTTTCTGTTTGATAATAAATCTTTCACTTTCTAAAGGTCGTACACGAGGCAACGGCGTCTGTTGACTTTGAAGTGACATCTCGTCCAGCTCCCATCTACTCAGCCACCGGTACACGTGTATCCACATTTATGGCGCTGATGAGAATTTTCCGTCGATATGAAATTCTCATTAGACATTTAAGAGATTGTGCGATAAGACCCGGCATAAAGTAAAATGAGAAATGAGATTTAATCTTAAGCTCCTAAATGTAGGCACTTTTTTTGTTTTGTTTAAAACACAACAAAAAGGGGGGAAGGGAGGGAACAGCCACAAAGTAGGCTAACACTGGCACGGTTTGGATTTTTTTTTTCGCTGTCTCCTCAAAAGCTGTGAGTTGTAGAATTGTTGTGGGTGGGCGGGCTGTGGTCACAAATGTATTTTAATGGTGTCTACATTAGGGGGGCGACTTACATTGGAACTCACAACAACTCGAACTCGAAATGAAAGAAAACGTTTTTTTTTTTTTGTTTTTATCAAACAATTCCTTTTTACGCATTCTTTAACACCTTGGAGACACATTTAATTTGAATAATAATTTTGTAGCCTCACTGTCCGGACACACCTCTGCATTGTTGCAGGTCGTTTATTACCAAGAATTTAGGTCAACCCAGCGCAAAGAAAAACTCCCCTAGAAAATGTCTATTAATTAAACCCGAAATGTATGCTAAGGTCATTTTGCTAATTTCCATATGATAATTAACTTTCTGTTTTATAACCATCCCAATAAATAGAAAAAAAGCCTCACCCAAAACGTAGGCAAGTGTAATTGTTATAAAGACCTCCCCGAATTTCTGCTACATTTAACAGTGGCTTTAATGAGCCTTAAAGTAGATAAAGTTGTTAGTTTTCATAATTTTCATAATTATCTCCCCCCCTGAAAAGTATGCAAATGCGATGAAACAAAAAAAAAGGTGTCACGTTATTATGCTCGACACTCACAAACTTTTACGCAAATTAGTTTTTTTCATTCTGCACTCAAGCAAAAAAAATTTGACCAGGACAATAAAATAAAAGATTTAAAAAACAATAGAGAGAATAAAGTCTAAAAGGGGATAGCTGTATGATTTGGGCAAAAGTCCAAAAAGGAAATGCAAAGTTATGCGAAATATCCCAAAAAAAAAAGATGCTGATTGATGTTTTTTTTTCGGATTGCCTTTAAAATGGCACGACCTAATAAAAATAAAAGCGATTTTTCAACGTTGAATTGGAATTCTTAGAATTTTTTCCAACGATTTTCTCCTAATATGCAGAATATCACTAGGAGACCTTGAGGTGCCTGTACTTTCAGTCTTCATATTTCTGGTGCCTCTGCAATTTTTTACTTGCCTGTTACATTTTGTTAGCTGACACTTACATTTTTTTAGTTGTTTCTACCAGTTTTTAGTGGCCTGGTAGATTTTTTAAGGTACTTTCACATGTTTTTTAGTTGTTTCCGCCATTTTTTAGTGGTTTCTACCATTTTTCTAGATTTTTTAACATGTTTTTAGTTGTTTCTGCCATTTTTTGTGGTTTCTACCATTTTTCTAGTTGTCTCTGCCCGTTTTTAGTGGCCTCGTAGATTTTTCTAGGGTACTATCACATTTTCTTTAGTTGTTTCTATCAGTTTTTTTAGTTGTCTCTTACATTTTTGGGCGCAGGTACTTTTATTTTCTTGTTTCTTAAATCGTCCTATTTGGTTCTACCTTTTATACATATGTCTCTGCATCTTTTTCTTACATTTTTTTTCTAGATTTTTCTAGGGTCCTCTCACATTTTGAATTTGTTTCTAACAGTTTTTTTTAGTTGCCCCTACCATTTTTCAGTTGTCCCCATCTTTTTTTTAGTTGTCCCTTACAGTTTTGGGTGCAGTTGCTATTATTTACTTATTTCTTAAATTTTCTTAGTTGCTTCTACCATTCCACATTTCCTAAACATTTGTTGTTGTTCCGTCTTACTTCTCTGTGTGGCTCTACCAATTTTTAGTTGCTTCGTAATTCTTCGTAGCTGCCTCTACCATTTGTGCAACGTTTTGAGTTGCCTCCTAAATTTTTGTTAGCTATTTATACCATTTTTTAGTTGGCTCTACCATTTTGGTGGTTGCCTTTTACTTTTTTTAGTTGCTTCTACAATTTTCTAGTTTTTACCATTTTTCCAGTATGCTCTACAATTTTTTTTTTTTAATTTTTTATCTATTTAACAATTTTTTAGTTGCCTCCACCATTTTTGTAGTTGCCTCTAACATTTTGGTAGTTGGCTCTACCATTTTTGTGGTTGCCTCTACCATTTTTGTGGTTGGCTCTACCATTCTTTCCGTCGGCCCTACCATTTCTTAAATTTTCTTAGTTGCTTCTACCATTTTTACACATATCTCTACATCTTTTTCTTACATTTTGTTTGCTGCCTCTTACATTTTTGCTATCTAAACTTTTTCAGTTTTTTGTTGTTGTTGTCTCTTTCTATTTTTTAGTTGCTTCGTAATTTTTTTAGCTGCCTCTTTAATTTTTTCATTTGACTCTACAACTTTGCCTTCTAAGCAATTTATACCATTTGTAGTTGACTCTGCCATTTTTTACAACTTTTTCCCCTATTTTTCTTATTTATACAATTTTTTTGTTGCTTCTAGCATTTTTGTAGTTGCCTCTACCATTTTTTCCCTCGGCCCTAGCATTGGTTTTCGTTATCTCATACATTTTTCAGGAGCACCTACTATTTTTTGGTAGTTTCTTACATTTTTTTAGTTGCCTCTAACATTTTTCTAGTTTTTTTTTCTTAATTTTTTTTTATCTCTTACCATACCATTTTTTAATTGACTCTACCACTTTTTTCCCTTGCAGCTGTCATTTTTTTGATCTGCCTACTTTTTTCTTACATTTTTTTATCTTTATACCATTTTTTAATTGACTACCATTTTTTCCATTGCCTCTGCCATTTTACTATTTGCCTCCCATTTTTTTGAGTTGCCTCACCCAATTTTTTCTTTAATAATAGTTTTTATATTGCAAAAACTATTGCGATTCGAATCCACCGCAATCCATTGCTTCACAACTGGGGAAGTGTGTTAGGCGGGCATATTTTCCAATGAAAATAGTTCCACCAACTAAATACAAATCATGTAATGGCACTGATGGGTGTACCAGCGGTTCAATGATTTGTGTTATTTCCTTTATAACTGTTTCTCAGGCTAAGTCATGGCTACCAAATGACTTCTTCTTTACTTTGATAAACTGACCGAAATAAATATCTTCATGTATATCTGAAATCGTCATCCTAAATGTATGCACGAATATTTGATTTAATGCTAGGCATGGATGAGGGCTTTTACCAAAAACTATTAAACCTTTTGATTTGAAGTCGTTTGTTTTAGGGACAATTCACAGAAATCAAACTCAGCTGAAAATGTTTTATTGGACTCTGATACCCAAACAGACTTTTCGTTGTCCCAGTTTTTAGTTGCATTTGAAAACATTCTGTTATTCTGAATTTCTAAGACAGTTCACAGAAATGAAACTAAGCTGAAAACAAAGGTTTTTGAACTCTGAAATATAAATAGACTTTACGATTTTCCCCTAAAATAAAATAATTCTAAAAAAATCCTACATATTCTTACTGAATCCATGAATTGTAACAATGTTTTCATTACATCTGTGCTTTCTCCGAAAATCAATATATGCTCCAATTAAGCTGGGTCATGTTCGTTACTCTCACAATACAGCCTTTTATTTACAGCTAAAATATCCCTTAGGTTATGCTATTATTTTTAAATAATTTCATATTTACCTCTTCCATTTTGGATTGTGATAACGTGGCTATCCCTGAAATTCTGCTAAATCCAAAATTTCCAAAAGTTATGTGGGTTGCGACTTGTAATGTCACATGATTTTGATTGGCATTATTTTTGTTTTTTTTTCTTTGTTGGCTCAACCATTTCGTTTTGCCTCCACTTAAAGCCCCTTAAAATAGGCTTTAATTTATTTTCAATTTCAGTTGTTTGGTCGTTCGTTTATTGTGAAAATCCCTAGAATTTTTGCAACTTTGTTGCTTTTCTGCTTTGCCATTTTGTGTCTTGCACCCAATCTTCGTTAACCACATAAACCCATTTGTCGTCTTTCAGGGCAAATGTGGGGCTGTCTACTCGGGATGTTGCATGTGTGGGTGGGTGTGTGTGTGAGAGAGAAAGTGTCGGAAAACTAATAAAATACACGTGACAATTGTCAAGAGTCCATTTATATTGTTTTTGTGCGAACATTTTCCTTTGCCACAATGGCGATTTTGCGATTTTCTTGAGCCATTTCTCTACAAGACCATGTAGCCCTGATGATGAGAGCGCTGACGACGACGTTAGAGGATGATTATGATGATGATTGTGTTTCTTGTTTCACTAAACACCCATAAGAACATTAGATGGGATTATTTCTTATATTTACATTTTACATTTGTTTTATGAGATTATTTTCAGTTTTGCATTTGTGTATTGCGCCTCTCTATCAGCTCTCTAAAGAACTTGACAGTTTTGTTTAAGTGAAAATAGTAGGCCATCGAACGAACCTCTGTCATGCCCCGTATGCCCGCCAATCCATGCGTTCACATTCGTGTCCAACCATCCGTCCAACCGTTCCTTCCACATACAATTTATCAAGCTTGCCTTGTCGTCATGCCGTTTGCGTGAGAGAGAGAGAGAAACGATTTGGCTTTGGCCGTTGCCTGTAGATGAAAATGAAAATAATTTAAATAAATGAATGTTAAATGCAAACATGTGTCTGGTAATTGAATCTAAACTGTTTTCACAACTAGTACATAGTACTTGTTGTATGTGCACCAAAAACGATGTATATATACGAAAGAATTTTGTATTATTTGCTGTCGTCAAAATACAAATTGAAGTGTGTCCGAAATAACAATAGATTTAAGTATTTCGAGCTAAACGATATTAAATCGTATAAGATTGAGGGTATGCGTTAAATGTTGCTTACTTTGAGGAGATGATAAAGTTGTTGTCTAGGCTAAGTACATAGGCAACACTTTCTCTCGTCGTAGCTCAGCAAATGAGTCAATTAAAGAGAAGACTTAATTTTCTAAGTGTCCGAATAAGGTCGTAGGTAAGATATGTTGAGCATTGCCTACTTTGAGGGTAGGGTTAAGTGTTGCCTACGATAAGTGTGGGGCAATGCAATTCAGCAAATAAATACATTTCGGACTCACAGTTTAGGTTCGTGGTTATGATATGTTGAACATTACCCACTTTGAGGAGATGATAAAATGTTGCCCTGGCTAAGTGAAGGAAATACAAACGCCCTAGCATAGGCAACACTTTCTCTTCATATGTCAAAAACTAAACAAATGGAAAAAGGAATACATTCAAGTTCTTGATATTGTGAAATATGTCCGAAGAAATCGCCACTGTCTCTAGTTTAATTTATTTTGAAGAATTCTGTCATGCAAAATGGTATTTTCATTCGTGGTTAGGCCATTTATGTGATTTCGGTCAGCCTTTGGGATTATGAAGATCAGATCTATAGTGGATAATTTATTTAATTTGAATAAATATGTCGAGAAAAATAATAATAATCTGAGAATTGCTAAAAATAGTTTTTAAAAAATTTGACATGATACAGACATTTCCATGAGTCTGCCTGCCAAAAATCAGCTCGATTGGATCACTGAAAAAGGGTTGAAATCGGTCGAAAGGCTTTCTTTCACACAGGCCACTACGAGTTTTATACTTCAAACTTAAAAAAAAATCTGACGTGTACATGAAAATCGCAGAAACACATGTATTTTTATTTTTCCCCTCTTTCCGAATATGTGCATTTGGTTCATAGGACAGAAAAAATCTATTTTTTGTAACACGGTGTAATAATTTTCAGTTCCTACTGCAGTTTTCTACTTATTAATTAAGCCATCTATAAAAATTCAGTCAGCCTTTGGGATTATAAAGATCAGATGGATCGTCAGCAATGAAAACTTAAAACTTTCCTGCAATGGGGTGAATTTTTATTAGGTGTCTCTACGATTTTTTTTCTCGGCAACTTTTTCTTCATTTATAACAAGTTTTTTTTTTGTATCTAACTGAACTTCTGATTATTCAATTTTTTGGGTGGAGAACAATTTTTTTGTTTTGCCTCTACCATTTTGTTGTCGTAGATTTTTTTTTTTTCATTTTCTATGTATCGTTTATTCGTATGTGGAACGAAACTTGTCATTTCACATATTTGTACAGGTCAGTAGTACCGAAACACTTCTGCAATAGTTGTGTAACATTAAAATAGTTGCAGCTACCATCTGTATGAGTCCATAGCTATAGCTATCCAATGAGTCTAAATATAAAATAAGAAATATTAAATATATTAATGCTGTTCAGATTTAATTAAATGATACATTTTTTTAGTTGCCTCTACCATTTTTTTTTTGGCAACGCTTTTTTTTTTAATCGTAACTAAGGTTTTAATTACCTATCTTGTAGTAGATCAAGAGTAACAAACAAGTTCTGCATTCATGAAAATAGTTGCATCTACCATTTTTGTGTGAGTATTATCGCATAAACAAACAAATCTAATGATGGAAAAATAGTATAAATATTTTTTGCGGAACATATTTTGTTAGGATACAGTTTTGAGTTGCCTCAACCATTTGTTGTGTGTATGCTAACCAAGAATTTTTCTGTAATAATGAAGAAAATATTAAATACATCTATTTCGACCAAATCCTATTGTTCGTTATTAATCTAGAATGCAGTTTTTTAGTTGCCCCTACCATTTTTGTGTGGTTATAATAACCAACAAATAAGCCAAAGAGCAAAGAAAATATTCAAATGCATTTATGATGCACGTATTTTGTTGTTTGTGACTAGATTCATTTAGGAAGTACTTTTTTAGTTGCCTCTACCACTTGTTTTGTGTATGATACACTACTAAATACATTTAGTTCGGCCAAAGTGTATTGTTCGTTATTCATTTGGAATGCAGTTTTTTAGTTGCCTCTACCATTTTTGGGTGTGTATGATAACCAAAAAATGTGTCAATAGATAAAGAAAATATTAAATACATGTGTATGCTGGCCGTAGTTTTTTCAGACTTTATTTCGAATGCAGTTTTTTAATTGCCTCTACCATTTTTTGTTGATACAATAACCAAGAAATGGGCCTAAGGAAATATTAAAATATATTTATTAGGAACATATTGTGTTTTTCGGTCTTTGTTAAGAATGCCTTTTTTTAATTGCATCTACCATTTTTTGTTGATATAATAAATAAAAAATGGGCCCTAGAACAAAGGAAATATTAAAATATATTGGGAACATATTCTGTTGTTCAGCCTTTATTTGGAATGTTTTTTTTTAATTGCATCTACCATTTTTGTGTGTGTACGATAACCAAAAAATGTGTATAAGAATAAAGATAATATCAAATACATGTCTTGTGGCCATATTCTAATATTTAGTCTTTATTTAAAATACATTTTTTAGTTGCCCCTACCATTTTTGTGTGTGTATAATAACCATGAAATGAGCCTAAGAACAAAGGAAATATTCAAAAGCATTTTCGATGCACTTATTTTGTTGTTTGTGACTAGATTCATTTAGGAAGTATTGTTTTTAGTTGGCTCTACCATTTTTTTTTTTTTTTAAATTATCCTTTTTTTCTTTTTATCCCGTTTTTTGGTAGCATTTTTTAATTAAACGACAATTCCATAGATAAACTAATGTGAACGATTGAAATTACATGAACCTCAACTCCTTTCTTGCGCTAGAACTTTCATAGTCCAAACTGATTTCCTAGCCTCGTAATATTTTCTTATCCTAATAATATCTTCCCACTGTGTGTAGCGTGTAAAAAGCCTTTAAGATAACAAGAACGCTTTCTAAAAAGTCTTTACGAATAAATCTCTCGGTACTGAGTATGGGACTGGCAAAGCTGAAAGGCCCTCCTAGTCTCGCTTGTCTAGGAAAGTCTTACTCGTGTGCTTAAAATCCTTACGGAAAGAATTTGTAATCTGCTAAAAGACTCTTTTTAATAGAAGTTCTTGCAATTTGTCACGTAAACTAGTGGCACAATCCACAGTCAACCTTTCAGAAAGGTTTTTTTTTTAATCTAGAAAGTTTTTAGGGAATTCTTTCAGAAACCCTTGACAATTTCGTCGTCACCATAATTCTGGCCTCAGGTTGGGTGCCAGTTATTGTAGCGGTATGGGGTTTTTTTTGTCAAGCAACATCCACTAGTTGACCACTACAGCCAATAAATGGCGACCAACAAAGCGTTTAAATTATCACATCTTTTCACACTACAGTTATTGTAATGTAGACGATTTGCCCAGATTTGGCGCCCAACTTAGCGTCTGAATTATGACACATTAACCCCCTGGCTAGTGTAACGCTGCACTATGGGCCCAATTACGGGTTTCGGAGGCAAAAACTCACAGGCATTACGGTGATCATTAATTAGATCGCTGTATGTTCTTTATGTAGATGATTTGTCCCGAAAAAGTAGCTGATTAGGCGAACTTAATCTCTAACCACTCATCAGAAATCATGGTTTATAGTAAGCCATTAATAATCGACATAAATCTACAGATTATAATTCCATTCAATTGATATGAATGTTCTATTTAAAACACTCCAAATATTTGACCAACAAACACAACAGAGCCAAACAAAATCATCGAAACCATAATTTGAGGTTTGCTCTTTTAATATTTATTTATTTATTTCAATATTTCACACAGACACAATGATAATGTAATGACAATTTTCACGCCACCATAAGAAAGTGGAACGGCAAAATGAAATGGTTTGTTTGCCAGTTCGTCCCTCCTTCCGCCCGTATTTCTGTTTGTCTGTCTGTCTGTCTGTCTGTCTGCCTGTCGGTCTTTGCGTCCACCTCCAAGTTATGTCTGTGAAATATTGCGCCCACATATACAATTTTCCGCAGTCTCATGGATACTTAAAGGCATTGCGCTCTGTGTGAGTGTGTGTGTGTTTTTCCTCTTAATTTTTCATTCATTTCAGCTTTCTATGACGTCAGCACCTTGAATTCAGATGGCCGTCTACCTAATGAAAGAACATAACAAAATTTTGTTGTATAAGTCTCAGTCTAATTAAAATTAAATATTGAACTTTGAAAATGAATGAATAGTGGAATAACTGGAATATTTACAGAATCTGCTTTGCCATGATGGACAGACAACAAGAATGTAAATACATCAGCAATTTTATGGAAATCGTTCTATTTAATGGAATTTCCCGGAAATGTATTTTTCGGGGAAATTGCACGTTTTGTTGCTGCTGCTGGCTGGTGTTTCTCAGCAAAATATTTCTATATTTTTGTCAGAGATAACGACACAAAAAGAAACGGAAATGGCCAATGAAATTTCCAAAATAATAATTACGATAACCATTGAAAGTGAAGGCGGCTGACAGGCGAATGGCTAAGCAAATTATACGCCTGTTTGACGGATAACCCTCACAAATCGCCTTAACTTGACATTTGTGTTTGTGGCATATGAACAAAACTGCAAGTGGTCTTTTGTAATAACAATTTCATTATTGTGTTCAGGGATTATTGTTACGGAACATTTGTTTTGTAATCTTTGAAAATATGCAACAATTTGCTAGAAAAAAATAAACCACCGACCGAAAAATGCATTCGTAATTCTTTCAGAGAATAAATTTCCCTTAAATGGCCTTCATTTGTCCAGATTTCCATACAACGTCATTTATGTGTGCGTGTTGCAAACATTTGTAAGAACTTCTGAGCGTAGGGCAGCCTTAAAGGCCATCCTTAAAGTATGCCACACTTGGGAATGTATAAATTTGACTTGAAGATATTTTATAGACAAAATCGTAAAAATAAATTAATATTTGAATTCGAGAGCAAATTTCTTTTCATTTTTTTTTTCTATTTAGACCTACAAATGTCTTGAAGTCTAAAATTTAAAAAAAAAATTTATAATATTTTTTATTTAAATTCATGTGGAATTCTTCTATAAATCCATGGTCTTGGGCCTTGTCTAGCTGAAGGGCAATTTTTTTTCCTTTTGTTACCCTATTTTTCAGGGGTCCGGTTTCGGTCCTTCGAATCCACAAATTTTGGGGCCTAAAATTTAAAAAAATATCGTGAAAATATTAATTTAAATTTTTTTTAGTTTGGATTTCTAATAATCCATGTTTTGAGGGGCCTGTTTTTCAGACACTGGTGTCCATGGGCCTTGTCTGGATGAAGTGGAAAATGTCTGTTCCTTTTGTTACCCTATTTTCAGGGGTCCGGTTTCGGTCCTTCGAATCCATAAATTTGGGGCCTAAAATTGAAAAAAATATGAAAATATTCATTTAAATTAATGGGGAATTTTATTTAGTTGGGATATCCATTTTATTTATTTATTAATTACAATACAAAGTAAATTTTTATATTCTAATTTTGGGTCCAAGGATAAACCGAGTGACAAAGACTATTTGGCTTGATTTTTGCAGCGACAGACCAAAGCCTCTGGTGGGAATCGAACCCACAACCCCCACGCTGATAGGCAAGCACGCTACCAACTCGCCTACCGGGGCGCTTGGGATATCCATATCTCCATGTTTTGAGGGGCCTGTTATTCAGACACTGGGGTCCGTGGGCCTTCTCTATATGAAGAGCAAATTTCTATTAATTTTCAGTCCTTAGACCCACATATTTTAAGCCTAAAATTGGAAAAGATCGTAAAAATATTCATTTAAATTCATGGGGAATTTTATTTAGTTTGGATTTCTATTAATCCACTAGTAAGTTGTAATGCGCCTATGGCGCCCGTTGAAATATGGAAAAAAAATTTTGTTGAAAAAAAAAATTTTTGTGGAAAAAAAAAATTTTGTTGAAAAAAAAAATTTGGGAAAAAAAATTTTGTAAAAAAAAATGTTGTACAAATTTTCGCTGAAAAAAAATGTTGTAAAAAAAAAAATTGTAAAAAAAAAAATTGGAAAAAAATATTTCGGAAAAAAAAATTTTGGTAAAAAAAATTTGGGCAAAACACAATTTCTGTACAAAAAAAAAATATTATTTTTTTTTTTAATTATTATTTATAGAAAATTATAGAATGCCTATTTAAATTCCTACGTACTGCGTGACAGAGTCAGTGAATCAGTGTCGAGGGTAAATATATATTAAGATGTTTTGAGGGGCCCGTTATTCAGACAAAAAAATTAAAAAAAGGGGGTATTTGATTTATTTAATATTTGAGTTATATTTCATTGTTTGTTAAACGACTGGTTTTGGGTTTTCAAGGATCTATGGACCAATTGTCCCGCCCATTTAGGTAGATTTCAATACGTCTGTGTCCACTTTTTGAAATTTTCGAAAAAGTTTGTAGATTTGTTATTTGTTTTATTCGAATGTCCTTTCAATTCTGACTTCAAGGCTTCGTTGGACTTCTGAAAATATCAGAAGTCGAAAAAGAAATATCAGACAGTCTGTGAACCTAAACCTCTCTCTTTACAGTCTGAAACAAAAAATATCAGACAGACTGTGAAAATATCAGAAGTCGGAAAAGAAATATCAGACAGTCTGTGAACCCAATCTTCTCTCTTTATAGTCTGAAACAAAAACTATTAGTTTGCATATTAAAGTATGCATTCATTTAATAATAAGACAATACTTTCCAAAAGTGTGCCTTCCATAATTTCTTCTCTGAAATATTTCAAATTGAATAAAATAACATTAAGTGCATTTAATTGAATTCCCCGAAAAATGCACATCAAATACATACAAACAATTCTCAGAAGTTCTAAGACAGCCCTAAAGTATGCCACAAATTGTGGGGCATAATGTGAACCAAAAACTGTAGACACTAATGGCAATACAGTCAAACCCCTTTACCATGTGACGAACCAATTTTCTATACATTTCGTTTATAAAGAAAAAAAACTGTTTAAAGAAGGTATTCACATGGGGTCTCTGAGTGGAGGTGCATCTACGGATGTAACAACCTTCCTAAACTAATCAAAACTATTTTTAAAATCGAACAAAAGTGTTTCTTACATTCAAAAAATATCATAGAAATTGTAAATTTTTAACCAACGTCCTTGAGGGATATTTTATTACTTCCTATCTGATAACTTTCTCATATTTTGAATACCCAAGCAAAGCTTCCGCAATAAATATTTGAAACTTTGCATAAAGTCTGTAAGCCCTTTTCCTGAAACACATCCATTCCATTTAATTCTTTATTTATATTTTCTAACAAAACATTATATTTGTGTAATTTCTTCTTTTTATTAATTTCCCCCCTTTATTTCCATTCGCTGTCTTTTTAGTGCGCAGTTGTCGTACCGGTAAATCTGTTCAAATGTCCGAATCCGAAGTGCGTGGCCTGTGTTTGAAATCCCGTGAAATATTCCTACAACAGCCCATTCTATTGGAACTGGAGGCCCCATTGATCATATGCGGTGACATACACGGCCAGTACACAGATCTGTTGCGTCTGTTTGAATATGGCGGCTTTCCGCCGGCCGCCAACTATTTGTTTTTGGGCGATTATGTGGACCGAGGCAAACAATCGCTGGAGACCATCTGTTTGCTGTTGGCCTACAAAATCAAATATCCCGAGAATTTCTTTTTATTGCGTGGCAATCACGAATGTGCCAGTATTAATCGTATTTATGGTGCGTACACATATGTTGTTGTCCTTCTATGATTTTCGTTTAATTTCCCCATTTTTTTTTGCTCATTTCAGGTTTTTATGATGAATGCAAGCGACGTTACAATGTGAAATTGTGGAAAACCTTTACAGACTGCTTCAATTGTTTACCCGTGGCCGCCATTATCGATGAGAAGATTTTCTGCTGTCACGGCGGTTTGAGTCCCGATCTGCAGGGCATGGAACAGATCAGACGCTTGATGCGTCCCACAGATGTGCCCGATACTGGTTTATTGTGTGATCTATTGTGGAGTGATCCGGACAAAGATGTTCAGGGCTGGGGTGAAAACGATCGTGGTGTTAGTTTTACATTTGGTGCCGATGTCGTATCGAAATTTCTACATAAACATGAAATGGATTTAATATGTCGTGCTCATCAGGTAAGGAGGCAATGATTTCATTTCGCACAGTCTCAAGGATGTAAACTTTTTGTTTTTAGGTCGTTGAGGATGGTTATGAATTCTTTGCCCGCCGACAATTGGTGACATTATTTTCCGCTCCCAATTATTGTGGTGAATTTGACAATGCCGGTGGTATGATGACTGTGGATGATACATTAATGTGCTCGTTCCAGGTAAGATAACGGCGCAGAATTGAAATTAACTGCGAGCTTGCCCTTATTTTAGAACAGCAAATTAATTTAAAAGACAGAAATTGATTCTAAGCCAGTAGACTAATTGTAAATACAAATGTGGTTAAGTTGTTCCGGTCCAAAGGAATATATCCTACTTTATTAAGGTCATTCCAACTTATCAGGCCAAATTTAAAGATATCCTACTCCATTGTGGGCTTTCAAATGTTCCATATATGAGTGGTTTAAGAGAGACTAATTTGAATATTTTTTTTAGTATGTGTACTTTATTGATATTATTGGATCTGCTCCTTAGGAGCCTAACAATAAGTGTATTAATCATCAATTTAATTCAGTATTGAATCCGGTTATGGATTTTTTTCATTCAGCGGTTCTCTGCATTGTGTTGGCGGGAATGAAGGCATTGTTGATATCGTGATATGGAGGCAGTGGACCTCCACGCATTCGTTAGTTTTTCGATGAGATGTTTTGACTGTTACCTGCATCACATGATGATCGCGGTATTGGAAGATAGTTTCACGACTTAAGGCAGTCACCTTTACAGCCTGTTATTAGTCGTTGGGCATTATAGAATATCTAGACAATGTTGACATATTAGAGAATTTTTAACCAAATTTGGTTTAAACCTCGAGAAGTGGTTAAATCGTGATCGTTAAATTATTTAGACAATGTTCTCATTTTAGAGAATTTTAAACCAAATTCGGTTGTAACCTCATGAGATAGAGGCAGGGACCTCTACAGTCTGATGTTAGCCGTTTGATGTTTTAGATGTGGCAGACAATGTTCACACAATAGAGGGTTTGTTTAATTTCTCAATTTCAGGATCGCTAGTGATTCCTTGGGATTTCTTTCTTAGAAAACAATCAATCTTGAAAATATTTGTTCAGATTTTCTTTCATTTCCAAATGTGTCCATGTTTATTGGCGGGCATATGTTTTGTCTAAAGGTCTAACGGACATGCCAATTTATCGGACAGTATTTGTGTTTTAAATATAGTTTAATATTAGCAAGATGCACGAAGTATATTTTTCAGAATTTCTTAAAGTCCTGCAAGTTCAACTTTTCGTTTTTTGGAAACCATTTGGATTACTTGCCATCCCCACAATGGGAATACATGAAACATGCCTAGGGGGAACATGCAAATAGTGCATGAATGACATGATCAGCGACCGTTTCCACCTCGCAAAAATGCACGTGTAAAATATGAATCTCACAACACGGATAAACGGAGCAGGCCAATGATATCGTTCAGCTCACTGTCAAGCGAAATACTTAAGTAGGTATCAACGTTTCGGCGAGTACCAACTCTAACGAAATGATTTCCCTCAGTGTTGTGCTTAGAGATCCGAATGGTTTTCGTTCAGAAAGGAATTTAGTTTTCTCCTATATCATATACCGACTTGAAACTGTAGTTCCCGATCAGTGAAAAGGTAGAACAATATGAACCCTCATGATAGAATAAAATAAATACTTAGAGGTAATATGAGAAATCGTATCTGTATCATGTCTTCCATAGACCACTGAATTGAGATTAGTTCCCAGTTTGTTTCATTGAAGTAATGTTGACATTATCACACAAGGGAAGAAGCTAATAGTCCAGAAAATAAATAACAGACACCTAACGTCTTTAGTCCTTCCTTATACTATCAAGCAACATGACAGATCTTGTTCTATAAATCGTTACTCATCGTTACTAATAAAGGGTTATCCATTTTGCTTTTTAAAAGTAAAAATATATTTGTTTTGGAAGAAGTAAGGTCCAATCACACCTTCGGACCAAAGAGCGCACCAAACAGTGACTTTTTGTGGATGTAATGGCCTCTCTTCAATTTTGTTTATTAACATACCCACCGAGTGAGAAATGTGCTTCACAACCATAAACCATAATCTCCTCTTAAAGCGCGATATATGGCTGTGCCAGAATCAACATTTTTTTAGTAGGTTTTAATAATTTTTACGCGTTAAGCGGTCGATTTTCGTCAATGTGAGACTTCCAACTGAAAAGAAAAAAATTGGGTTTAACAACTTAGTTTGACAGATCTCGAATTCCAGCCCTATACTTTTGAAACCTCGAAATGGATAACCCTATATTAAAATAAATGGTGAAGTCGACACACAAGTATTTAGAACCATATGGACCCTCTGCTAGATTAAAATAATTACTTGCAGGTGACATGAGAAAGTTAGAGTTTGCACCGCCTAGTAGTAATGCTACCCGGTCTCAGCGGAGTCTGTAAACGCGGGTGGTCTGGACATCTGTCAAACAAATTGGAAACTGCCCTTCAGGGTCTTTCGTGGTGCTTATCACCTAAATCGCCGGAAGGTTTCTGCTCTATGGGCGTGTAAATGACACAAAGACTGGTTCCGCTGGTGGTCAGAAGCCCCAAGGACTTTTCCATAGTCTGACCTACTGGTAGTTTCCAAGGTTTACCATCTAAATCATCGGGAAGGTTTTGCTCGGCGTGAAGTTGCAATTTACGACCTTAAGAGTATGTTAAGTTGACCTTTAAGCACTTGCTTGGTTTAGTGGGTTTACTTGATATTCTTAGGCGGCGATGACAACAGATAATCGTGATGGTAGGGTGATAGTCATTAAAAAAAAACTATGGCAATGAACCATTTCAATCTTCGGTAGATTGGTGTATGTTGAATTGTTTTCCATGACATAGGCCTAAGTAACTTTTCCTGTTAAGCGCCCAGGTAGGCGAGGTGGTAGCGTGTTTGCCTCAGCGCGGGGATTGTGGGTTCGAGTCCCACCAGAGTCTTTGGTCTGCAATCAAGCCATATGGTCTGTGACACCGGTTTACCCTTGGACCCAAAATTAGAATATAAATTTACTTTGTATTGTAAGTAATAGCAAATAAATAAAAAAATAAATAACTTTGCCACAATACATGTCGATGGGCCGCAAGAAGACAACTTTTCACAATGTTTCCATTTGCGCGAAAGATTTTGCTTTCATTTTTGCAATCAAAGGAAAAAATATATTCACTAATGGTGAAAATTCCATAATCGCCCTGATCCTCTTATAATTTAGATCATTAGAGACTTCTCAGCACTTTTATGGTCTAACTGAGCCACAAAGGAAATTGCTAAATCCACCGTAGACTAATCTTTATGGTTCTCCAACCAGAGGTGTTACCTAGTTTCTACTTGTCAAATGTCAAAGAATAAAAACTTCAAAAGTGACTGCTACCGCAATAGCGGGTGATTCAAAATAACACCTCTTGTTGGAGAACCTTGTTTATTCCACACACTTTCTATATCTGCGTGTTCTAAGGCCGAGACATTTTTCCTTAGAGATTTCTATGGAACTCTTGAGTACGCCTATTTTCTCTACGCAATTCAATAAGAAGAGCCATGTTCAAATTATTCTGAAACGGACGATTAACAGTCTGTTTTTATAAAACGAATGGATTTTTCGTTTCCTTAAAATAACGAACAGAAATTCTGTTTCGTCAGTTTGGGTTTTTGTAACACGAAAGTCTCAGTTAAATTCTAATTGAAATGTTTTTCTTATGTGTCTATTGTCCAATTGGATTCGTTGGAGTTATAGAACAACAATTCAGTTTCGTTTCGGCTACAGACGTTTCGGTTCGTCTCAGACGTATACGTTTTATAAAAAAAGGGGCGGTAAAACAAATACTAATACCAAATGCTTAGGAAGTGTGGTTTCTGTGTGAAAGTCGTGTTTAAATAGAACTGGATTTTTCATATTGTTTTCATAACCAGAGTAAGGATTGAAAAACAATTGGAAAATTGGTGAGTTGTGAGTGGCATACACTGATACAGTTCAGTTCGGTCTTCTGTTGGCTCTACTTAGTTGGCGGAATAGATGTCTTACACTTGCCTATTTGTTAATGTGTGGCATCTTTTTTTCCTGGGGATAATGTCCCCTAAGAATGACAGTTATAATTCCAAAATTGGTAGACATAATCCCGAAAGTATGACCGCCACAAAGTTGAGCATAAATCTGAATATGACATTGGGTCTAGTCTCAGATTGAGGCACATATCCGGTCTATTATTTGAAATACAGTCGAGTCCGGTCATAACGTACGCCGGTTCATCATTCATCTATAACGACCACATTTTTAAGTCCCGCAAGTTTTGCTTCTACCCTATTTTACCGTGGATATAACGAACTTCGCTTATAGAGAACCAATTTGTCGAGTCCCTAGGAGTTCGCTATAATCGGACTCGACTGTAAATGGTTTTATCAGCTTATACAATGCCGAATGTTGTGACCGTTCGGTTTTATCGTGAAGCCGGATTTATTTGCAGTACGATGCTTTGATTCTTAATATCGTTTTTACCACTATCTTTGATCCTTCTTTGTAACTGTGCCGAGTGCCTGAATTAGGAACTTCTCTGCACAGTATATTCTAGAGATCTGTGTATGGCAATTTATTACCACACGTTTATTTGTCTGTCTGTGTAGCTGCGGATGCCTGTCTCCTTTCTAATTAAGGACTCATCCCTCAAGGTGTTCTGCCAGGGTTCAGAGACTGGTAGTTATGCATATCTTTTTCGGAATACGGTTGCTCAGGAAGTGATTATTAATGCATTTTGTAATTTATCTAAAATTGGCCGTAAGGCTTTAAATTACAATTAAAGTTGAATAACAATTCAATGAAATGAAATACTTTCTTAATTTAATTTGTTAATATCTCCATATTGGTTAGTTACAATTCTGAATCATGTTGTTTTTTTTAAATATTTACCATTACTTTGATCTCGCTAATACGATATTTTCCGTTCTTGTTCCAACAGATTTTGAAGCCCTCCGAAAAGAAGGCCAAATACATGTACAGCGGTATGAATACGTCACGGCCTACAACACCGCAACGCAACGCCCCTCTAATAGCAACGAATAAGAAGAAATAATACATCCATCCGCTTCCATTTCCTTAAAAGTTATTAAATTATTATATACATATAAAATTTGATAATAATTATTATTCTTATAATACAACAACAAAAACGAAAATAACAACAGAACAATTAAGAAAAACTACAAAAACAAAATCACCTACAGCAACAAATGCTACTTGTACTACATCCCCGAAAACAACAACAACAACAACCAACACCACCACCTCCACCACCACCCTTTCAACAACAGCCTCATCATCGTCAACCACATCATCAGCATCGTCAGCAACACTATGGAATGTTATGAAACGTAGTAGTAATGCAACAACACCAACAACATTATCGACAACAGCAACATCACCTTCTTCTACAACAACTAAATTTAAACAACAACAATAATAACCGTACAGAACATCATAGGTGTTCTGTTCCAAATCCATCTATCTGATATTATAGGAAATTTTCTGTTCTTTTTCTTTTTAAATCCAATTGTTTTCAAACACTCTGAAATTAGTGAGAAAAATATATTTATGTACATGTTTTCATCAAGAAAAACACACACAAACAAAATGTTTCACCAGATCTTGTATTATGTATTATGTGAAAAGCATTGTCTGCGGACCGATATCGGTCGGCTTCATTTGGAATTGTACGAAATGTTATAGGCTGGACCAGGGAAATATTTGATTACTTTTTTAAAATTTTTGAAAGTTTACGAAGAGGTTTCTGGATTTAGCTTTCATAAAAATTTAATTTGGATCTGAATGGCTTTTGAATCTGTCTTTCCAGAACTTGGAGTATTTAGGTTTGTTTATTTTTTTTATTGGAGGTTAATTTAAAATTTAAACTTTTCAAAATGTTCACTTAAAACCCCTATTTTGTGTTCTCATGTAAGAGAATAAATATTTGCCTCTAGTAACCTTTTTTAAACTGGCATAAACTATTTTGCCAATGGATTTTCCCTTGAGTTGACAGCACTTTCTACGATTTATGATTGGCCTAGCAATAAGAGCTGCATTGTCCCAAGAGACTGATCCACTGTGGTCGTAATTGCATTTTCTTGAGAGTTTCCCAAATAAAATTTTCGAAAAGGAGTATTTCTAAAGGTTCTCAAGTGTTCTTTTGTTATCATTATTAATATCGATGGCTAGCCTTGAGAACAGAGAAAACCAGAGCAGATATTTACTCATTATCTCCCTGGTTTGATCACTCAAAAGTAAAAAACAAAGGCAGCCCTAAGATTTTCTTTTTCAAGCTGGGCAGTAATGGGTTAACGAACAATGTTGTTTATTTTTGCAGGGCAATCAAAGTTCCATTTTTAGTTTTCATCAGTCTAAAAAGGGAAGACTTTTCAAGAGCAGAAATTGTCCTTCGGAATACGAGCTTCGAGGTTAATTAAAGACAATTTGGAGCTCAGCCTCCGTCTGTTTTATATGAACAATTCTACATATTGAACCAGCGTTCGATAAATCGAAAAATATACGCTAACAAACACGAAAGAAAAATAATTCGCTAAGCATTAATGGGTTAACGAACAATTATGTTTGGAGAATTGCTCTCATTGGCAAAACCTGGTTTATTTTTTAAAATATTGACATTGTTTCATGTTATGTTTATGTCAGTCTAAAAAAGCTAGACTTACTTTTCAGGAGCAGAATTTTGTTTTTGGGAAAGAGGTCTTCGAGTTCAACCACAGACAATCTGGAGCTCAGCCCCCGTCTGTTTTATATGAAAAAATTATACATATTGACCCAGCGTTCGATAAATCGAAAACTATACATTAACAAACACTAATGGGTTAACGGACAATGTTGTTTGAAGAACTTCTGTATTTAGTAGACCTTTGTTCACTTTTGAAATATTGGCACAGTTTCATGATTAGTTTATGTCAGTCTAAAAAAAGGTAGACTTACTTTTCAAGAGCTGCATTTTTTTGGGAATGAGGTCTTCGAGTTTAAATAAAGTCAAGCTGTTTTATATGTAAAATTATACATATTGACCCAGCGTTCGATAAATCGAAAACTATACGTTAGCAAACACTAATGGGTTAACGAACAATTTTGTTTGGAAAATTGCTCTAGTTAGTAAACCTTTGTTATTTTTGAAATATTAGCAAAGTTTCATGGCAAAGTTACTTTTCAAGAGTAGATTTTTTTTTTTTTGGGGATTGAGGTCTTCGAGTTTAACTAAGTTCAAGCTGGAGGTCAGTCTCCATCTGTTTTATATGAACAATTTTACATGGGCCATTTCTGCAGGTGCCAATTCAAATCATGTTGTATCTTTCTTCCTCAGTAAGGGGTTTGAGGCCTATCTTAAAGACCTTCAGTTCAATGGGTTACAAAACCCAGTTGCGATGTAACTCCACACTCAGCAGAAGCTTGCCGTCAGTTTGGCGAAGTATTAGCATCGTTGCACACACCAGATGCCACTAATTGGTTCAAAGCAAATCCGACGAAAGTTCGTACATCCATAGAATCCCTTATTTGTTTAATGATAATTTCGATGATTATCTTCGAAGATAACAAAAATAAAAATCAAGTGTAAATTCCATAAAAATGAACATTTGTACATTATTCAAAATTTCCGCACATATTCTTGCCAAAAACTTTAGCGGGTTAACTAAAATTTACTCGAGCTAAAGAAAAACTTCTTTATCAGCCGCAGTTGAACAACTTTTTCAATTGTCTCTGAAAATAACAAAAAAAAAAAGTTTATTAGCATTTTTTTTACAATTTAAAGAAATCGTGGGAAATATCATACACAAACTAAAAGCGCGGGCTGCTCGTCTGGTCTATTCTCTGTTGAGCAAAATAATACTGGGAAGTTGAAAAAAACAAACATGAATGAAAAGAAAAGAAAAGAAAGTCAACTCGCGGAAACGTGAACATTGTAAAACATAAACGACACTGAAAAGTTAACACCATTTTGTCCAGACATAGGTCTCTTATAAAGGATAACTGATTTGTTTTTAATTATACTCTCATTGGACAACGAATTTTAGTTATTCTCAACACAACATGAATTTGTTTTTTATCAATAAATTCTTTTTTTTATATCTGGATATTGAATTTATTAATAGAAGTTCCTTTCAGTGATAAAACAGCACTATCTTGTTTTAAAATATCAGGATTCTAAAACGTGAACGAAATCGTAAACATGAATATACCCTCAATAATAATTAGTTAACGTTTCCGCAAGCTGACTGTAGTTGAATGTTTCCCGATTAGAATCAAAAAAAAAAATACTACAGTGTCGGTTAAAATAACAGCATCTCATGCAGACAGGTTTTTTGAAAACTGGAAAAAAATATTTTATGGACGGATGAGACCTACTTGGAAGTCGTTTGTTAAAAGACCTTCCAATGCCGAACACAAACAGGACTTTACAACAAAAACTGTAAAATATAGAGGTTCAAGCATAATGGCGTGGGCGTGGGCGTGTTTTTAGTAGGGCGAATAAATTGAATAAAAAGGACTATAGATTGTCTGTACAAATCCAGCATGAGGTCATTTTGCCATATACCTTGGAAAAAATAGCACTGGTTCAGGTCGTGACCCAAAGTAGGCCAGCGAATTGGGCAATATTTGGTTCAAGGTCCATCAAATTAATGTAATGCAGTGACCCTTACTGGAGTGTCGATACACAAACCCACAAGCAAGAATGAGCTTTGAGAGATATGAAACTCAATTCCTATGTCAACATTGAGTTAATTCAATGGCAAACCGTTGTGTGGCCGTTAAGGCAACCAATGTGGAAATAATTCGATTTCGTGGCTCTTACAAGATGACTGATAAACCTTCAATATATAACACAGTGTTCTCGTTTTTCGACAAAGCTAACTGCCTGTTTTCATAAAACGAATTTGTTCGTTCGTCACAAATTGTCAAAAATGAAGGCACAATTAAATGAATTCATACCAGCAATGAGAGCTTATTATTTAGTGATTGTGTTCCATATGTCGATATCTAACATATATCTGAAAAACAGAATTGATTAATGTCTGAAACCTATTTTATAACGCTTCCAACATTTACGATTTGTAACGAACGAACCAATTCGTTTTATGGAAAGATGGATAGCAAAACAGTCACGAAATGGAAATTGGGGGGGAAATTTGATTTCTTAATTGAAAATTTACAAATAAAATATTTTGTTCGACATTGTAATTTTGTTATCTATCTATCTATCTATATATATAAAAATGGATGTGTGTATGTATGTAACGTATGGACTCGAAAACGGCTAGACCGTGATGAAATTTTCAGGGAATCTTCCGAATAACCCCGCGAGTAACATAGGCTTCACATTGTTTGGATTTATCTACATTTAGGGGGTGAAAATGGCAAAAGGGATAAAAACTCCCCTTTCCTATATAAATATGTGTAATACAACACTAATGTTTGCTTAGGGCCAGCAACGCGGACCGGGTCAGCTAGTTTGTTATACAAAAGAAGAATACTCTGTGCGAAACAGGCTCACATGTTTGTTTTTAAACAGTACGTGTAAGTGACTTATGACTTTATCAAGGGGTTTCAAAAGAAAATATCTAGAAAATCCCTGGAGAAGAAGTCATCGTGTAAATAGGGACAATATTGTTTGTTTAATTTTCAACAGAAAATTAAAATTTTCCCAGAATTTCTCCATTTTTTCTCTAATCTCTTCACCAACAATCACCGAAAATCGTGCCTACTCAACCTGGGTGGAAATTCATCCTGTAAATCGGGTCGAAGACATCTAGTAAATCGGACCTTTCTAATGTAAATCGCAATGTATTGAGAATGGAATTCATGTGATTTATTTTTACTTCGTTGTCTGAAAATCACATTTTAAATGCAGAAAAGAGTAATTGAAATTCAGAAATCACATTTACAATTCAGATCAATTGAAATACGGAACATGCATTTTAATTACAGATCACATCAATGGAATTTCAGAAATTCTATTTGAAAATGTAAACGCTTCAATTAGAATTCGAAACGCACCAATTGAAATTAAGAAAATGCATTTAAAATTCCGAACACATCAAGTGAAATTCAAAAAAAATCCATTTGCAATTCAGAACACATCAACTGAAATTTAGGAAATTCATTTGAAATTCCGAACACATCAATTGTAATTGAAATTAAAAACCCTTCAATTAAAATTGGGAAATTGCATTTCAGATTCTGCTCACATTAATTAAAATTCAGAAAATCCATTTGAAATTCCGAACACATCTGGTGAAATTCACAAAATCCATTTGAAATTCAGAACACAGCAATGGAAATTCATTTAAAATTCAGAACACATCAAGTAAAATGATTCAGAAATTGTATTTAAAACTCTTCAATTGAAATTCGGAAAAAACATTTGAATTACAGATCACATCAGTGGAACTTCATAAATTTGGAACGCATCAAAAGAAAATAAAGAAAAACCATTTAAAATTTAAAAAACATCAATTAAAATTCGGAAATTACATTTGAGATTCAGCTCACATTAATTAAAATTTAGAAAATACCTTTAAAATTCCGAACACATTGAGAGAAATTCAAAACAATCCAATTGAAATGCAAAACTCATCAAATAGAAATTCCGAAATTACATTTCTGAAACCCCGGGCAAAGTACTATTCTATAGGGTTTGTAATATTGACTTACTAAGAACGAGCGTTTGAAAATGCCTTCATCGGCTCTATAAAAATACATTTGCAGACATTTTCCGCATGGGCAAGCTCCAGATGTCTCTAGCTAAAATTATGAATTTAATTGTCTTTGGCAATTGCCTTTCTAGCATCGATCTCCTCTCTGTCTTGTGGACGGAGTTCGCGACCTTAGAGCAACAAGGTTCTAACTGACAATTTTGGGTAAATTGAACTGTATATTAAACCGTACTATAATTTGTAATATCTTTCGATTACTGCTAAAATTGAAACTTAATAACATATATGAACTATAACATATTACACACTGATGTTAAGTTTTCTTAAAACTACCTTGGTGCAGTTGGAACCTTGTTGTTCTAAGGTCGCGAGTTATCAATTGCTTGAAGATTGATGCAATAGGAAATCAATAATCAAAATTATTATTGTAAGACAGACATTAAAGGTGGTTGACTTTAGACCAAATCTTGAAAAAGCTTCTCTCTCTCCTAACAATATTTCAATCGGAAATTTGGTATCTTATTAAAGACAGTTTCGCCTTGTACTAAAGCAGTTTGGATATGTCCAATGGAGCAGGTCAGTCTCATTGTGGGAATTCTTGTATGGGAAACAGGAACAGCCATTTAAAAAAACAAAAAACAAGAGATTGTATATCAGCCATGATATTATTGTTCGCTATTGATGAAAACTCAATTTGGCATTTCAGTAAAAAAAAAACACGTATGAAATACATAAGCAATGTTTTTTTTCCTACATTCAAAATATTTCATTGATGTAAAATAATTTAAAATTTCTATTGAACATAGAAATAAAAACGTACTTTTTAAAAATTTTAAATTAAAATTAGAAATCGCAAATGTTTAAGTCAAAAAAATACATGATATTCAAAAAAAAAACGAGAGGAAACCAATTAAGGAAAAGTGACAAAAGCCAGAAAAACCGGAAAACAAATCCCCCTCAACTACAAAAACAGCAATTTTAATAAATGACTATGAATTATTTTATAAGATGATCTTATGTAGCAATAGTAAGAAACCCCAACAATTATGAAAACTACTCTATATTTTTTTTTTACAAAATTACTTTTAGTTTTTTTCTTTCTTTTTAAATTTCTCTATATCACTGACTTTTATCACCGCTATTATTTAGTAATATTTATTATAATCGTAACTGCTCTTTTAATTTGATTATTGAAAAGAGCCCGAGTTTGGAACAAGATCTGAAATTCAATTTTATAGCTTTCTTTTATTGTCTTTGTCTTCTCCAGCTTTTCTGTTTTTGTTAATTTATGAACTTTCTTGTCAGTTTAAACATACATATGTTCGAGCATTTAATTTCAAATAAATGTGTTTCAATTTAAATAACATTTTACGTTTTTTATTGGTTGTTTTTTTTTTGCCTTCTATTTTTAAAGTTTTTATTTTCAGCTGTGGCCTCAATTATCGTACAATAATATTAGATTTTCAAATTCAATCATTTGTAATCAATCGGAATTCTGATTCCTTTTCTAATTCTGAACAGAAATTCAGAACACATTAACTAAAATTTAGATATCCCATCTAAAATTCAGGAATTCGATTCGAGAAATTGTGGTCCAAAGTAATGTTGTACCCCTGTTTAATTTTAAAATCCATCTAGAGGGTTTTCCAACAAGAGGTGTTTGTTTTGGTATTCAAATAAAAATAAAATTTTTTGAGATAAATGATCGAATGTTTAGTTCATAATAACGAAGAATGTATGCCGTTAATAATGAAAAGAACATTAGCCAAATGGCGACCACGCTTACAGGGCGATATCCTGCAGTATGTGGCTGCCCTATGTCCTCGATAGCCTCACGAATTCTATCTTTGAGGTCTTGAATGGACGCTGTGCTGTTGGCGTAGACCTTATCTTTCACGCAAGGTATCAACTAATATATCGGGGGCCAATTGTGATCACCTCCATGAGAGATAACACGGTCCGGAAACTTTTCCCATAAACGAGCAATGGTTTCGTTGCTTGTGTGGCACGTAGGGCCGTCTTGTTGAAAGTAAACGTTGTCCAGATCAATATCATCCAACTCCGACCATGAACAAATCTTTAATCATCTCTTGATATCGCAATTCATTCACCGTAACTGTTGATCCAACCTCATTTTCGAAAAACTAAGGTCCAATGATTCCGCCGTACCATTAACTGCACCAAACAGTCACACCTTCAGGATGGCAATAACTCTTGGCTTTTCCGAGCCCCAGATGTGACAATTTTGCTTGTTTACATAACTTTAGACCTTAGATAGATGAGCTATTGATTATATTTTGATTATAATGGATGGCTAGATCCACAGGGTCCATCTTCCAGCCTAAGGGCGGCACACACATAATTTAGGTCTGTGTGGAATTTCAAATCGGACAAGTCAGTTCTCAATGAAAGATGGATAAAAAAAAAACGAAAATTTTGTCCTTGAAGGTGGTCAATTGCATATCCTTGGTGCAAATCGTTTGGTGATAATAATGGTTTAAAGTTTTTAGTTTCAAACGACGGAAGCTAAAGATTCTAATAAAGTACGTCAGCGACCAGAAGTTCAACGAACGAGATACATATATCCTATTGCAGAGGTAGTGACATCTAGAGTTTGCTGACGTACCACTACGTCCACTGTATCGCCCTTTATAGAGACTATCGTCTTTGCTCTAAATTGACATCGAATGGTAGTTCGAGTTCTGGAAGTTTCACTGTACATATATATATACAGTCTAACCTCGATATAACGAATCTCAAGGGGATCAGAAAAAAAACGTTATATTGAATAATTCGTTAAAATGAGGTTCGTTACATCGAGGTGAAGTTGCACTTCCATTCGTTATAAAGAGATAAATAAACCTTGTTTATTAATCATCATCTACATACCGTGTTATAGCGAACGATTTCCGCTAATAAATTAAAGCAAATTTGAACATCTCTTTTTTCCCCTGCCATTAGAACTTTACAGCTAACAGCAACGACAACTATCAGTGCTTATTTTACTAAGCATCAAACAAATATAATTTTCTGTCGAAAAACTTGGAAAACTTTGCTTAAGCCAAAAAAAACACAATAATTCCGTGTGTGTCTGTGTCACCGCAATGGTTGATAATTCGTTATAACGAGGTTTTTGACAAACGTATTCGTAATAGAGATGTTTATTTTGTATTAGATATTATGGAGCGCTGTTGGGGATTTCAAAAAATTCGTTAAATCGAGGAAATCGTTATATTGAGGGCCGTTATATCGAGGTTGAACTGTATATGTTTTACGGTTTTTCAAAATACAAAATGCAAATTATATTGATTTTGTAAATATTTTCATTATTTCCGATTCTAATTTTTTTTTATGATTTAAAAATATTTTTTTTTATAAATTTTCGGACACTGTAAAATATTCACAATTCAATCACTTTGTTATTTGTTTTCTTCTTCTTTTCCCTGATTACCATATGTTGTTTACAGACAAAGACCATCAATGAAAAGAAGTTCCACCGACTACTTTTGGCTAAGTTCGTATGCATGAGACGGAAGTTTGCGTTGTATAAAAAGACTATTTAAAAATATTTTCATCACCAAACCGAGTCTTACTTAATTCATTGATTAGTTTTCTATAATTCACTGTTCAATACGCAGTTTTTGCCGGATATCTCATCTCGCGCCCTAAACTACAAATTGCCACAATGCAGTAATTTGCCGATGCAACTTCTTTTTTGTTAATATCTCCTTCTGTACAGCGTTGCAATAAAAATTAGTATACGATCAAATTGCAGTGATCTTTACTTTATTGTTCTGTCCGAAGTTCCATGCGACGTCGAATACCGTGGTTAGCCCCCTGTTCGGCAGATTGATAGCGAATACGCCCACGAAAATGTTAATAAGGCTTCAGTAATCGAATTCCAAATGAGTTCCTCTGCATTAATAATCTGAATGAGAAACACTTCAAATGATTTGCACTACATCAAGAATCTGAATGAGTTCATCTACATTAGGATTTCGAATAATTTTTTATTATGTATTAGTTTATATACTCTGTTTCGTGGATCTTTAAAACCTTAGGAATAGATTCGAGACAATGACGTCCTCTGAGTCCAGTGTCCCTAAAACTACTCCACATCATTATCTCGTTGAAATTTCTAGGCTATAAAGATTGAAGGCGTTTTGTTTAAGAGTGTAACGTTTAGCTGCTTTTTCACAATGTAAA
Source organism: Hydrotaea cyrtoneurina (assembly GCA_958296145.1). Taxonomy (NCBI): domain Eukaryota; kingdom Metazoa; phylum Arthropoda; class Insecta; order Diptera; family Muscidae; genus Hydrotaea; species Hydrotaea cyrtoneurina. The sequence goes on from OY282513.1 coordinate 89,707,359, forward strand.
ATGCCATACAAACTGGCCTCTGCTAGTGTTGGTTAGACTAACTGCTGGCTAACTATTTGTTATAAAGCCTGCATTATTTTATTTACAGTCTTTTTGTTTCTCTTTCTTACCCTCTTGTCCCCGTTCTTCATCTCCCTCCACTATATTTGACTTAAGACTTAAATTAAAATTAATTGTTAATATAATTAATTGAATTAATTGAAATTATCTACTTATAACTTCATGAAACACCAATTTTTGCATTACAAAACAAAAAACCAACAAAAAAAAAACGAAAAGAAAACCAAAACAAAAAACATTTTGAAAAGAAATATCAACTTTTTTCCATCGATTTAAGCTTAGTTTTTAATTAACAACAAATTCCCCTTAAAATATTTTATTAAAACGGAATAAACCCAACATAAAGAGGATGTATGATTGAAAATAACCGAAGAAAAAAGAAACGAAAAACCGATCAAAAACCTAATTAGATAGTAGTGCCTTTTTTGCCTCCCGTTATAAATTTTCATAAATATTTGTTAAATTAATACATAAATACAAAAAACAAATACGTACTTGACATACTTACATTCGTACATACATATATACATTAAAAAAAACAATTAATTAATTAAAAACAAAATCATTCAATTGGAAAACATTTTAAACAAAAGAAGAATAAAAAAACAAAACAAAAACAACAACTTTGTATGACAATTCATTAAAAGTTCCATGAAATATGTGAAAAAGACAATGAAGAAAAAAACGAAAAAAATAACGCAACTTCAGTTTCAGTTTCCTCTAGAGGTACTAAGGAACAAGACTATCTAGACTATGACCTAAGTCTAATTCATGAAACAGTAGCACATGCCACTATGTCTCTCATCCCAATAATGTTTCTCGTTTCATGAAAAAAGCCATTGCCGTACTCTGTTGAAAAAAGCCGCATGTGAATTAGGTCAACACCGCTCTAGATAGTCGTTGTTAACCGGGGTATGGAGCCATTAGTTTCTATAGCGTAATTAGTGACATCTGGATTTTGTAGCAAACTAAGGCGTCAGCAATGAGACTTAGGTCGCCTGCCCTCTACACAGTCTTTGGTATGGAGTACAGCTGATTTGGAAATGTAAATGTGTTAAAAGATGGTAGACCGGATATTGGACATTCTCTGATCTGGGAAGCGGTATAATCTACCCGTAGAAAACATACACACACACGACATCTCTTGGAAATAATCAGCAATCGACTTTAGACGTCTGGCCTCTATATAGCTGTCCTTTTTTGAACCAAAGAATAACGAATAAACGATCCAATCTGATGTAAAAATCAACCAGAGTTATCACCAAAAAATTGATTGAATTTGATTGCTTTTTCTTCAGAGGAAAGAGGAAGTAGTGTTTGGTGATGTTTGCCTTGAATTTGATAATGTCATAGCAGGCAAGAAAAACACTTGCTGGAAGATTATTCCACATGCGAACGAATTTTCTCTATAATGAGTCGTCGGGTCAACCGGTCATTTCACAATGATGAGAGACCCTGGATAGTCGTGTATTCCGAATAAATGTTCCAACTTCAGGGACCAGACGACGGATATCTGACCAGCAAAAACCGTTAAAATATCTATATACAACACATATTCCGGCGATACTAAAGGGATTTGGATACCCTACTGTCACCACCGCTCTCCTCTGTATGGTCCAAAAGCTGCTCCTGCCCATATATGGGAGTTATATTCCATATTAGGCCGGTTGTAGGTGGTGTAAATATTTACGAAATCAGGTGGAGTGAAGTATTTCTTGCACCGCTTAAACACTTGAATGTTTCTTTCGACACTTCGAATATATGGCTTGCCCAACGAGCATCACCCTGTATCTTCATGCCCAGAACATCAAGAGTGTCTCATTCGTCGATATCCACAACACCCATAGTGACTGAAGGCGAGGCTGGACCAGTGGAACGTTTGTGTGACAACAAACAGCACTGGGTCTATTCTGTTAATCGTCGCCAAATCGCGGTTAAGCGAGTCGTTCATCGTTCGCCTTTTGTCCTCGACCTCCTGAGCCCCTGGCCGGTGATCAAATGAGTATGAATGACAGAGTTTGTTGTCATCCGCAAAAGAGTAGATCGGGTTCACAGTCTGACCCAACAGGTCGTCAAAGAAAGTAAGAAATAGAGAAGGAGAGAGGACAGAACCTTGTGGTTCTCCTGCGGTCAACCTATGCCTGTAGGATGAGACCCCATCTTTAACAACTCGTATAGAGCGATCTCTGAGAAAACTCGATATGAATCGAGAGAAGATATTAACGACACCAAATGCAATAAGTTTTGATATGAGTGCTCCGTGACAGACCCTATCCTACGACTTGGAAATATCCAGAGCCACGACCTTGCTTTCACCAAGGCGGTGAATGGATCGACTTTAGTAGATAATGTTCTGCCGGATCAGCTGATCAAATCTAAAATTCCAGTGTTCGAATCTGTATTGTAATCCAACGTTACATTGCCAAAATCCTGTGACAGAGACAATCTAAAGGGCAGACGACCTATGTCCGTATTGCCGGAGTATTAGTACATCCGCTATGTAGTCGATATGTCCCAGTCCCAGAGAGTACAGCTGAGTTTGTCCCACAGCCTCAATAAATAGAACAGAACTACTAAATAAGGGGAAACTGTTTTTGAAGTATCGCAAATCAGTCAATTATATAATTTGAAACGTGTTCGTTTTATTTTTAATTACAACAAAATAAGCGATAATTATCTAAGCAAAATCTCATAACTGATTTCAGTTGAGTTAATTTAATTTACGTTTTTTTTTAATCAAAACAACTTTAACGAAATGTATGTGTTTACAAATACAAAACGAAAACGACCCGAAACTCAGCAAGAAAGAAATTATAAATTTGTTTCCAAAATAAATATATACACATATACATACATGCATACAACTATTAATATCAAATCGAATAAAAAGGATTATATATATACTATATATATTATATTATTCGAAAATATATAAATAATAAGGCGAGAGTACTAACCATAAACACATACGAACATACACAATTAAATACACACTCAATAAACAATTAATGAATGTCTCTGTATAGAATACAAAACAAAAAACACTAAAAACAAATAATTAAATACCATAACAACAAAAACAAATCATTACATATTTATGAATGGATTTAATTCAAAATTATAATCAAATACATATAAATAAATAAAGTAAACAAAAAATCTATTTGAAAAATTACTCAAAAAGCGGGTTTTACTTACGAGTACACCTAATACTTGGAACGGCCAAATATGAGGGATTAATTCCGTTGTCATTGCCACTTTAGGAAAAACTGGTCACAATCCGCATTATTACTTATTATTTGTGAAGGCGCGCCGAAGGAAAATAACGTTGTCATAGAGAGTGCAAGAGACCAAATTTAAGCCATTATATCAAAAATATACTTAAGGATTGATGCCAAAGTAGGTTCGGTTAGGAGAATTGGGGAGCTGCGCGAAGCATATCGCACTTGGGTCCATCAGGAGGTCCCGTTCTGATATCGTGAATTCATGGCTCAAATTCCCAGGTGTCTTTTCCACAGCCAACCCGTTCACGAAACAAAGGAGTGGCTTCTGCCCACCTAAACTTGGTGGGCTAGAAATTGTAGACCAGATATCTTCCGTCTTAATTTCACAAAAGTCGGGAAATAGCAGACAATTTTCAATTGTGTCCTCCTCTTCATTGTTGCAATTTCTACAGAATTCGTTGTATGGGATACGCAGTGTGAGGCCAGTGATGACAAGAATGCGGTTTATCAGATGGAATCTTGACAGATTGTTCAATGACAACCGCATCACCTGATGCGAAAACAAAGAACCAAATAGATCAGGTTGTGAAATACAGAAGACATGCTTACAGCAAAGGTAGACTGCGTCCACTATCTTTTAGCAGCAATAGTACCCACTCTATAGTGTGCAGCAGACCATGATTAAAACAACTCCGTGGAAAAGTTTAAAATTGAAAAACTGCATTGACAAAGTCCACACCAAGTGCTCAGCGGGAGTAATCCCTTCTGCTTACAATGACAGCATATCATAGAATCGGGCAAAGATCGACTTAGTTGGCGAATACGGCCAGACAAGTGACATGATTATGCGTGAAATGTCAAAACCGAAACTATTAACGTAGCCACACTTGCGGATGACAGATTGAAAACATATGAGAGTAAAAACTAAAAAACTTGTACGTCTTTGTAACATGACTCTGAGTGGCCTCAGTACAAATAGGAATTGACCACAAATTTGAAAGATTTTTTTAAATTTGGTGTATTTCCGAAATGAAGAGTCTACTCGACAAAAAAAATTGTATTGGTGGATCTCATTTACAGGTCAAAAAAGGTCTACACATCGTCGTTCGCAAGTTATTGTGTTCTATATGACAAAAATGTTTTTTTTGGAAAATCCATGTTAAAGTTTAGTTCTTTATTGCAAAAAGTCAGTAAAGTATTGTATAGCACAAAGTCGATGTATAATATTTCGGAAACTATAAAGAATAAAAGCAAACTGATTACACAGATCGACAGATCTCGATAAATTGACCCAAAAATCAGTCTTATCTCAATGTTTCCTATTTTGCGTTATAGAACACTATAACTTACGAACGACGACATGACAACCACATGAATGAAATCGTGTTCCATAAATAATGAGAATGTTGGCTCTTTCGAATAACCCAACAATATGGCGAAAAAAAGATTCTTCTCCATTTTAGAATCACCCTTGAGAAAATGAAAAATCAAATTAGTAAAACAACCCTATAAACCACAAAAAGAAATTAATTGTAATTCCTGTCAAAACCACCTGAGGTAAGATTAAATAAATATCCCCGTTTTCATAAGATAAAATTCCAAATATGGAATTACTCTGGTAACACTACCATCAGCTGTTAACCGTAAATATATGACAATACAACGAACCAGTGATGGTAAATCGTGGCACATTGTGCTATTTTTGACAAAATCAAGTGTTTTCGGGCCCAATATCACAGTCAAATCTATTTTGGCACTTTTTCACAATTCTCACATTAAGTAACATTTATTATATATATATATATATTTATAATTCAAAAACTAATAGACATAGACAGAGAACGACCGGCTTGCATCCGCCGCCGCTATTTTTTTTAGAGATTCCAACTGAATCCGACTCGAACAAATCTAACAATATTTATATCTCCATCAGCAAATTTATTAGAATACTATGATCTGTTTAAAAAAACAGTGAATCAAAAAATGTCTACGATTGTTTTGGGTTTTTTTGTAACAATTATCGGCTGTATCTGACTTTTAGCCGCCGCTGTAAGCATTTTGGTTTATCCGCGGCCCCGATTTTATTGCTTAGCAGCCGCCGTGAAGAAATTCACACCGGCTTCGTCCTCTACGCATTGAGTAGTAGGTAAGTTGGATGGGTGGATTGCCCGTTAATAGTTGGACAGGAAATGCATTCTAACTACGATAACTCTTGAAACACGGTCTAATACTCAGACTTCCACTTTAATTTTTAATAACTGTCGAGTTGTACTTAGTCTGCATATCATCCGGGCCACCTCCATACCCTACATGGTCGTATGTTGTATGGCCCAGCCAAGTTATCGAGTAAGTAGTACAACACATTTTCAAGTCTGCAGCTAAGATGGAAGGCTCTGAACGAAACAGGACAGTTCATTTCAATGGAAGACAAGTTCATAAATTATTAGAATAAGAGTTGTGAAAGCTCCATCAAATTGAAGATGGTCCGTTATTATTACTTATTTTATTTATTCAACGCCAATACAAAGAAAGCCTATAAGGCCAATTATACATGTATTGTAAGATAATCCTTTATGTAAAGTAAAGTCTGCTGGTGTATGGCCCAGCCAAGTTATCAAGTAATTACTTCAACACATTTTCAATTCTTCATTAAAGATTCAAAGCTCTAAACGAAACAGGACTCTAGCTCATTTTAGTGAAAGACAAGTCCATAAATGATTGGAATAAGGTCGAGAATGCTCCATCAAATTGTAGTGAATGGTCCATTATTATTACTAATCTGCTGAGGATGTATTTGTCAAAAATTTATGTGTCATCGAATATGTTTCTACATGTGTAATTTTAGAAATGGAGCAAAATCAGGGCCGGATTTTTTTAGTACTCGTCCTTGGCCTCATAGAGCACCGCCTACAGAATTGCATTTAATCGATTCATAGGTTGGTTCAAGGAGTCCTGCATAGAGTTGGAACATCTTTAACATCAGAATGGGAAAAAAAAGGATGGCCATAACATGTTGACAAGACTACTTTGCCGTGACTCATTATTGTAAACGACCATATCATGATATTATTCTCTTATATACATATACCTACCTTATATAGATTTTCCTCTTGTTCCTAATAGAGAAATGGATAGCTATCCCAAAAATTTGGTAGACCAATACCTGAAGGTATCCAGTAAACTCAAGAAAATCGAAAAAGCAGTTTTCAAGTAAGCTTTATGAATATATATTCTAAAACTACATATTTATCACATTTTCTTCCATAGGCGTTTTGGTCCCAATGTCTCTGAAGTATTAAACGAATACGGCCGCTTAGCAATTAAATTCGAAGAGGCTGGAATCTTTCAATATGCTGCCATGTGCCAGCTGGGTGTGGCAAAATGTGAAAATTATCTACAAAATTCAATGGCAGAATGTCAAGCCCTCCTTAAGGCAGCCCGTTTATTTCTAAAGGCCCACGAAGAGTCGGAGTCATTGCTATTGAGATCAAATCGACAGGAGTATCGAGAAACCGCTCTACACTGCTTTACTCAGGCTGTGGAAAAGTCTCCGGATGATGGTGTGATAAAAGCAGCCATTATACGGGAAATGCAACCACACTATGAAGGCACTAGTTCATTCAACTCACCAGCCCATCGCATTTACGAACTGGAATTGGCCACTGAACAAAGTGTGAAAAATCATGACTTCTTAACGGCCCTACAGCAGCTCGACGATATTATAGACAACATCTACGAGCGCAAAAAGCAGAACCTGTACCAGGAAGTTTTGGCCAGAGCAGAAATATTCCGTGTTTTGCTATTGGTCTCGTTGACATTACCACCGGCCCGTCAGACACCAGCTCACATAAAGCTCATTGAGTTCTATACACAACTAGCAGAATTTCAGCAAGAAGATGATATCTCTCCAAGTCGTGCACAATCACCCTGCAAGGATGTCCATCAGATGTATTCATCTTGGCGACCTGGCTCGTTTTTAAGCCAGTATCAGAAGTATGCATTGGCCGAAATTGTGTTGGCCTGGCATTTAAATAAATCACGTGAACTGAAAGTGTCCTTGCAGGAGTTTCGTCATAATTTCAGTTCTCTTACAGATACCCAGAGGTATTTGATCAACAGTATTTTGGAGAAGGTGGACAGGAAGTGTTGAGTCGTAACGAATGCCTAATGATAAAATATATGAAACATAAACATTCCCATTTATTTTTATATGATGCTTAAAGTATTTTTGAACTCAGTAGATGGACTCGGAGCAGTTGCGGAATCAACCCCACCTAGTATTGGTTGAAATACTTCATTAGAGGGAAAACCTTAAATCGGTAGACATTTTCACGAATATAAATCGATAAAAAAAATTAATTCCATTATGTCCGATTCGTTACAAGAAATTCGTCGCCATATGTAAGGCCTCTTTTCGTATCGAATGGTTCAAAGAGACTTGCCTGACTTATCTGTAGATTTTACACCAGTCAGCATCATTCACCATAAACTTACTAATCGTTTGGCCTACTTTTTTTAATCCACTGGGCATTGCACTCCGAGAATTCATTAATCAGGCATTCCCTAAACCAAATTGCGCAAATAAGTTGATGAGATCACCTAACCATCTCAAAGTCTGCTGATTAAGCAGCTCAGACGATAGACAAAAACAGTCTTTGTTTATTTTTAATGTATGTGATTGCAGTGTTGAAGGCGTCAATACTGGGTAATTGCCACTCTAAGCGGTCATACACGATACAAATTTAATCTTCTTGCGTCATCTACTCCTGTACATCTCCTCCCACTGGCATAAATCCATTTCCCCTTTTATTTTGTCAGAATAGTCGGTCTTCGTCTCTTCTCACCTTCCGATATTTTTCCAATGCAGTTTTCGTTGCTACGCATAGCATTGCGTTATGGGCAGGGTTTTTCGTCAGTATAGAATTTTTGCACTTTTCGTAGTGCCTTAGTAGCGGTGTTCGGAGATTTGTTATATACGACTTTGGCTACAACGCAGCTTATACTATTTCGGCTTTCGAACCTGCACTGGCACTTCTGATCGTGTGTACCTCTAATTTACTATCATCTAGTATCAGAAGAACACACGAATGTTTCGGTTCGAATGTCTATTTATGTTTTTTGTAATTTCAATAAGTAGTCATCGTTTCTGTTCAGAATTTTTATTTTTCGTAATTTATCATAAATGCAGAACATTCCTAAAATTTTTTTTTTAACTAATCCCTCTTTAGGCAAAAACACAAATCTGCTAGATTCTTACCTCGACTACCTTCATCCTTTGAAAATCTGTCTATACAAGATACTTATAAAGCCATATCCAAGCTTGTTAGCTGTTGAATATGCTTCTTTTTCGTTGCGTGTTTTGGTATTTCAATTATTAATTAAGAGTGGACAAGACTTTGGGTTTTTTTTTTAAATTTATATAAAAGAAATTTATTTCCAAATTAATACCAAACGAAGATTCAACAAGTTTACTGTTGACCACTTTTTCTTTGCTTTTTATGTGGGCATTCGCATATTACTACATTGAATTCAAATATTTTTGTCACGCAAAGGCTTCTATGCGTTTGAGCCTTGTGAAATGGAAACTTTTTACTCGAAAAAACAAAACGTTTATTGTTGTAAATGAAAAGTTTCTGTCCGGTTATGTTTAATCGATTTACAATAAATCCTTAAAGCTTCTCTTGAAAATTCGAAATGTTAGTTTGCATGGGAGCTACTAATAGGGGTGGGATCGGTAACCAATCTCATTTCCCGCTGACGCAATGATATGGCCAAAATATAGTTATGTGATCAGATGGTTTGAACTTCGGAATGAAGTTGTATGGAATTAATTTAAGTTCGAATATGAGCTACCAGAATGGGAATTGGTAGGGATTACACTATCCAGCGTTTAGTGAATTTAATGCTACTGTTCCTTACTACTAGTATTATATTAGATTGCCTGGACCGTATTGTAGACATCGTACAGGAAATCCAACAGAGGTGAAAAAGGTGTCAAATGGACGTACACGATTTTACGGATACTTATGGGGAAACATCTTAGACGATCTGTGTAAAGTTCCTCTAATATGTCGCCAAAAACATACAATGTTCGTTTACAATTCGTTCAAAGCTATCTTTCAGACAAGTTCTACAGGGTATTGAAAATGTTGCTAACATATAAATATTCGATGTGGCTGGGAATTTCAGCTGTGGGTAGAGCCAGAAACTTCAAAATGTTGTTTTGCTGAGTATAAAGTTTACATTTCACACACATCCTTAAAATACAAATATATTCACTTCACAAACTTAGCGTTTTCTTTTGATTTCACTTTAGATTGTGTTTATCTCCCAAATCAGAACACGATCACTCGACACAAAATCGTTTTAATGTTGATCCAAATGATTAAATTTGTTACGTAGCTTTTCACGTCTTTCCTTTTTTATATTACGCCAGGGCTTGGCACCCGGCTCGTTTTGCACTAGACTGCCATCATTGGCCAAACGGATGTGAGGGAAATTGGCACGGCCCTTAACATGAGCAGCTGAGGAACTTGCAGCGAAAAACTGATTATCCAAATCTTTAGATGATGTATTATTTTTGATCTAACGAAAGATTAATGTTCATAGAATCGTAGTTCCGTAAGTTAAAAAACAGAACTTACCCTCATAGCCCTCTGTTGTTGGTCAGGCAACGATTTCTCTTCCATTGGTTTGCGGGAACGTTCTGGGAACTGGTGGTATTCGGATTGTTCAACTGTCGGTGGAGCAATGGCAAATAGAAGTTTGCCATTGACATAATCCTTGCATACATAACGGGCTGATCTGGACTGATCCGGCTGGCCATTAGAGGTCATGAAACCGCGGTTATCTAAAATAAATTAATTTGAAAATTGTAATCATCTACCGCAAGACCTGTGTAAACACAAAAAACTTACAGCCATAGGCTAGTAAAAGTTCTTCCGAATGAGGACAGCGATTTTGATCTTCACCCTCTATGGGTTTAGCTATTATTATGCCATAGTTATCTTCCAAAATATGCCGGGGAATGCGTGTACACAGTAGGTTTACAGCGGGGACATGGTCGCGCATCTAGAATGTAACAATCGTTAAAAATCAATAGAACAACTTCCATCTTCTGTTTTCATCTTACCTGATCTATTGGCAATATACCATTCAAAATCATGTCAGCCTTAGTGAGTACAAAACTGGGCATCACCAAACCGGGGCAATCACACAACAAAAGATCTTGATCCAAAAACAAAGTCTGAAAATGTTTTGTTTTACCGGGTGTTGCCGACACGGAAACCTTTTTTTCGATCATCAAAGCATTAATGGTACTACTTTTGCCGACATTGGGATATCCTACTAAGCCGATAGTTGTTACATTGGGCGTATAGTTGGGACCTTGATATACATGTTTGAACATGTCTATAAGTTCTTCGCGTGAAAGCAATTTTGAACTGTTCTTTGCGAAGAGTTTTTCCTTTTGTTCTTCTACGGGTGTGGGAAGCTTTTGCTCGATTTGCTCCAATTTGGCTTCCAACTTATCCAAAGTGTTATTAATTTCTGTGGCAGCTTCTTGCAGTTCCTTGAGTGATAAATCTTCAGGAGTTTCTTCTACCGCCTCATCATCTTCTGATTCGCTTTCATTTCTCTTAAGCTCTTCATCGGCTTCATTGGCCTTTCTCTCTTTTATTTCGGTTTTGGCTGGTTTCTCCTCTTTGTTTTCCGATTCTTTCTTTAGCTCTTCTGTTGCCAAAGATGCCGAGAAGAAGGCGGTCCTTATACCCTGTTCATCAAAGTATTCCGCCCAATATTGACGCTGTTTATCTGTCAGCAAATCAGATTTGTTCACCAAAATCATGTTCATCTTTTGGGGGTTCACCTCTTTGACATACTTTTCCAAATCATCGCTTCTGAACATAAGCGGATTACGCGCATCGACAATTTGTACCACAACATCCGATCTTTCGACCACACGCCACAACTGACGCCAAAATTCCAAGTTCTTCTCATACGGCGTCATTATAATATCTTCGTCTTCCTGCAACAACGCCAAATTACGTCTCCAGTCCAGGAAACTGTCGCGTTCAGCTTGCTGCAACGCCTCCGCAGACGTTTCCGTTGTCCATTTTGGCCTTCTGGGTATTTTCAACAGATCCTTATTGTCTTTGTGTTTTTTTTCGATTGTCATGCGTTCATTTCGCGACAATAGACCCACACCTTGCTTGGGATTGATAAAGGCAATATTCAGCTTTTCCGCCTGGAATTCTGTACCCGCCAGTTCTGCAGTTCTCAAGAATTCTTGGAAAGACGATTCTTCGGTGACAGAGCTCAAGTTAAGACGGCCCCAATCATAGCCGTCCTGAACCTCGGTAGTGTGCAACTAAAGAGGATGTGATTTATTATTGTCGGTCTTCTTTTTCGTTTTGATGTTTTTATACGTACCATGGAATCATTGTCCACCTTGCGTCTGGTCGTGTGGCCAAAACGTTCCTTGATTAAAGCACGTCCTAAATTACTTCCTCCTTTATTTTTCTTCGTCATTTTTATAGGATTTAATTCTTAATTAGTCGCAGCTCTTTCTTTATTTTTTACGAATGACCCACACGTGGCCAAACAAACACAGCTGATGCCCAGAGTTTGAAGTCGATCAGGAACGCTATGACGCCGCCATTAAATTAATGTGGTGAATATTACAGTTTATCAAATGTTAGGGTTCGGTTTATTTTTGTGTTAAATATTAAAAAATCATGTGTAAAGTTAAATTGGAAGAGCCTCTTGACGTAGAATTCAATTAGTAAGTGCAATTTATTTTTAACGGATTAAATGATAATTTGTATTTAATTCTATCCTTTTTATGTCACATTTGATATGGGCTGAACAGTATTAGGATAATAAATGATTCCTTTAAACAATGTATATTGATTTGCCGAAAGCAACCGGGAACAGTAATAACTAGCTTCGCCCTTCTGTTTGTGATAGGGTCCATAGGGAAGTTATTGCCAAACTTTAAGGATAACAGGAGGCTCACTAATCAGAGTGTTAATATCCCTCACGCCTTACGTAGATTTGGTCATTCGAAATTGAAATAACTATATAATAAAAGTCAAATATTAAGAAATCTGGTGTAGGAATGAGCAATGTATGAAGGACATGAGTATCGCGATTATCTTCTAAATTTGAAAGTTCCAATTACAATAGGCCAAAGATAAAGTTATAATGTAAATGAACTGGTTGATATTCCTCAAATGCATGTTGAAGACAAACACGGAAGTTGTCTGAAAGCCGACAGCGGAAATGCGTTGTATTCTCGAAATATGAACGGCATTAGGTGAAGCCTGGTCTGCAACATTTCTGCTTCATATTCTCACATTCTACCTTGTACAAGAGTCTGGAATTATTTTGTGCGTTTGCTACTCATAGTTTGTTGGATAGTTAGTACAGCTCGGTGGCTAACAACTACATCTAGGTTGTTACGCCTTTATGTATGTAAAGGGAATTTAAACAGTTTGTGAAAGTATATTTACCTTTCTTGTCTTCTGTCAAAAACCATCCTCAGTATATTCGGGGAAGTCGGTACATACTCTGTATCAGACAGTTACCCTTGAATATACTAATGATGAATCGGTCCACAATCGGCAATGATAACAGATTCGCATCAAGGAGTACGATTTCGAGGATACAAAACTATTAGAAACGCTCGCCCGCTTCCATTCGAGGGTTTCGTCTACCAAAACAGCAAATTAATTTCGACTGCTACAGACAATCGTCAAATAATCGTACCGTCCTATTTAGATTTTTATATTGACACGTAGTTAGTGCAATATCAATATCCTTATAGTTGAAATATTGCTTTGTAGAATTCCGAAATACCGAACAATTTGAATCACCTAGTCACGTGACACATGATAAACGATGGTGTTACATTTTATTCAAAATTAAAAGTAGGAAACTGGATTCTCGGCAGGATTTTGTTATAATGTAATTCGAAAAAAAGTCATTGACTGTTAGTCTCGTATTAATATTTTACAAATAATAAATAATCACGTAATCACTCCGGTGGTAGTACCATAAAGAACAAGGCATATAAATTCGAGCGTGATAGATTAGGTTTGGAAGGGTAGTGTATTGTGAATTCATTCTTTACTTGAAGGATTTAAACAGCACGATTTCGAAGAAGATGTAAACATATAGTTAACCGTTGAACAATAGAAATGGGAAACATAGGAACAAAGTTTGGTGTGTTGTCCACTGTTTAATTAGTCTTTTGGGTACCAGCATAGCGAGTGTTAGTAATTAACGCAGTGGGCTAATTCGATTTTTTTTAAATAAGACTGTCATTAGGAATTATCTTATCACGCAGTCCTAGCTGAAGTGTGTTCGAGCGTAACTGCTGGTTTCCATAAAACGAATCTGTTTGTAGTTCAATATGCCTTATATTTTGCAGGAATAATGTGGTGGTTAAGACTTATTAAAATATGTTTTTACTTGGAAGATACAGCAGACTCGCGGCAGCAAAAACACCGGCAACAAAAACACCTTACATGAACGCCGGCTAACATGAACATATTATTCTTTACACTGACTACTCTATAGGGTATACAAGGTGAGAAAGGTCTATAACGTTGCTTTCTTTTCTACATTAGTCGGAAATAACGGACAATATAACGGAAAAGTATTTTTCGATGTGGCTTCGCATTTACTTTAAAGTTTTTTGTGGAGAATGTTCCAAAAACCACTACAATTTTTTTTATATCTAAAGGTAAAACTGGATGTAATAGAAAAATTGTAAGGACGACACTAGCTTAGAAAAGCGGGTCTATGTTTTAATAGCTTGGCAACGTCTTGACAAGGAAACAGTAGAAAAATGCTGGAAAAACATTAGTCATTTTGAGAAAAATTAAATCCCAACAAATACTTTCTATATAATTTCTTCAAACAATATCCAATGGTTTGAACCTTTTCTTCTGTGCAGTCAGTTCTTGTATTCAAATTGTGTATTTGCAGGTTAGTTTTCCATTTGCTGATATTCTTCAATGGTCTGAATCAATATCAGACTGAAGACAGTAGATATGCTACGCAGAGCCCAGTGAATTTAATAAATTACACCTTCGTTGACATGAACAACTACGCAAACGTGAACACACTCGGTTTTTAATAGTTCACGCTACCGCGAGTCTACTGTATCTCTCATTTTTTCTACCCCGGTTCTGTTTATTGTTTATAACTATACTATTTGAAGTACGATTTCAGTAAAGATGGTAAGTTTTGAAACAGAATTATTAATAATCCCTCTAAACACATCAGGACAATTAATGAGAACAATGTTATAGTCACTTGAACAATTTTGACTTTTTTGCTTAAAAAAAAGTGTTTACAACTTTTATTCCTTGAAAATAAAACATGCTTTGCATTTTCTGAAACATTACTAAATGTAAATGAATTAAAAAAGAGAAGTAGGGTTACTCCTTAGTTGACCAATTTTTATTTTCGAATTCCCTTACTGTGCTATGTCTTGTGTAGGCCCTTCACGGTAAATAAATGCACTGTTTAGGCTACACATCATTAATTTTGGAAACAAGTTTGCAGAATTTTCCACGTTGTTGCAGCCCGCAGAGAATAATTTCGTTTAAAGGGAATGTCTCTGGTCACAAGTCATAACAACCAGGCAATTTATAGATTTAAATCCTTTAAACCAGAACTCGGTTTATTTTGGTTAAAAAATATGTTATGTTACCTATTTCTAAAAAAAAACGAGTAGACCAGATGAACACAATGGTAATAAAACCTGAAGACGTTCGTAGTAGCTCCCGGTCAGCGGGTATACAAATTACATCGTCTACGGCTCACTGATTCGAGGGAACCTCTCCCTACGCCTGTTCCTTCATGGAATGTTAAGTGAAATATCTTCTAAAAAATAAAACAATTTGTAAACTTTATTTTAATATAATTTTTTTTCTTTATTACGGTCTTTTTTCGTTTTGTTTCTCTTTATGAATTGTGTATAATTTCATTTTCACTTATAGTTTTGTTTGTTTTATTTTCAAGATATTGCCTACAAAATAAGAAAAAAATATGTGGCGTTGTTGTGTTGTTTTCCTTTTCAATCCTTATTGTTTTTTTTACGATATATACCATATAATAATATGTTTTTTTTTGGGATTTCCGTTTTTTTCAAATGAGTATATATAATAATAAATTGTATAAACATTATATAGACTATATATTATAAATATATACCTTACACTTATGCATATATAGGGAGAGTTTGATAGATAGAGAGTGAGAGAGAGAAAGAGACACATACAACATTTATATCACTAGGATTACTAAATTATTGAAATTAAAATTGAAAAGTAACAGAAAACAGTGGAGAAAATGAACCCAATCTGTAACAGGTGAATTTTTAAAGCTAACTTCAAATTTCGATTACAAACAAAATCCTTATTTCTGCCTTAAGAAAACTCATTTACAAAAGTTTGAAAAACTTAAAATTTTATTTATTTAGAATTTGTGGTTTTGTGGAAGGTTCAGGGGTAGGGTGTTACGTGTTGTTTTTTATATATTAATTTTTTTTGTTAAAGCGAAATCAGTTGTTTATTGTTTTAAATAAATAGGAATCTTTAAAGTGATTGTTTAACGAGTTTAACTTGCATTTCGGTTGTGTTCAATTTTCTTTTTATTTTTGTCTTTTAAGCGAAATATTATTTGCTTTTCATTGTTTTTGTTTTTTGGTTTGAATGCTGTCTGTTTGTGTGTGTTTTGAATTAAATAATTATATTTTTTCGATTTCTACCTGATTTTTGCTTTGTTGTTTCATTTCTTGTGTCTAAATTCAGCATATTATTTTTAAATAATTTTCTGTATTAGGTTTTGTTTTGTTTTTCTTTTATTTCGCGAATGTTTTCATTTGTTTGTGTGGTTAGTTTTGTAAATTTATCAAAAAATGTTTGGTTTTTTTTCTTTCTGTTCTCTTCTAAATGTAAGTCTTAAAATTAATCATTATTGTTAGAAAATCGTTTCACTTTTGTTTGTGTTTAGTTGTTGTTTTTTCTATAATAATAATAATAATAATTTTGTTTTAGATAATTTCGTTCTGTGCGTTGTTTTCTAATTGAATAATGTTAGCCATCATCCTTGATTTTAAAAAAGAAGGAATTGGGAAACAGAGGAATTTTAAAAAAACTAAATAAAGTAAACATTTTAGGATGGACTGGTGTCCACCTTTATTCACAATAAATTTTTTCAGAAATAAATTTTTGATAATAAATTGTTTCTCAATACTTTGAAAGTTTAAATAGTTAATGTAGTTTTGGGATTTATACTGATGCATTGCCGATCAAATTGCGCTAATGATTTTTCAAAGAATTTCTAAACGTTTCCAGATCTTTTAAAAGAAAGCTGGCGCCAAGTAGGTTAAGAATAAAAAAAAATTAATCTATTGTTAAAACTGGTATACCGTCTTTACATTACTCTGTCGTCGAATCATTTTTTTTACTCTATAAACATGTTTTTTTGCTGACTTTAGGAAATTGGATGTCTCAATGAATACGAAAAATAACTTTTCCAGACAATTTCTTTTTTGGTTGTTGCAAAGTGTAATAAGAAATACAGAAGACTCGCGGTAGCGTGAACTATTAAAAACCGAGTGTGTTCATGTTTGCAAAGTTGCTCAGTTTAACGAAAGTGTAATTCTTTAAATTTACCCTAGAGAGTAGTCAGTGTAAACAATAATATGTTCATATGTTAGCCGGTGTTCACGTAAGGCGATGTTTTTGTTACCGCGAGTCTACTGTATAGGATTTATATTTCTAGTCCGTATAAGGATTAACATTCGACTGAGAGGAAATCGAGAAAACCCAATAAAAAATTGGCCATAACCTCGTATTCGCCGGTTTAGTGCTCGAGAAGAAGAGGCGAATTATTTGATTCTTGGGAACAAAAAATCTCATTCATTAGTGACCCACTCTCTTTAGAAAAATAGCAGCTTTTATTTATTTCCGAAACGTGACGTACTATATGAGTTCCTATGGCCGATCGTTGTGGTGAGATGGGGGGTGACGTGTGTGTGCAATTATTACATTACATTTGGGGAAAAATAAAATGATGGCTTTACGAATTATTTTGTGTGCAGCAAACTGATTTAAGAAAACTTGTCTTTTCTCTAATGTAGAATGGAATTCGTCAGGACCTATCAATGTGTAGTCCTTAAAGGGCGTTGGTTGATTAATAAATTGAAATTGAATTGATTGTAAATGTAGGACTCGGCTTAGGAACAAGAATTCACTTGTTTAAGAGCCATTGATTAAGATGGCAGAGATTTGTTATTTAAAATTAGATAAACCTACAATTTTCAGCATTGACATGGCAAAACAATGTGATCCGCAGGAGGCCAAAGTGTCCTCATTCGATATCACCAATATAAAGTCCTGACAGCCGCCAAAACTTCTGACCTTCTTATAGGGATACCGGTGTATCGGTGCCTTGAAGGGTAATGCTAGCGGACATCGCTAACCAAGCCATGACTTGTTGGGAGTGCCTGGTTTTTCTTTTACTAGAAAGAGGCTTACACCGAAATTAACTACTTATTATCTTCCCTAGAGTAAAGAGATATCCTAAATAGGTAATGGTGTAAAACTACATCGTCAATTGCCAAATTCCCTGGATGAAATTTGTTCATTTGCATGGCCGGAAATAAACTTTTAATACCACCAAAACTGAAGAAAACTTTCAAAGTATCGATGGAAACATTTACATAGAATTGAAATTAAATAAATTAGCATTTAGGTCTGGTTGAATTTACATTTTTCAAAGAAAAAGAAATGGAAAAATAATTACAAATTAAAGCCCACTTTTTTTTTGGTGGGTACAGAATTTTTAATTACATGAACATTCAACTGAAACCTTAACCATTTCTGTTATGTTTTTCTATTTATTCTACGTCTAGCGTGTATTGTTCTATTATTATCATTCCTTAGTGATCTAGGAGAATTTCTTAACATTTCTTGCCTAATTTACTTTGCCATTCGGTTTTCGTTAGGTTACTTTACTTTCCTTCTATACATTTACAAATTACAAAAAACTAAAGCCTACTTTTTTGGTGCTTTGCCTTGGTTTTTGGTTTGAAGTAAGCTTGTGTTGTTTTCTTTTTTTTTACTTTGTTTGTTTTTATTTGGCTTCATTTAAATTTTATAAGCTTTAAGCTATGTGTGTTTTTCTGTCGGTGTTCTCTTATGCTTTACAAATGTTGTTTTTGTATTAGTTCCTAATATCGAGAGAGATTTTGTTTTGAGAGAAATTTCTGGTGTCTTAAATTATAACAAAGGCTACAATACAATTTAAAAGAATATTTTGAAATGTTAAAATAATGTAAATACAAAGTAATGCCTACTTTTGAGCGTTCTTAAAACATAATACGAGTATTTAGTATTAGCAATATAAATAATTTGTTCAAATGTTTGAAACTAAAAATATACAATTTATGTTGAAATTAGAGGAAAATGACCTCAAACATATAAAAACATAATGACAGCCTACAGTTAGGCGGCCGGTTAAAAATAAATGTAAGTCTATTTCTAGGCTGAAATTTATTGTAATCCTCTAAAATATAAAATCAAATCTTAAAAACACTGAACGTTACTTGTGGATTTGTCCAAATAAAAGCAAACCAACAAAATGTTTGTATAAATTTAAAGTCTACTTTCCGGTTTTTTTTTCATTTGGGGCGGTTTTGTTGTGGGAAAACTCCCTCTCCAGCTTAGATCGTTCAATTATTTCGAGTTAAGTTTTTCTTCATCACTTTTTCTTATCACTTAAATTGTATATACATGGGGGTTTGTTTGTTTTGTTTTTATGTAAAAAAAATGTTTTACTTTCTCGTGTATTTCCTACATGATAAATGTGTTGGTTTTTCTTTTTAATTTTTTTCATGCCTACTTTTAGGCATATCTCTTTTCAAAAAAGTCTCAGTGTTCTTAAAATATGCGGCTTCGTCTATTTACAATAATTGCCTCCTTCTCTATTTGATCCTCTGATGATCGGGTGTACTCTTCAATATATCCGGTTGGTGTGGATTGTGATGCTGATGGTGATGATTTTGACTGTGCAACGAATTTAGTGTGCCCTGATGCGAGCCGGCCTGGGAACGCGAACCGCCGCCATGGTCACCAGCACCGCCAACGCCGCCGCCGCCGCTGTAGTGAGAGGAACTTAAGGTGTGCGAGTGATTTGAATTCAGTGTATGGGTGGCATGCGAATTCAGAGTATTATGGGCTGTCGTCGTGGCATTGGTCGACATACCGGCTGTGGTATTGCCGCACAAGGTGCCGCCCACTGTAGTGGCGCCGGTGCCACCTGGTGGTCGCGAGCGCAGAGACCTATGCGAGCCATTACGGGTCAAGGAATTCATGTGAGGCGTTCCGGGCACCGTATGACCCAAAGCATTCATATAGTCGGCAATCAGTAAAGTAATCTCTAAAATTTTCGGCTTTGACATGGCAAACAAGAGTTTCTGTTCATGCGAACCGCAGGAGGCCAAAGTGCCCTCATTCGATACCACCAACATAAAGTCATCCTGACAGCCGCCAAAGGTCATCACCGTCGTATACGGATAACGGGCCAGAGGAGCCATTGAGGATAGTTCCAAAACATTAAGGGCATCTTCGGACACGGCCAACCATGCCATGGCCTGTTCGGAGTGCCTGGGTTTAGCTTGGAAGAGGCTGGCACCGAAATATGGCCATTTACGACAGCAGGTCAAATAGATGCGTACACAATCCAAAGTGCTGCGTCCTTTAAGCAATATCCATTTCGTTATCAAGGACTCTTGAATGTCCTTGAGCTGTTCCGGATTCAAAGCGTCCCGATAACGATATGGATAGAATTTATCCAATGCCTTGATGCCCACATTCGTGGTGGCACTCTTGGACTTTTCATGCGAATAATCGCCCATATCGATTTGAGCCATGAGCGAAGCCAATTCCAAAGCTAAATCACGCGACAGCGGAAATCTACCCTGGACAATTTGACTGTTCGTTTGATAGCACAGCAACAGGCGTTCCTTGTCCGTTTCGAACTTAACGGTATGCTTCCAGTACAGGCGATTCTTGTACGTCAGCTGGATGACGCGTGTATTCTCAAATTTACCCGAACCCTTTTCCCGCAGAGCTGTCTCCCACTTGGAGATGACATCACACAGTTTGGCCAGCGGATCGAGATAGTGTTCCAAGTCCTTTTCAATGGGATCATCGCTGAAGAGACAGAAACCGTTGGACGAGTCCCGGGTACCGATTTCCTGGGCCAAAGTACTTTGGAATTCTTCGATGGTTGTGGAGCCATCAAAAGAAACCACCTGCGGGAGAAAGTAAAATATAGATAGGGTTAAGTAAAGTAATGAATCAGGTAGTAGTACGAGTGCAAAATGTATATGTCACTAAGCTGTGAATGCTGTCGTCTGCCCTCTATGTGGTCTTTGGTAAATGACAGCGATGGCATTACCATGACCATCATTAACGTTGTATTTTTATGGCATTGCCATCGCTGTCAGTTAAATGAAATTGGATATCAGCTGTTAGATCATCAACAGCTGATTCACCAGGAATATTATTAAAAGCAATTGTAATCGGTATTCAATGGGAAAGCCTTATTTATATGTGTGGTCATAGGTCATAACAGCTGAAGACTGTTTTTTTTGGATTACAGTTTGTGGTTTGTCCTGGCTGAAAATCAGCAATCGTTTACTTTCTTACAGAGACGCGCGGATATGTGTTATTTTACATACTCCGTAAAAAACAGAGATGTTTATACACGGAGAAATAAAACGGCCTCTGAAATATTTTACAGGCAAAATAACTATGTTTGGAGCAGCAAAACTTTCATAACTCGTTCGACTTACGTTATGGAATTAATTATAAAATTGTTTAAGGGATATTGTCCCCTTAACTGCCACTAGAAGGGCTTCGACTTAAAGAAGATTCCACTTATAAAATTTCCACTGACTATGTTTGGTCTAGTCGCAATGCTCCCAAACATTTATATGATTGCAGGCTAGGACCAATGCTCCCAAATATATCTATCGAGAGCTGACCGTGAAAAAGATGTCAGCGCAAAAAAGAAAATTTTACAAATATTCATTTTTATTATTTTGGGATTAAGAGCGTTGGATAATTTTCTATCGAATTTCATTATAAAGCGAGTTTAGAAAAAATGGCGCGTACGTCTTTTTCATGTTAAAGACTCGATCTGATTGCGTGCAAACATATATATGTTAACAGGTAAGCATATATATGATTGCATGCAAACATATTATTAACATATTGTTTTTCCGGTTAACCAGGCTGAACATGAAGGTACTTAAATCGAAATTGATCACTAAGACGAGTTGGGCCGTTACGGTTTGCGACTACTGACATAAATAAAGCTTTCTCATAGTCGTAGTTTGAAGGTTTTCTTTTTCAAAAGTTCTATTCATCACCAACTCATTTCTTAGAGAGTATTTGCGACTAGATTACAATTTTTGTTTGAGTTTGCCTACCTGATACGTTGAATTCATCATGTGAACCGGTATTGCATGCGGCAACGAATGATGATAGGGATTCTTTAACAATATCGACAACACCTCCATGCGTGAAGGTTTCGTTTCACGGCCACCGTTCTTCAGAGTCCTCTCCAAAGCTCTCTCACAGTAGGCGGCATATTTGCCCGTTTCCGATTTCGAATCCGCATTACGAGACAAATGCAACTTTAAATACCACAACAAGCGGCTGGACTTGGGTACAAATAACGAGACGGCTAAGGCCAAAAGTTGCCAGCCCTGGACGAAGGAATAGGCGGGAGGATTCGATTTGCAGTCTATGATGGGAGGAGGTACAGGAGCCTAAAAGAAAGAGAAAAACATGTTAGGCCAACGATCACAAACCACATCTCTGTAACGGGGGGTTGGGGGAAATAAATATAAAAAACAACATGCTTGGGGTTAGCTTGATTTTGTACTTTGAAAAAGAAAAAACGTAACAAAACTAAATCAACTCCTTTTCAATACCTGCAAGGATGTTGGTGAACTGCCATTTGCTTGAGCATTACCACTTTGCTGAGTATCGCAGGCAAATAGACTTTGCGTGGCACATAATAGTAGTTGCTGTAAATTTTCGTTTTATTTTTTTTTTGGTTTTGTTTTCGATTGGAACGATTTCATTTCATTCAAAGGAAGGTTTGGAACAATTTTCAATTCATTTCGATTCAGTTTTTTTTTTTTTTTTTTTTGGAATAAAATAGACAAGGAAAATGTAAACGGAATACGCCAAAGAAATGAAAAAAGAATGGGAAAAAGTGCATTAAAATTTTGTTTTCATGGAAATTTTGAATAACAAATTTTTTTACAGTGTTTTTTTTTTTGGTTGTTTGGTAAATATTATTGGACAATATGTTGGGCACGGCTTTTTAATGGCAAGTCATTGAATATTTAAATTGAAATCATAATAAATAATTGTTAAAAAAAAGCGCCAAAATGTTAAAAAATAGAATTTAAAACCAGAAAATGCATTGAGCAGAATTCGTAAATGCTCAAAACAGAACAGAAAATGAAAACACTTTAGTGAGTGAGGATTAACACTTAAAAGTCTAGAGTTTCCATAGAATATATATTTTAAATATATGTGTTTAAATATTATATATATATATAACAAAGAAATGTACATATATAAAGAAGATAACAAATAGAAAAGTATTTTTATATATAGAAAAATTATACATATACATATATGAAAAAATTATATATGGGCATTATCAATACTTTATTATGGTTAAAGTTTGTTGGATGTGAATTTATTTTTTGTTTCTGGTTTAAAAAAATGTTGTAAAATTTACAGCAATTACATGTATGCACGTGTAGGTTTTTGATTCATTCGGTTTTGTTGTCATTAGGTAAACAATGTATGTAATTGGTATTATATATATCTATATATATATATATGTGTATATATATTAATAAATTATGTGAACTGCTACTACTCGTATACAATTTAATAAACTCGAATAGTGTTGACACTTTGATGACATGATTTGTGGCAAAGACAAGTAAAAAAAACAGCATAAGAGGCAAAGAAGAAGATATCGCTCGAGAGAAATTTACAATATGTTAAGTTGATAGCTCAGTTAATTATTGGAAATCATATATGTTCTGTTGGTCCACTGCGTAACGTTATCAAGAATGTTCACACATTCTCATTCAGCCCGTCGTCGTCGTCGCTTCTTGTCCTCGTCGACCTCAATTCAATCCCAACTAGGCAATTTAACTGTCAGTTTCCATAAAACGAATTTGTTCGTTCGTTACCAGTTGTCAAAATTGAAGGCGCAATAAAATGGATATTTGCCAGTAGTGACAGCTCATTCTTTTGAGATTTTGTTCCAAATGTCCATATCTAAAATATGTCCGAAAACCAGAATGGAATAATGTCTGAAGCCCATTTTATAACGCTGCCAATATTGACGATTTGTAACGAACGAAACAGGCACAAAATCAGAGTGACGACGATGTCGACTGTTTATCGATTATTTGCATAAACAAGTTGTCATCTCTAGTTTTTGTGGGGAAATGTTTTTCCACTTCGAGTGATAAGGCAACTAAACAAAATCGAATATAATAAAGAAGAGTATCGAGACCGGATTCGGATATCTTTAAATTGCGATATCAAAAGTGAGTGACTAAATTAGTCTGTTTTTTCCTGTTTTTTCTTTAAAAGCTTGAGAGTCATCCTTTCATGTGCATGTGCTGGACACAATAACATCTAAATTAAAAGCCAGAATCAGACAAACATTCATTTCGTAAACAACCTAATTGAAATATTTGCCCAGGGATTGCATCAGCTGATTATAAACACATACAAATGTTCCCTGTCGTTATCACAAACCGACATGACGACAAAATACCGCGTCGTCTCAGGACAATATCAATGCCACATGTCATTGTCAAGGCCGAACATGTATGTGCATAAGTAATCGATAGTCGTCAAGATTGTAAAGATCGTCAAGTTTATAAAGCTGTTTTTTTTTAACACAGGCGTTAAAATACAAAAAGCCTAACGAAGAATTTTAATGCTCTCAAACTATTACAAATAAATTTATAGTTTTCTAACAATGAGTGCCATGAGTTGTACTTGGCTGCTGTCTGCCACATAAAGGTCAGAATTTGGCATTCAAAATACCCAGGGTTGTATCTTAGTTTTTGTTGTTGGGCAATTGCCACTACCTTCTCTTATTGTGCGGCAAAATATTTATTAGCGACCTAATGAGAACAAGTTCACTGCTCTGGAATGGGTTGACCGATTTTATTAAAGAGAACATAACAAGTCAAGTATATTTTTATTAATTTACACTATTCAAAAATGTCAGGTCAGGCATTGCATTTGTTTTCTTATAAAGTGCAACTGCCTCAAAGAATAGATGGTACATTTTCGTCTGCGACTTTTTTTTTTTTTTTTGAAATCGGGACTGTGAGACGTCGTCCACATACCCTTCACTAACATTCAAGACATTCCAATGAACTGATTGAAGAGTCAGCAAAGAGATAAAGAGTATGACCAAGACCGAGCTCAGCATTTGCAATTTTGGCGGTATACCGGCCAAACAGATGTTTAAATGCTCAATACTGAACCTGATTCTTGTAAGGAAAGTTGGTCCATTTCATTACACTCTCTAACAAGTAAAATCCATAATGTAGCTGTATGAGCGGGCGTATGAGCGGCCAAAGTCATCAAAGAAGGCGATATAGTAGGGCTGCCAGACGGACTAGAATGGGTTGGATTTTCCAGATACTTGAAATGATTTGCATGCTTTGCCTGTACAATCTAATGTTCCCTCTGATCATACAAAGTTAAATATGCCTTGGCTGGTTTCCGAAAAAAATGACAAGGCCAAATTAAATACAAATTTACAAACGAATTTGGGGAATTTTTTTCGACGTCTTCACGGGAATTCCCGGGACTTTATAAAAAGTAAAGAAGAAATACTATTTTTCAAAAAAAAAAAAGCACATTTTATTTTTTTAACCAAATTTTAAACACAACTAATTCAGTTATGTTATTTCCTTGAACTGATTAATAAAACTTTTATTAAAAATCCTAAACAATTAATATTGGAAAAAAAATCCAGTACAATTTACATGTAATAAGATCAACTAGGAATGTCGCGGGAATTTAAAAATCAGATAATTTCCCGGTTAAAAATCACAATCAGAGTTGTAAAGAGTGCATAAAATCGTACATAGTTCATTTTTTGTTGGTGGTATTTTATTCCCGGGAATCCTGACCAATAGTCCCGGGAATCGGAAAATTCCCGGGTTAAAAATCCTAGTAGGAATCGATATCGGTTTAGAAAAACCAGGCCCTGCCACACTGTAAATTAAACAGAGCAGCTTCTGTAATAAAAATGATCTGTCAATTCGATGGGTCATTGTCTGGCCATCCAGATCTCCAGGATCGAAGAGAAAAGTGTGCCAAATCTAACGATGGAGTTTCTGCCACGATATTTCTCCACCATAAACGGCAACATTGACTGGCAGTCACAGTTGACTTCACCGCTCTTTTTTTTCTGTAGAGTTATTAAAAAATAAAAGTTTGACTAGCGACGTTGATGGGTGTGGCCAGATCTCCAGATTTGATTCCTACTGTCATCTTTGTGTGGGATTATTAGGAAGAGTACGTGCAACTCTGCAACTCTGCAAAACAAACAACGCATTTTTAAAAAGAAGGAATCTGCAAATTTAAGCCCTTCGTTTTTTATTTTGTAAAATAATTTCAAAAGTAAACCATTCCTCAGACCAATGACTCAAGGAGTTCAAGTTAGACATTGATGCCGAAATGATTTCTAAACCGCCCAATATGGTCGTAAAAGTCATGGAAAACACAGCGGAAAGGTTAAATTTTGCGGCCATTTCATTGATGTTGTTTTACCTTTACAATTAAATTGTAAAGGTAAACGATTTGGGACTTGGGTCTGTCCTTTATCTGGTGTTGAAAATACCTCATGTATGGAAATGAAAGTTATTCAATATTCAGATAAAGACATTAAAGATTGTGCATCCTATATAATTTAGATTTATTTTATAAAAATATTATTTGAATTGATAAGTAAATATTTCCCAAATAATTAATAACGACAGCTTTTCCAACGAAACAAAAATGATATTGTAAATTTCCTTCGGCATTTGTTTCATTAAATATTTGTCGAAATTTCTTTTCAAAGTGTTATTGATTTCTTCTACGGTTGTCAGTTAGTAAACATAGAAATAAAACATGCAATTATTTTAGACTACAATACACTGAAAGGAAAATGGTGTTACAGTTCTCAAAATACTAACATACTTCTCAGAAAATTAAACATAAAAGCTATTTGAACAAGCTAAAGAGTAAATTCTGAAGACAAGCCAAGCGAATGGGATTCAAAAGAAAAAAATAAATATAACATTTTTTTTTTTTAATTTACAAATTGAAAGATTTGCATTGGAGAATTGTGGCCAATTATGCTGTTTTTTTTTCAGAAAACATTTGGAAAATACAAGAGATTTTAAAGTTAGTTGAATGTTTATGAAATAAAATAGTTAAAATCTCCTCATGGTATAAAGTTTTAGAAATTCTTTGAAGCTAATTGTAATTGGGAAGTTTTGAAACAGTCGCTTTGTCTTTGTTAAGGCCAACGGTGGTTAAGGAGAAATGACTTTCTTTGGAAATTCGAAAATATACGTCAGTTTTGTTGTAGATAATGATGGTACTGATACTGTGTCTCCTGGACATTAGGGAGGCTCTGATGTTTCACCCTTAACCTCGCAAAAAAGATTGACTTTGAGTTATGGAATTACAGTGGAACTTTCATAAGTCGAATCACTTCTAGTGGCAGTTAAGCAGACACCTTGCATTAAACAATTTTATAATTACAGTGTACTTTCTCCTTGCGGACACCTCTCATAAACGGTCAGTACCCATCTGCTTCAGTCCTCTTTTGTAAATCTCTCATAAGCGGACCAAATTCTCAGTCCCTTAGGTGTCCGCTTATGAGAGAGTACACACAAAGTCTCCGTTGGTTCGAGTTATAGAAGTTTGATTGTTATTATCAAATTGTTTAAGGGATTTTGTCTCCTTAACTGCCACTAGAAGTGCTTCTTCGTCTTCTTCGACTTATGGAAATTCCACTGTATTAGAATTGAAATCGCACTAACGCACATGTTTTATAACTAAGCCCAAAGTTCACTAACTTAGTTTGCCATTTCAAAGAAACTGAGTAAAGAAATATTTGAATTTTTTTAAGATCGCAAAAAACTAGTTAAATTTGGACTGATTTTTAAAATATAGCCGTTAATTCGATTTTCAAGCGCAGTAGCTCCTTGAGTTCTTGACCGTAATCGGTCTTTTTTTCATAAGCCAAAAATGTCTACTAGATCAAAAGTTATTCACTTTTCGGACCACGGACCACGGTGCGACAGATGTGACTGTTTTTGTCCTCCCCCCAAACTATTTTAATCCTCCCGCCCTTTTGAAAAGTTTCAGGGATTATCTAAAATGATCTTCTGATGATCAATGCAAGCGATAACCTCCGCTAGACACATATTAGCTGGGAAATACAGACGCTCAGAGTCAGAGCACTGGAAAACCTGTGCAATATGACTATGCCAAACTATCCAAGGTATTATTCTGTGCATTCTACCAAAGTACTAGGCTTTGGCGAAACAAAGAATATTTCCACTGATATTGTTCAATAACTAAATGGGTTAAATTGGCCAAATGGGATTATCTTATCATTTCAGGTTTTAGAAATTCCTTGCAGTTATTGTAAATTTCTTCGATTTGTGTACAGATTTAATTATACTAATAATGCTATGAGGATTTGTCATCAGCTGGTGTGGTGGACTTGATTGGATTCGGCTTCTATGACATATTTTTTTGTGATTATCTGCCTTGTTTCGGTTTAATGAAGGAAAGCTTCTTTTGACACTGGAAACCTTCTAAGCGGCTGCTGTACTAATTCGTCTTTTTTCCCTCGCAGTCAGTGCAACGAGTGTTTGTCTACATCGTTTTAATAGAGAAAGGCTACTACCTCTGACAACAGCAGGATCAAAAAAAAGGATTGGTATGAAAATTACTTTCGCAGTGGATCGTTTCGGTTCAATAAAGGAAGACCTTCTGTGGCTATCAACGTTTTCACCAGCGCTTGTACAAAACATTTTTTTCTCTCGGAAATCGATTTTTTTTATCGCAGTCAGTCTATCTCTCTCAGGCTTTTCAGAAAAGTCTTAAGTGAACAGAGATTTTGATAAGTGACTGGAGACTTTGCTGAAGCACCTGTGACAAAGCTCGAATGCGTCTAAACAATTTCGGGTATACAAAAAAAATATATTTTGTACGAGAGCTGTGTGAAAACGTTAATGGAGACAGCAGCCATTCTTTATTGAACCGAAACGATCGACTGAGACGCAAGGAAATAATTCTCATACCAATCCTTTCTTTTTGAGCCTGTCAATGCTTTAATCTAAAAAAAGGTATCCTGAGTAGTCTGGTGCTAATATCACATCAATTATCCAACGTCAGACTATGGTCTTCGGAAAAGCTTCCCTCATTTCAAACTTCCACCCATTTTTGTCTTCCCTCACGAACTTAAAGTTTCCAAGTCATTTGTTGGATTGGAGGTCTACAGCCACCACCCTTTCCATAAATATGTTAGTAGTGATTTGTCTAGGGGGGGTGTAGGTTTTTTTTTTTTTTTTTGGTTGTCTAAAATAAAACTAAACTATGTGAAACTAAATGTTCAACTAAAACAACACAAGACAATCTAAAACAAACTAAACGGAAATTAAACAAAGCCATTTGCAACTTAAAAAACTTACGCGCGTCTGCTTGCCCAGTTTCTTGTTTACCTGGACGCCAACACTAAGCTTTTGGCCCGTGTGCCGGGAGGTTTGCTTGATTAAAATGCAAATCATTTCCGAGTGCAGTTCGGGCATATCGAGACAATGTTGTAGGGCATTTTGGGCCAGAACTACATGATAATCGATGCCCGGTTGATTAACCGCCACCGACATAAACAGTTGAATGCTCTGCAAAGAATAAACCAAAGACGAGAAGTAAAGCATATGCTAGGGCTGGCTTTCGTTTGATGGCAGTACTACCTTGAACAGTTTAATGGCTTCCGGATGCATGGACTCGGTGTGGAGTGTACACAATGGAGCAGTTATGGTGTCTTTGGTGTGTAACAAAATAGGATGACGCCAAATAACACAATCTTTAAAGGATACAGAGAGAGAGAGAGTGGGAATTAGTAACAGTTTTTGATATTGATTTTCTCACAAATCCACTTACTAGGATCTCCATCGGTTTCCATGAGTTTCTGCACCAATTGTTCATACTGGGTACCAGCACTGGGTCCACCACCCGATACCACGGTCAGGTGGTACAGCCAATTGTCCCTTTCCGCTTTGCCGGGCAATATCAAGTAGGTCGGTCCCTGATGAGCTGGATATATGGCCACCGTTAGATGAGCCTGACTCTGGGGATCTTCTCTTTCCTCCGAATCGGAGTCGGACACATGTTCCACCTCCTCGACACGAGCATCACGCATATTGATTTGACCCAAAGGATTCTAAAATTAAAAACATGTTAGATTTCATTTTAAAAAAAGACTTTCGTCCAGACTAACCGTTTCATTGGGTGCCTTGAAGTATAGAAACATTTTCCCTAACAAAACACACCAGCATTTCTTGGCGTGACCATTTTTGACTTTGGTTACCCATCCTTGCAGCGTGGGCTTTTGATCTTCCCGACTCAACAGCAACTTGGTGGCATTTCTCCGTTGGACATTTTGTAAGACCCTGATCCAGTCATCCATGGTTGCATTTGAATCGGCAGTGAGATAGTAGACCTTCTTTCCCGTATCAATTTCAAATGTTGAGGCTCCTTCGGCTTTGTTGATGCGACAGGCCTCATCGAGCATTATTTGTCCCTGGGGTTTACGATTCACATCGTGCTGGCTCTTCCAATAGGTGAGAGTGCCGTTTTTCAGGACAAACCAACGTTTGCGCCATGTTTTCAGTTTACCACCCAGTTTAGCCAAATGACCGGCCTACGGACAGAATAGAAAAAGGAATAATATTAAGAAAGTGTTTTGTGCAGTGGGGGAAGGATGGCGACGAAGAGAAACGGAGATGAGAAGATCCCACGGGGTGAAATATCACTTTTTCAACAAATATCACTTCATCATTTTTCAAAAGAAAAATTAAAAAAAAAAATGTTTTGTTAAAACGAAGAGAATTCTTCGAGAGGAGAAAAAAAGGGAGACGACATCGAAAGTAAAAGTCAAAGAAGTGCAAAGGCAGATTGAAATTCAAGAGGCGATCAAAAATCAAATACTGTTCGAAACGATATTTCGCTCTTTTGAATCCCAGAAAGGGAATGCACTCTCTCCCCTTTCAGAAAATAGAAAAACGTTAACTACAGTTAGAACGTGGGAGGTGAGGCAGGTTACAAAGCAAACTTCTTACTACGATGAATTTATGTTCTCTCGCCCAAGAAAAAAAAAAAAACGTTGGAAATGTAAAGTGTAGCGGTAGATACAACTTGTGAGATAGCGTTTCAAATTCTTCGCTCAGCTTATTGCCATGAAAGCCAATGTTCTCTCTCGCATTTGATAAAAAAAGTGCATAGCTTGAGCTCAGCAATAGAGAGAGCTTGCGTATGAGAATAGAGACAAAATGTCAGATAGCGAAAGAATTTTCAGCTCAGCTTGTTGCCTTTAAAACCACTGTTCTCTCTCGCATCTCAGCTCAGTAGTGGAGAGCTTTGCATATGAGTGTAAGAGTAGAGACAAAATGTGAGCTGGCGAGACAAAATCTTCGCTCAGTTTGTTGCCCAAAGCCAATGTTCTCTTTCGCATTTGATAAAAAAAAGAGTATAGCTAGAGCTCAGCAATAGAGAGAGCTTGTGTAGGAGTAGAGACAAAATGTGAGATAGCGAGACAAAATCTTGCCTTTAAAGCGACTGAGAAACGAAACAAATTCGTTTTCCCTCGCATTTGGGAAACAAGATTACAGCTGGTGCTCATTGAGCTTAGGAGTAGAGAGAGCTTACGTAATTGACAGCTTATTATGTCCCGATTCACACTAGGAAGTTTTAAGCGCCGCAATTCTCAGTTTGTGGAAGAGAGAGGCAAGTGGAATCGAAATGGAAAAAAAAATTGCTCGTACTGGCAATTTCTTTTGTGTTTTTCGTAGTATAACGTTGTCTGCAGATTGTTTTGAAAGACATTTGCATTTGAAAAGGCAATAATGAAAACAAAAATGGTCGAAACACACAAGGCGCAAGTTCAAAAGGAATCAAACAAAAATTAAATAGCCCAGTGTGAATCGGGACAAAGCGATCTTTTTATTTCTCACCTTGAAAATGCTTTAGAAACTGAAGGCGTAGGAGTAAACACAAAAGGTGAGAAAAACTTTTCGTTCCGTTTGATGGTCCCAAAAGGGAGAGTAACGAAACACAGTTCTATCTCGCCTTCAGCAACTTCCCTCCATTTGAAAGCAACGAAATAAACGAAGTTGGTTTCTCTTGCCTTAAAAACCAAAACGCGGCTCGCTTTGAACTCCAAACGAAAAGTATTTTTTGTTCTCATTGAGAGCTTTCAAAGCTGCCTAACATTTTGGAAATATTGTCTTTAGTCACTCATTTATTAGAGACTTTATCGTTTTGTGGCTTTGTTTGGCTCTTTATAAAGCAACAAAATTAACGGAGCGTTTGTGATCTCTTGCCTTGACTAAAGGAGCAAACCAAACTGTTTGAGTAGAGACAATTTAGATTTATGGCGTTGTTTCGCTCTTTTCAAAGCAACGAAATAAACGAAGCGTTGAAGCTCTCTCGCCTTAACCAAATTAGCAGATACAGCTTAGAGGCTGTAGGGCTTAATAAAATCTTCAGCAACAAAGATAATTTAAAAATCATATCTTTCTAAATCTTGGTACTCACCTTTTCCAGGGACTCCAATTTCTTACTCGGCGAGTCCACATATGACTGTCGCATCAACAGCGACGGCATACTGGCGTCCATGGGACATGTGGACTCCGATACAGCATCTGGTGGCATGGCATAATCATCGGAGAGGCCTGATTCAAAGGAAATATCTGAAATTACTGTGCCACGCAATTGATGAGGGATACGTAGATGATGATTGTTGGCAGACGACGATATTCTATGATACTGTGCTGGATTGGTTTGTGATGGGGATTTGCGTAGAATGGCTGTGTTATTGTTGGGATTCAAATGGGCATTATGGGCTTGATGGAGGTGGGTATGGGGTAAGGGCATGGTATGATGATGATGATGAGTTTGGTGTGATTGTTGTTGATGGATGTTACGTTGTCGGGGCTTAGGACTGGGACTTTTGTGGCGATGTTGTTCATGACGCTGCTGATCTGTACGTTTGTAATGTTGATGATGATGAGTATAATGATTCACTATAATACAGTGCATATGTTGGAATGTTGGTGTAAAAGGGATGTGTGCCATACGGTTTAAGTGAGTGGAGTTTTTAAATGCATAAGAGAGTGTGTGAGAGAGAGAGAGAGTGACGTGCATTGATGGGGAAATGTGTTGTGTGCGGTGTTAAGATTTTTAAATAGTTTTGTTTAGTATTTTGAGTATTTTGTTATACGGTTTATGGGTTCAAGAAGTTTGGTGGTGGGCGTGGTGCTTGGATTACACACTAGGAGGGGGGAAACTAGAAGGGGAAACTAAGAACTATGAAATAAACAGACTAAGTGAAAATATGGAAAACTTTTTTTAATAATTGAAATTAACAGCAAATAGGAAGAGTTGAGGCAAATTTATATTACGAATCAATTATCCATGTGAAGTATTAATTAATTAAATTAAAAGCAAATTGCAAGAGTTGAGTCAAATTAATATCCCGAATCAATTATCCTTGTCAAGTATTAACTAAAGAAATTAATTAAATTAATAGCAAATTGCAAGAGTTGAGGCAATATATCTCACGAATCAATTATCCTTGTCAAGTATTAATGAAAGAAATTAATTTAATTACAAGCAAATTGGAAGGAAATTTATATCCCAAATCACCTATCCATGTCATGTATTTATTTTTGCATTAATTTATCAAGTCGATCCAACCTGGAGCGGCCCTCACACAATACAACTGCTTGTCAAACTGAGCTGAACAACCGAGTTGGCCGTTTTCCTCACCCAATCTTCAATATGTCTTAAGATAGATCGCAAAATAAAATTGATTAAGTTTTCCAAGAGGGCAATTAAACAGTATTTGTTTTTTAAAAAAAAACTATTTGCTTTGAAAACCTTCCAAATATTGCCATGCCACTTACTGACATCTAGAGTGTGTAGCTGAACTAATGTGTCAAAAAAAAAACTACTTGAGACGTCTGCCCTCTGTATGGTCTGTGGTAATTGTGGCCTATTCACATTCCAACAACAATGGGGAGTCTTTGATGAAACTGGAAATACTTTGTCGAAGTCAGTGTGACTCCACAAACTGAGTGGAGAAACCTTCATGGCCCTAAGGTCTCTCTACGAATTCCATGTGAAAATTAAAGCCAACAGCATCCTGAACCATTTCGTTTATTCCCTGTTCCTTTCAGGAATAAATAATAAAAATATGTGACAAGAAACTCCAGGAAACTGGAAATAAAAAGCGTGCCCTGAACTTTGTAGATGTCAGTGGGACTCCACAAACTGGCTGGAGAAACTTTCGTGGCCCTAGGGACTGTCTACGAGTAAACCGCCCACATTTGTCCTTAAGCATACAGGTCACAGACAAATGCTGTCCTTGTCAATGTTCTCTAAGAATACGATTCCCATTCCAACAGCAAGCGAGAGTCTTTGATGAAACTGGAAATAACAGCTGTCCCTTGTTTACTTTGTCGATGTGAGTGTGACTCTCCCAACTGACTGGAGATACCTTCGTGGCCCTAAGAACTGACTATCTGACCACTATGAGAGTCTACGAAGTAAGCTGTCCGATCAAAGACAAATCCTCTCAGTGCTAAGAATACAATTTCCATTCCAAGAACAAGCGACAGTCTGTGATGAAGCTGAAAATAAGAAACATTCGTGGCCCTAAGAACTGACTATCTGACCAATAAGAAAGCCTACGCCCATATCCGTCAATTAGCTGTCAGGTGAAAGACAAATGCTGTCATTGTCAATGATCTCTATGAATCCGACAATTTCTCTTCGATGTCCGGCAAGCTGGCTAGAGTTAATATTTGCCCATCAATCGTGTGGGCACAATATAAAAAAAATATGCTTTTACTACAACTTAGGGAGTATTAAAGGACGACACAGTCCTACCAACTGTACCATTAGAACAGTTGACGAGACATTTTATTATATGAAAAGAAGAAACTAACATTCTCAATTACTACACGAAGCCATATCCAGTTATAAAGCTGGGCATAAGTGTCTCCTCGTGTGTACTTTGTACAAAGAAACTCTGGTAATGTGGAGGATGGACTAGCCCATGCCCATCTGATCGGCTGTCTGATCGGAGAGAAAGGCTGTCATTGCCAATTATCTCTCCGAATCTGACAACAAGCCAAAGTTTCTTATCAGGCGGCGTAAGAGGCCAGTGTTCATATTGGTCCATTCATTGTTTAGTTGGGAAAAAGTGTTGGTTTTGTTTGTCTCGGTTTTGTCATAAATTCAGAAATTATTAATGATGATAAACATTAAATTTAACCCTCTAACCGGCAATACCACTCTGAGGATGTCTTCGTTAATTGTGTTTAAGTTCGTTAAAAAATATTTGTTTGTGCATAACTGGTTGCAAGGATTTTCCAGTCTTTCTGTTGGGTTACTAGGATAAATTAGAGGGATAATATTTTTTATGTTATTAAACACAATTAACGAAGACATCCTCAGAGCCTCGAAACTTTGGTTTGCCAGTTATAGGGTTAACTAATTGAGCTCGAGTTCAATGTAGTTTTTAAATTTTTATAAATAATAAACTTGAATGTTTGTAAAGGTCGACAAAATAGACAACAAAGATTACACCGTCTTACACACATTCTGTCCTATAAACCAAATTTACTTTTTCGGAAAGGGGATAAAAAATAAAAATACACGTGTATCGGCGATTTTCATGTACACGTCAGAATTATTTTTTTTTTAAGTTTGAAGTATGAAGCTCGTGGTGGCCTGTGTGAAAGCCTTTGGACCGATTTTTAACCCTTTTTCAGTGATCCAATCGAGCTGATTTTTTACAGGCAGACTCGTGGAAATGTCTGTATCACCCAAATTTTTAAAAAAATAAATTTTTATCAATTCTCAGATTTTCCCCAATTTTTATTATTTTTGAAAAAAAAAAAATATTTTTTTCACTTTTCTTAGCATAACTTGAAGAGACTAAAAATTTTTAAACTACTTAAGCGTTACGAAAAAAAAATGTTTTTTGAACTCAAACCTTAAAAAAAATGATAACCATTTAAAAAAAAAAAAAAAAATTAAGGAAAATCCAAGAATTGATAAAAATCTATTTTTTAAAAAATTTGACGTGATACAGACATTTCCACGAGTCTGCCTGCCAAAAATCATGTCGGTTGGATCACTGAAATAGGGTTACAAATCGGACCAAAGGCTTTCACACAGGCCTCTTTCCGAATATGTGTATTTGGTTCATAGGACAGAAAAAAATCTAGTTTTTGTAACACGGTGTTATAAATGAAAATATTTATTTAAAAATTTAAGAAGACTGGCTCTACTAAATTCAAAAAGATATAAAACCTACAACAAATAAAAAATAAGGCATATTTACAAAACTTCAACTAAATAAAAACTCAAAGCATATTTTAAGGGATTCCATGTTAAATACAAACAAAAAAATCAATTTCTTTTATGGAGGGGTGGGGGAGGGGAGTTTGGGGAAACACAAACTTCATTCAGAGTTTTCCCATTGTATTACAAAACAATACGTTGACCATTATCCCGGATATATGTATTAGAACACATACATAGACACCACAATATGGGAACGTATTGGACTACCAACAAATCATTAACTACGCAGGCAATTAGAGAATTAGAGAACAGATAGCATGGAGTGGGGGGGGTGGAAACGTCTAAATGGTTTGGGGCACGGGCGGGGTGAAATGCAAACATACCTCGAGCTTTAGTGTTTTTAGGACTTTCCGAACCGCTACGCTTGGCGGGACTCAAGGAGGAAGAGGTCTTACAACTTTTCGAAGGACTGGAAGCACTGCCGGATGTTGAGGTCTCCGTATTGTCGGTACTCGATGAATTGTGTGAGTTGTGGGTAAGCATAACGGCATGATCTTCGCCATCGCTGGAATCATCCGATGAGTCGCCGGTAAATGGCATGGAACGTATTTGAGAAGCGCGCTGGAATGAAATAACATGAATTAAAGATAAAACATAAAATTTATTTAGTAAGATGACTTATTGGCAAACCCTTTACAGTTTTCCTGTCATAAAAATATCAAGGACTATTAAAAACACATTTTATAAATCACATCACTTGTAGGATTTAAAAAGAAAACAAAAGCGTAGCCTACTTTTGTGAGTAAAACAATTGCCGTTTATAACTTTTGGCTACCTTTTTGAACTTTTCCACACAGCTAAAGTGTAACATATTTGTAGGCAGCCCAGTAAAACGCCTGATGTTGTAAAGTTAAAGCCTACTTCGGGGGGGAAACGAAATAAAACCTACCGATGCTCTGCATACAAAGCTCAATTTTAAAAACAATGACCTTATAAAAGTAAATATTTGAAATGCAAAAAGCGCCGGCAATATTGAGGAGTTTCAAAGGCATAACAATAATCACATAAACTTTTTAAAGGAAATTAAAATAATAAAAAAAAAACGAACAAAAAGAGGAAGAAGAAGGAGAAAACAAAAAGGAATGTCTACAACGTCAAACAGAGTTTGATGGTAGAGGACCAGCGAACTTTGGCGGAGGATGAATGGAGAACATCGAGAATTATGCCGTAACGAAATTTACATATTTGTAAATGTGAAACTTACAAAGTTGAATATTGTAATTTAAAGGCTGAAAGCGTATTCAACAAAAGTTATTGACAAAATTACAAACACGCATTTGAGAGTTTTAGAAATTAAATGAAAAAAAAAACAAGTGGACAAATAGAAAGTTCGGCCGGGCCGAATCTTATATACCCTCCATCATGGATTCGTTGCATTTTGATACCCATATATGTCCATGTTTGTCAGGGGCCGGTTTTTGGGCCGCTTGTGACCCGATAGTCCCAGGAACCCGATCACAAATTTTATCCAAATCATGAAAATAAATGCATATTTGGGTTCGCGAGAAAATTTCGTTGCATTTCGATACCCATATGTCCATGTTTGTCAAGGGACGGTTTTTGGGCCGCTGGTGACCCGATAGTCCCAGAAACCGGATCAAAAAATTTAGGCAAATCATGAAAATAAAGGCATATTTGGGTTCGTGAGTAAATTTCGTTGCACTTCGATACCCATATGCGCATGTTTATCATGGGCCCTTTTTTGGGCCCCAAGGGTCAACGGAACCCATGAGCACGCCCATTTTTGGGATTTTTTTCCCCATCTATAAATTATATAAACTTAGAACAATTTTACCAAAAAAAAATCAGATGTAGTGAAAAAAAATATTTGAAAAATTTGATTATGGCCGGGATATATTTAGTCCCGTAAAGGGGAACTTTTTTCCCTTTGGTCCGATATTGCCCATTCTCGAACTTAACCTGCTTATTATAAAAACATCTTCCTACAAAATTTCAGCTTCTTAGCGTTGGTCGTTCGCACTCTATCGTGATTTCAACAGACAACAGACGGACGGACGGACAGACGGACATCGCTAGAATGTCTTAGAATGTTACACTGACCGATAATATATATACTTTATAGGGTCGCAGATCACTCTTTCGAGGTGTTGCAAACGGAATGACAAACTTAGTATATACTCCATCCTATGATGGAGTGTATACAAATTTAAAATTAGACATCAGGGAGGAGAAGCAAAAAAACTAAAGCATACATTTGGGAGCCAAGAAGAAAATGATATCCATAAAAGAAGTTTGAAATGACAGAGAACAGAGAAAAGAGCAAAAGGGAAGACATTTACGAGAAACTATTGTGGAAGGCGCAATACCAAGGACATATAGGGTTATCCATTTCGTGGTTTCAAAAGTATATGGCTGGAATTCGACATCTGTCAAACTTGTCTTTTCAGTTGGAAAAACCCAAACTGACGGAACAGAATTTCTATTCGTTATTTTAACGAAACGAAAGACCCATTAGTTTTATAAAAAAACATCCCAGTCTAACCTAAGCCAGACTTATTAACTACAAAACGCCCCTACTTACCCCCTTGACGGTGGCATACACGGGCACCGATATATCACAGAAGCCACCACTGGCCGTTTGTTGTTGCCTCGTCGGCATTTGGGGCGTGCCCGGCGTCTGGCCATCATTCAACGAAGCGGGCGTATGCCGACCATGTCCGTGTCCGGCATTGTTTAAGGTATTCGAGTGACTGTTGCCAGCGCTTGTCGATTCCTGGATATCGGGTGGCGGCGGCTGTGTATGACTGCTGTCGCCAGCCACTGCTCCGTTTTCCGCTGCACCGGCCAAACCATCATTGGCCACCTGGTAGATCTTCGCCTCCCACGAGGGAAAGCGATGCAATGGCGGTGTTGGTGGCCGTGGCACGCCGCCCATTTCACTGGTTGTTGTTGTGGTACTCGTGCCGCCGCTGGCCATCAGTGCCGGATTGTTTTTCATCCAGGCTGGCATTTTTTCACACGACGGCGTATAGATTTCCGCATAGTCATGGGCCGTATCCGTGTCGGAACTGTCGGGACGACCGTTTTTAACAGCGGCCGCTGCTGATTGCTTTGATATGGTAGCGAGTGGAGCCAGGGTCAGGCCGTCGACGGCCGCCACCAGGTTACGTTCCAACTCCGTGGGCTCCATGGAGAGATTGCGACGATGCTGGTGATGAGGATACGAGGCGGTTAGTGGGCGATTGATGATCTCTTGGGTGTCTAGACTTTCGCTGCGACGACGATTCTCTTTGGAGGCCGCAAACTCTTGGACATCTAAGCTTAGACTATTGCGTACGGGACCTATGACACTATGTCGATTCGATTGATTGGCTATATAATTTTTCAATAATTCCAACTGTTGATTGCACTTTTGATTTTGCTCACGCAATAATTGATTTTGTTCCTCTAAATCGCGCAGTTTATTGTTGACCCACTCTTTGATTTTGGCCGCTTTCGCTTCGATTTGTCGGGCGTCCTGGAGGCGCAATTGACGTTGTTCCTCTACTTGAATTTCCAGAGAAGTTATGACCTTCTCGGCTTCGGGGTGTGGTGGAAGACTTGTGGATTGTTGTTGTTGTTGTTGAGTGGCAGTTACTGTTGATGCATTGGCTGGAGTTTGAGGTTGCTGTTGTTGCTGCTGCTGCTGGGATTGCTGCTGATTGGCGGAATTGGTGTTGGCTGTGGTTGGTGGTTTGGGCCATTCACTCAACCTTTGTTCCATAGCCCGCACCTAAAAGAACACAAAACAAGAAGGAAACGAGAAAAAGTTAGTTGAGTTAAATAAAATCTGAAAATATTGCGGATTTTGTTTTTTTTTTTAATTTAACTTAAACTCTTGCCAGTCTTAGTTGTAAGGATATTTTAAAATATTCCTACATTTCCCCGATTTTGTTTTTTCTAAAATTTAACTTAAACTTATGCCAGTCTTAGTTGTAAAGATATTTTAAAATATTCCTACAATTCCCTGATTTGGGGTTTTCTAAAATTTAACTTAAATTCATGCCTGTCTCAATTGTAAGGATATTTTAAAATATTCCTACACTTCCCCGATTTTGTTTTTTCTAAAATGTAACTGAAATTCATGCCAGTCTCAGTTGTAAGGATATTTTAGAATATTCCTACATTTCCCCCCCGTTAGGTGGCACCTCACCATGTTAATGGTCTGCCAACTTTTTTGAAACTTTGCATTTCCGTTTCCTTTTCCACTCTCATTGTTCTGTGGCTGACAATACGAACTGCCTGTGCCCCACAGGACAGGAAGTTTTACAGCCCACACATAGACTGCGACAAAAATTAAGTTGTTATGTGATTTTCCACACTTTACCTTCGTGCATACTTTTAGGGATCTCGCACACAATACATTGCAAGTAATTAAGAAATTCGCGTGTTGCTGTGAACACTCCACTCTGCGTGCATTTTGCAAAATTTATAAAATGCACAGGGTTCAGTGGAAACTTTTGCAGCTGTTCGGGAAACAAAGAACTAAACTTCTTCTTAAGTTAGACAGAAATTCTGCAAAAGGAGTTGGAATGATTCTTTGGCTTTATTAAAAGTGCACAGCCCCTCCTCTTTCTCTTCTTGCCATCTGCAGCCATTAAATATATCGTAATTATGTTATCCGGAAAGTTTGTTAAGTAGAATGCAGGAAAAAAAGTAAAGATAACAGACCCTTAATGGCTGTTTGCCAGTCTTTCACTTGCAAAACATAAAAACCTTTATTAATCCCCACACGTACCGGGGAAACCTAAAAGTATACCACACGTAAGCCCTGAAATCATAAACAGCAAACGTAAGATGAGCTGGCGAGAAAAAAATATAATAGACGATTCATTATGACCGAAATGCATGCGGAATATTTGCAACATGCAAGTTGAGATCAGATTTTACGGTGCCTTCAATGTTCTCCCTAAGGTAGGCAGTATTTTTTAAAAGTACATGGCGGCGAGATGGCCGCCCGATTAAGACGCCAGATAAATACTGGCGCCCGATTAAGAAGCGAGATAAATACTGGTGTCCGATTAACACGCCAGATAAATACTGGCGCCCAATTAAGACGTCAGATAAATACTGGTGCCCAATTAAGACGCCAGATAAATACTGGCTACCGATTAAGACGTCACATAAATACTGGTGTCCGATTAACACGCCAGATAAATACTGGCGCCAAATTAAGACGTGAAATAAATAATGGCGCCCGATTAAGACGTCAGATAAATACTGGCGCCCAATTAAGACGTCAGATAAATAATGGCGCCCGATTAAGAAACCAGATAAATACTGGTGTCCGATTAACACGCCAGATAAATACTGGCGCCCAATTAAGACGCCAGATAATTACTGGCGACCGATTAAGAAGCCAGATAAAAACAGGCGCACGATTAAGAAGCCAGATAAATACTGGCGCCCGATTAAGACGCCAGATAAATATTGGCGCCCGATTAAGACGCCAGATAAATAGTGGTGCCCATTTAAGACGTCAGACAAATACTGGCGCCCGATTAAGAAGCCAGATAAATACTGGCGCCCGATTAAGACGCCAGATAAATACTGGCACCCGATTAAGATCTCATATAAATACCGGCGCCCAATTAAGACGTCAGATAAAATTAAGATAAAATCTTAAAAATTAAGAAGCCAGATAAATACTGGTGTCCGATTAACACGCCAGATAAATACTGGCACCCGATTAAGACGTGAGATAACTAATGGCGCCCGATTAAGAAGCCAGATAAATACTGGCACCCGATTAAGACGTCAGATAAATACTAGCGTGAATCCAAAAAGTAGGCCATGCATTTGGAACACTTGGACATCTTGACCAGATAACATGGTATCTTGAATTCCACCAGCTTTCAAGGTATCCTATACCAAACAGTCTTCATAACGAAGTTACAAAATCAATTAAACTCCAGCCACCTGCAATAAGTCTCCTTAATAAATATTTTTTTAAAAATTCATACAGTCTTCAAAGTATTCAAAAATAAATGGCTTACTAATTTTTAATAAATAGTTTTTGTTTTAAAGAATGCATTGAAGCTCTGTAGTTTCAAATAAAAAATCGTTCCTTTAAACACACATTTAAGAGATAAATCCCCTAAGGTATGCAACATTTAATAATAAACCATGGTATCTAAAAATATGTTTGAAATTTTTGTGTCAAAGAAAAATCATTCGTTAAGAGCTTTACGTATAAATAAACATTTAAGAGACAAAATCGCTATGAAAATGTAATAACAAACAGATGCGTCTAAAAATATGCTTAAAAATTTCGAAAGTATTTTAATATCCAGACTATCTAAGTATGTAACAAAATCAATTATATTAAAATTAAAAAGAGTTTCCATAATAAATGATTTTGAAGGTTTCTTATAAAAATAGATATTTAACAGCTAAATCCCCTAAGCTAGGCAACAT
Organism: Hydrotaea cyrtoneurina; assembly: GCA_958296145.1. Taxonomy (NCBI): domain Eukaryota; kingdom Metazoa; phylum Arthropoda; class Insecta; order Diptera; family Muscidae; genus Hydrotaea; species Hydrotaea cyrtoneurina. The sequence continues at coordinate 89,749,879 of OY282513.1, forward strand.
CTTATAACAAACCTATGACTTCATAAATCAATTAAATTCCACCAGTCCTCAAGCTATTAAATGACTTCTCATAATAAATATGTTTAAAGAAGGATAATTATAAAAAAAAAAAGATAAAGAGATAAATCCCCTAAGGTATGCAACATTTAATCACAAACCATGACATCTAAAAATAAAAGTATTTAAATGTCCTCCGCTCTTGGTATGGACTATTGCCTAAAAGTACATATTCATTATCATCATCATCATCACGAACACAAAGCACAAGCAGCCGCTCCAAAGTAAGCTTTAGAAATTTGACCAGTAAAAGTATACTACAAACTTGTTGTATTATCGACAAAAATGCTACGGCAATGCTATATCTATAGCAGAAAAACGATTATGGCGTATAATAACAAAGACATTTTGTTAAAAGCTTAGTATACTTTATGGCGTTGAACTTAAACAAGACACCAGGACAACCATTGCATTCATACTGAACTGAGTTGAGTTTAATTTTACTGCAGAATGTCATGTTTATGCAAGGAATGACCTGGCGACTGTAACAGATAATATCTCCCTAAAAGTATACCCCAGATTTCAACAGTAGCCATATATAGGAAGAATGGTAAAATAATAATTTTGCTGGAATTTCCACAATTGTGTACTCCTACACACTGAAAATATTTACTACAGCTGGGGTGACCCCGCACGTTATGCAACTCTATATAACTAAACACGACACCACAAAGTATGCTTTGCATTTTTAAATAAATTTATTTCATATTACACAACAAATTAGCAATAACAAAAATGTCAAAATCATGCCACCATTGTCACCTTTAGTTCTCCATATAATATAAGTATTTCATGTAACTCTTCATAACTTAATACGACACCTCAAAGTATGCTGAGAATTTTTAAAAAATATTTATTACACATTCCACAGAAAAAATGAGTAATGGCAAAACTTCCAATACCCTGCCAACATTACCAGCTTAACTTCTCCGCATAACGCAAGTCTTTTAGGTAGGCAGCCTAAAAGTATACCACAATATTTAAAATACAATACAGAACAAAACCACACAAGTGCTGCTGTAATGGAAACCAAATAGAAACTGCAGATACTCTTCTAGGCATTCCAACACATAATAACGCAATTTTTGGCCTAACCATCCCTTAGGATGTGCTATGGACAATTTTATTAGTAAAGTTTTAATACAATCAATATAAATTCAGTGAGGAAATCAATTAAAGAAAATATTACGAATACGTTTAGGCGTATACAACAAACAGATATCTTCCAGCGAAACTATAAATCCTCCCTAGATATCTCTATTAATCGGGAAACCGGTTTTGCAATTGTCTTAAATTAAAAGAAACATTCCTTGACCCCTACGATATCAAGTATGGCAGATTTACCTACCCATTGAAGTAGCGAGCTCTTATTGTTTTTATTACTCCCTAGGTTATGCAGCATTTCATAATTTAACCTGTCGCCTGCCAGCAGACCTTGAATATAATTTATTTCTAAATTAGTTTCAACATGTTGCCGGTTAGCCCACAAATATGCTGTTGCATGACTTCACATATTATTCACCATTAGCGGAATTAACGCAAATGGCGCAGCTGCCCTTTAGGTATGCCACAAAAAATTTTAATGTGAACAGGAATCCCCCTTCACATTTGAATAATACAGCAACATTTTGGTGGTCCGCAAAGCGAGCCACAGAAATGTGGCATGCGAACCCATTGAAGTGCCTAAAAACACGCACTTATGAAGAAACAGCCTAAAGGGTATGCTATGCGAATTGATTTTCTTGAAACAATGCAAAATATTAAGCATGTAATTGTGCTTCATCGTATAGGCGTTTAAAACAGCAACAAAAAAACAATTATTTATTTTTAGTTTATGGTATTAAAACTGGTCTTGTCAAATCCTGTCCAAAAGTATACTATGGTTTTGCCACCAAAGTCCACAAGAAGGAGATTTTTTAAATTATGCATTTGCATTTTCTGTAAAGCCTTTAAGGGTTTATCTCCTGTTGTCAAAAAACAAATATAATATCAAGAAGTTTCTTTGATAAGTTTTGCCGCCCTAGGGATAGGCAACAGAAAATATTTGTTCATTAAAGTTTTGAATATTTCAATGTCTTCTGGTGTTTGTGGCAAGAAAAAGTCATTGAGGTTACTGGCAAATTATCTCTAGAGTTTAGAACAAGTTTATTAAACATCCAACTCCTGAAAGGTGTGCTATACTCTGAAGTGAGCCTTAAAAGTATGCTAATATTTTAAATATTTTAAAGATCTTACTAAATTTTGTAGAAAATTTACGAATTCATTAGAGACTTTAATTCAAAGCGGACAGTTAACGGCTCAACCGACAATGTTCCTAAATGTTGTCCACCCGCCCTAAGGTATGCTTTAATATATTTCAAATACAGTTTTGTGCAACTCCCTGCCCAAATTGGATTATACTAAGCGGTGTGACAAATTAGTGAAGTGTGGAAATCCATTTGTGGTCATATTAAACGCTCAATAATCACATCTATTTTAGGGAACCCTCAAGGTAGGCTATCAATTTAAAAGCAATATTTTGTGATTTGATGTTTATAAACCACCGAAATTGTTGTTGACTTTTTGGTTAAATTTTTGGTAAAACCTTTTTCGGTTGAACTCACAAATTTGTTTACATTTCAAGCAAAACCTAAAAGTAGGCTTTATATTCTTGTTTAGCATGTTTTTAGGACTGCTGCAATGTAGTGTTTTCCTTACAATTGGCCCCCACCAAAACTGTTACAACATTCTTGCACTCTATATCTTTGGAAATCACTGGCCTTCTCTTGGGCTAAGCCTTTCAGGTAGGCTATAAAATTGGTAGCAATTTTTATGGCCTACTTGATTGAATTCATTGCTTGCCTTGCCCAGGAATAAGGTCACTTTCAGTAAATTATGCTACCACAACATGTACGGCGGATGCTTTGATTTTTGTTTCGGGAAATTTATAGCCTACATTTGGGCATTGAATTGAATTCAATTCAATTGCATACTGTAAGGGTTTGAATGATTTATAGAGTTAAGAATTTTCTTTTCCTTCTGAGTCTATTGGCAAACGTCGGTATAAAATTTAAATAATTTACATTCGGAAAATGTATGGGATGTTTTTCTCTATACCCTACATTTTAAAGCATATTTTAAGGGGGACTTTAAGATTATACGGGATAAGGAGTTTCAGCAATGGCAAGCGAGAGAACTTTGCTGTTTAACTGTATGAATACTGAAAATTACATAAGCTACTGGGATAACATGTCTGGGAAATTAATTCGTAGCATATTTTTAGGCGCCAAAAAGTCAATGATTTGTTAACAACAAATCATTGACTTTAAAACAAGCAGTACAAGTTTTTTGAAGAAAAAATGACCGGCCCTTAGTAGAAAAGAACTTCACATGATATTAAATAATGAAAAAAATTTGCATAGACAATTATTTCATAGCATAATTTTAGGCGCCAGAAAGTTCATGATTTGTTAAAATGTAAAAGAAGCAATTAAAGTTTTCTGAAGAAAAAATAACCGGCCCTTAGTACAACAGAACTTCACATGATGTTTAGTAATGGACGAATATAAATAAGAAATTAATTGCTAGCATACTTTTAGGCGCCAGAAAGTTCATGATTTGTTAACAAAAAATAGAAAGATGCAACAAAGAATAAAAATACAAATGAAATTTTTAAAGCATAACCTAAGGCATTTTGGGAAAATTGACCATAAAACTGTCGATAATCCCTTTTCACCATAACCACAAATACTTTTGTATAACCAAAAAATGCAAATGTTGAACACAAACCAAAGCGTGTGGGCTCTTTCCTGCCACCATACGTGGCCATCCTTTGGCCATCATAAAAATACATTTTAATATTTCCGATCACATACCGATTATAATTTGCAACAAGCGTACCGTCACACAAAAAGAAAAGCTGAGCTCAGCTGTTCCTTAGCAAAGAAAATAATAAACATTAAATAGATTTTTGTGTCTTACTTTCATATGCTGTGTGCTGGGGGATATGGATAAGGATACAAGGAAAATATTACCCATACCACTGCAAAGGGGACGAACAGTAAGTTAAACCTTTGAGGGGCGAGATAAGGGCAAAATGGGATGGTCTGCTGAAAGATTGGAGAATAATTTAAAGGAATTTAAAGTTGAAAAATGAAGTGGGTAGATAAAGAACCCCAGTAGTTGTCCTTGTTAGAAATAACAGAGGCAACATTTCTCTTCAACGATGAGTTTCAGCAGGAGCAAGTTAATCTTGAGAAAATGTACCAGGCAGCTGGTATTCGTTTGTCAATCCCAGGCTAAGCTTAAAATCCTTTTAAAAATATCCAATCCCCCTCGTAGCTTCATGGGTTAATATCCCCCCCCCTCTGTCACATATGAATATGTACACTAAAGCTGCTTGCCGGGGAGGAGAAAGGGGGCTAAGACGCAGCAGATGAAAGGAAACACCACCAACGCCAGATGTAGCCATAAATGTACTTACTTCCGCTCGTACACATACATACAGATAAATGTCTGAGCATAATGGCAACCGATAAACTTGAACAAAATGGATTTCTCGTATGCAATATATGGCAAAGTTATCTCCAGAAACATTAATTCTCCACTGTCTGTCTGTCCTTAAACATGTCATGCATGGTGTTTACTGGCAGTGAACGATAAAAACGTGGTGGGACGAGGACAATGGACAAGGATAATGCATAAATAACAATAAAATTCCATTAACACAATAAATTCTGGAAATAATTCATATATTAAAGATAGGCAAAGAACTGCTGGCCTGGTTAAAGCCTAGAGGATAGGCAACACTTTTCCAAAACAGCAACTCTTTAAGCTGGTGACAGAAAAACATAAGAACTAAACTGAGATGAAGATTTTGAATTGAAAATATTTATTGGTTAATTTATCTATTAATTACAATACAAAGTAAATTTGTATTCTAATTTTGGGTTCAATTTGGCTAGATTCTTTTGACGACCAAAGCCTGTGGTGGGAATTGAACCGACCACCCCCATGCCGATAGGCAAGCACGCTACCTACTCGCCTAGCTGGGCGCTTTAGACACAAATATTTTCTCAATAAGTAAGGTATAAAGAAATCGTTGTAACTGGCGCCCAACGTCACACACAGACAAAACTATGTTGAATAAGTAATCAAAATATTAACTTATTGGAATTTGAAAACATTTCAAACATTTGAAAACATTTCAAACAAAACTAAGCAGCAAAGGAATAGTGTTAAATTGGCGCCCAACATGTTGAGTAATTACTAAGTGATATCATAATAAAAAGTTCCACTTCAAGTAAAATGTAATTATTATTTCCGTTTTTTTAGATTTGTCAATATGTAACACTTCAATTACAAAGGCGTTATTTTAAACTAGCGCCCAACGTGAATAGCTAACAGCGTTGTTAATGGAGCAGCATTGTTTATTAAATGTGTGGCTATTCGAACACAATTTGAATTTCGATTTACATATGTATATAAAATATATTTTAACTCTCAGTTTACAAATCAATCATTTCAGATTGGCGCCCAACGTGACTAGCCAAATATATGTATATGAAAAGATTACAGATTTTTTTTCTGTTATTTTTTAAATAACAATATTGTAAAACAGTTTATATAATTAAACTGTAAAGGACCCATTTAAAAATTGGCGCCCAACGTGGGATATGAAAAGAATAAAAAAAATGTTTTTTTTTATTTTTGATTGGCTGTGACATTGGTTGGGATATATCTAAAATACAATTGAGCTACAAAAGAATCGTTTTAAATTGGCGCCCAACGAGGCTAAAGAAAAGCGTGGCCTATGAAAAGATTAAACTAAATGTATTTTTATTGGCGGTCACACTGGATTTGGAAATATCGAAAATACAATGGAGCCATAACAGAATCGTTTTAAATTGGCGCCCAACGTGGCTATCGAAAACCATATCTTTTGTAAATGTAATATTTTGTTAGTGACCGGAAATTTCTAGTTACAAATCAGGAAAATGCATTTTAAACACTAAAAGAAGAAAGGATTTTTTTGAATTGGCGCCCAACGTGGGGAGTGTAAAGATTGAAGAAAATGTATTCTTTATTTTGTATCGGCAGTCAAATGGAATTTGGACATTTCTAAAAAATAATTGAGTAATAACAGAATCGGTTTAAATTGGCGCCCAACGTGGCTAAGGAAAAACATATCTTCTGTAAATGTAATATTTTGTTAGTGACCGGAAATTTTCTAGTTACAAATCAGGAAAGTGCATTTTAAACACTAAAACTAGAAAGGATTTTTTTTGAATTGGCGCCCAACTCGGGGAATGAAAAGATTAAAGATAATGTATTCTTTATTTTGTATTGGCAGTCAAATGGGATTTAGAAATTTCTAAAACACATTTTAACCATAAAAGAATCGTTTTAAATTTGGCGCCCAACGTGGCTATCGAAAACCATATCTTCTGTAAATGTAATTTTTTATTAGTGACCGGAAATTTCTAGTTACAAATCAGGAAAGTGCATTTTAAACACTGAAACTATAAAGGATTTTTTTTGAATTGGCGCCCAACGCGGGTAATGAAAAGGTTAAACAATATCTATTTTTATTTTTTATTGGCTGTGACATTGGATTTAGAAATTTCTAAAAAATAATTGAGTAATAAAAGAATGGTTTTAAATTTGGCGCCCAACGTGGCTAAGGAATAACATATCTTCTGTAAATGTAATATTTTGTTAGTGACCGGAAATTTGTAGTTACAAATATGGAAAATGCATTTTAAACACTACCACCATAAACGAAATTGGCGCCGTGGAGTATGAAAAGGTTAAACAATATCTATTTTTATTGGCTGTGACATTGGATTTAGAAATTTCTAAAAAATAATTGAGTAATAACAGAATCGTTTTAAATTGGCGCCCAACGTGGCTATCGAAAACCATATCTTCTGTAAATGTAATATTTTGTTAGTGACCGGAAATTTCTAGTTAAAAATATGGAAAATGCATTTTAAACACTAAAACCATAATCGGAGCTATTTAAATTGGCGCCCAACGGGGGGTATGAACAGATCAAACAATATCTATTTTTATTGGCGGTCACATTGGATTTGGAAATATCTGACGTGGCTAACGAAAAGTATGAAAAGATTAAACAAATGTATTTCTATTGGCATTGGATTTGGAAATATCTAAACTACAATTGAGCCAAAAAAAAAATCGTTTTAAATTGGCGCCCAACGTGGCTATTTTGTGTACTAATCGGCAATTTGTAGTTGCAGAAATGGAAAATACATTTTAAACACTAAAACTATAAAGGAATTTTGTTTTGAATTGGCGCCCAACTAAGCTAAAAAACGAACTGTTGTAAATGTGTGGCTTGAAAAGAAAAGAAATGTTAAAGCATTTTGTTATTTATATTGAAAAGAGTTTCAAATAAATCCTACCATATCGAACTGTTTGACAAAACTATTTCAACTTTATCTATTGGATTTTTCATTAGTTGTTTCTTTCTTTCGTCTCCAATCCCTGACAAATTCCCAGTGATATATTCACTTCAAAGCCAACAGTTTTTCCGTTAGCAAAATATTTATTTCCCGTTAATTTACAGACATAATAAATTTGCAAATCCTAAACGATATTGTCAATAGCAAGTGCAGTAAATTTCACATTGGCAAGAATATAACAAGAAATTCCCTTTTTTTTTGCTGTTTACATACACATCACTTGCCAAAAAAACTAAACTTCACGGCTTGGGGGGGTTTTTTTGTTGTTGTTCTGCCACATATTTGTCTGTCTACGTGCTGCACTGCATAAAATTGGCTAGACCGTTAGCACGACATAGGTCTGCCATCTCCAGCTTGTCGCTGTTGTTGTTTTTGGCGTCTTTACAAGAATGTACTATCTTTCCACAGGGTATGGCAGAAAAAAAGGGACACCCGGATATGCATATAATTATAAGCCCAAATGTATGCAACCAATTTTTTGGTTGGCCAAAGAGAGCACTGAAAAACTGGTCTGATGGTGTGGGGGGGATTTCCTTGAAAATCCAAAGCTATTAGGGAAATTCGGATATAACATCGTAAAAATCGTAAAAGTTTGCACTTTGTTTGTTTTGTATGACAAAAAAGAAAGGAACAACAGAGAAACAGAAATTAATAGCATATCCTTAAGGCTTAAACGAAAAAGTCTGCGGGTTGCTTTTAACTTTTCGAGTTAAAGTTTTCTTTTGTAGGTGTTTTGAAATGTTTTTTTTTTTTTTTTTTTTTTTTTTATAAAGGCATTTCTTTTAAGTATGTATTTTAAGTATTGTTTTTTTTAGGAGAGTTTGTGCTGGAAACGTTGACTCTTGTCAACATTCCGTGGCATATGTTGAGGAGAATGACCAAACAATGTATTTGTAGATTTTTTGGCAGCAAAGAACTCTTTGGAGATTGTAAAGAAATTAGAAAACTTTTTATTTATGGCAAACGGAGGCATATGCTTGGGCGGTATTGCTAGAGAAGAAGTCAACGTAGGGTAGAACTTTTTTTGGCTCTCCGGCTTAATATTCAACTTGTATCGTATTTTCCTGGCCCAACTTTCATTCGTAAAATCTTAATATATATTTACCCTCGACACTGATTCACTGATTCACTGATACACTGATTCCCTGATTCCCTGATTCACTGATTCACTGACTCTGTCACGCAGTACGTAGGAATTTAAATAGGCATTCTATAATAATTCTATAAATAATAATAATAAAAAAAATAATATTTTTTTGTACAGAAATTGTGTTTTCCCCAAATTTTTTTTTTACCAAAATATTTTTTTTCCAAAATTTTTTTTTCTTACAAATTTTTTTTTACAAAAATTTTTTTTTTCCAAATTTTTTTTTTTACAAAAATTTTTTTTTTCAAGAAATTTTTTTTTTCCACAAATTTTTTTTTTTCAGCAAAAATTTTTTTTTCAACAAAAATTTTTTTTTCAACAAATTTTTTTTTTTTTCCACAAAAATTTTTTTTTTCAACAAAAATTTTTTTTTTCAGCAAAAATTTTTTTTCCACAAATTTTATTTTTTTTTACAAAATAGTTTTCTCAAAATATTTTTTACAAAATTTTTTAAATTAAGTAACAAATACTTTCTCAAGCAAATTAACGGGCGCCATAGGCGCATTACAACTTACTAGTTCCCAATATTTAATTAACTGCCTGTTTCCAAAATACAAATTTGTTCGTTCGTTGTAAATGTTCAATATTGAATAGGTTTCCGATCTTATTCAGTTCCAGTTTTGAGACATATTTTAGATAACGACATATGGAACACTTGGAATGGGATCTGATTAATATCAAATATCCGTTTTATTCCGCCTGCAATTTTCACAATTCGGAACGAACGAACAAATTTGTTTTACGGAAACCGTTAGTAAGTTTGCACTGCAGTGTGGTTTTTTTTTAAACTCAATTTCATTAGTTTTTTTTTTTAATTTTTTTTTTTAATTTTATGACCATTTCACTGCCAGAAACGACCACAAAATAATGTTTGCCACCATTCTCTACCACTTTGTAGTCATAAATTTTATTGAGAGTTCTGGTTGTTTTTTTGTTATTATTATCTGCATTCTTCTTCCCGTCCATTGCCAAATCATGGACAATCATAAATTATGTTAATTTACGCATACGGGCGAAAAAATTATGACACCGCACATCCATACATTTCATTTCACTTCAGCACACTCCATTCATGCAGTCACAACCTCCACCAAACTTCCATTCATAAATAAATGAAGAAGAGAAGAACAGAATTTACAACTTAATCATAAATTTGTGTGTGATAAACGATAATGTTCGAAACGGCTAGATTATGCCTCTGTTGCCGTCTGCATTTGGGGATTTTCCATGAAAAATTTATATTAACAACAAAACACATGGAAAACTCATGCGAAGGCACGTTTTCGAAATGAACTTCCAGAAACTCCATAATGCATATGACACGGGGGAACGCAACTGAAGGGGCTGGCAAAGAAACACAATTTTTATGAGATTTTTATGATGTGATAAAAAGCAGATTTACATAAAGACTTGTGGATATGAATTTGAAAGTATTCTCTCTTTATGCAGTGGCCTCAATAAAAACAAAACAAACCCTTTACAGGTTAAAGAAAACTATGGAAAAGGTGGAAAAATGCAGATTTTCTATAAAAAAGGAAATCAAAGGTATCGAAATGAAAAAAAAATTTAAGCGCCAAAAAGAACATTTTACAAGAGAGGGTTTTTTTTCAGTGTGGCACAAAGGAGTGTGATGCTTACGATACAATTAAATTTTCTATATCTTTGTAAATAAAAATTTTTAATTTTTAATTTAAATTAATTACAATACAAAGTAAATTTATATTCTAATTGTGGGTCCAAGGGTAAACCGGGTGACACAGACCATATGACTGGATTTTTGTAGCAACAGACCAAAGCCTGTGGTGGGAATCGGTCCCACAACCGCCCAGGCTGATAGGCAAGCACGCTGCCAACTCGACTACCGATTGCAAATCCTCTGGGTCTACCATAAAATAAAGCAGTAAACTGTATAAAGACTAAAGATGGTAAATATTTCAATTTAAATATTTTAATTTAATTTAAACTTGTAGCCTGCATTCATTTTGGTTTAGATAGAAAACCTATAGAAATACTTAGGAATTAAGTTTCGTTTAAAACATCTAGCGCCCAACGCCCTTAAAGAACCGGCAATGAGCTCCTTACAGTCTCTGTTTATATTCAGTGGTTAAAAACTATCGACAACTTTCAGTGACTTCGGGTCAGAGGGCCGCAAAATGACATTACATGCACAGCCCTCGTCTGAAACCCACAGGGAAGCCGCAGAAAAGGAAGGCCCAACAAAAACGGTTAGGCGCCTGGTAGAAGTTACAATGAAAGGCGAACAAAGAATATGAAACACACAGCAAAGACTTGATAAATAATATGAATAAAGTTCAGTGGTGGTTAACTAAAGTCCTCTGGGCACAATTGATGAAGAAATTTGAGGTAGCCCAAAAGGGCTCCAAGGAAGATGACCAAAAAAGAACGATGACCAAAAAAGAACGATGACCAAAAAGAACACAATGTGGCCAGGAAGAATGAAAGGTGACCCAAAAGAACGCAAGGTGACCAGAAAGATTGAAAGAACGCAAGGTGACCAAAAAGAACGAAAGGTGACCCAAAAGAACGCAAGGTGACCAGGAAGATTGAAAGATGATCCAAAAGAACGAAAGATGACCCAAAAGAACGAAAGATGACCAGGAAGATTGAAAAATGATCTAAAAGAACGCAAGGTGACCAAAAAGAACGCAAGGTGACCCACAAGAACGAAAAATGACCCAAAGGAACGAAAGGTGATCAAAAAGAAAGATGACACAAAAACGAAATGTAACCCAAACGAACGAAAGGTGACCAAAAACAAAGAAATATGACCCAAAAGAATGAAAGGCGAAAGATGACCAATAAGATCGAAAGTGACAAAAAGGACCAAATATTATCAATAATAAAACAATGGCCAAAAAGCACGAAAGATGAACCAACAAAAAAACGAAAATTAGCCCCACAAGAACGAAAAATAACCCAAAAACAACGACAGATGACCAAAAAGGGTAAAAGACGACCCAAAAGAACGAAAGTTGTCCAAAAAATTGTTTGAATTCAAAATTGCGAAATTTTTTCATTATGAAAAATAAAAAATTTGCGCTTTTTTTTATATTTCATATAAAATTTTCGTAAGCAAAAAAACGAAAGATGACCAAAAAAAAATGTTTCTGTGGAATTCAAAATTGCCAAATTTTTCGTTATGGTTTGATAAGTTAATTTGGGATTTTTCCATATTTTAGATACAATTATTTTTTTTGTTTTTAGGCCATTTTTCATTAGGAAAACACAAAACATTATTCCTCAAAAAAAAAAAAAAAAAAATCGGAGGCTAGTCCGCCCCGTCTCCGTTGTGCCGATTTTTCATTTGGCAATTTTTTAAAAATTATTTGTTGGATATTTCAAAATTTTTGGGGAAAATTTCATGTTGACCTTTTTCGGGCAGTGTACATTTATTTTCTGGAAATTCTTCATTTGGGGAATTTTTCGCTCCGTCGCCGTAGTCATAGTCCGGATTTTTTAAAAATTATTTGGAGGATTTTTCAGAATTTTTGGGGAAAATTATTTATTTTCTGGAAATTTTTCATTTGGGGAATTTTTCATCTATTTATGGTCCTTTTACATTCGAGTTATTTTTCCATTTTCAGAGTCGCCCAAAAGTTGAACATTTTGTTGGACAAGAAAAAATCCGCGACTAGTTCGCTCCGTCGCCGTAGTCATAGTCCCGATTTTTCATTTGGTAATTTTTTAAAAATTATTTGGAGGATTTTTCAGAATTTCTGGGAAATTTTCATGATGATCTTTTGGGGGGAATTTTCAATCAATTGTTGTTCATTTGATTTATTTTGAATTCAGCAGGTAACTGAACCTCCTGGGCTTTATATAGTTACAGGATAATTAATATAATTAAATTAAAACTAATAATTTGGGGGAATATTTCAGAGCCGCCCAAAAGTGGGCTGAAAAATAACCGAAAATTAGAAGAAACGGATTTTTCAGAATATTTGGGGAACATTTCATGTTGACCTTTTTCGGGCAGTTTTTTTTTTTTTTTTTTTTTATATATTTGGGGCCTTTTACATTTTCCTCTCCGTCGCCGTAGTTGTTGTTAGGATTTTTCATTTGGCAATTTTTTAAAAAAATATTCGGAGAATTTTTCATAATTTTTGGGAAATATTTCATCTATCTATTTATGGAGGCATTTAACATTTGGGCCATTTTTAATTTTTCAATGCCATCCAAAAGTGGTGGCCATGCCAGAAATCATCGATACAATCAATGAGGTGGGGATTTTTCCTTAAAGTCGTCGAATGGGGAATATTTTGGTAATAGTATCGGCCAATGGACTGCAAATGGGATAGAATTTAGAAAGGGTTTTTTATTCTTTCATATTTTTTTTTCAACTGCGTTCCTTATTTTCAATAGTCAATGAGAAAAAAAGTAATTAATTTGCTTTTTGGGACTAAAATTTTTTCTACTTTTTGCCCTAAATGTACACTATCGGGCCGTAGCCTACAGAGACTTGGAAAAATTCCCTTTTGCGGTTCACTTGCTTTGATCGAAGCCTTGACTGTATTTTTTATCCTATTTACAAGATAACTGTAATTGAATTAAGGTCTATATATGTAGGTCTATACAGTAGCCTACAGACAATTTGAACAAATTCCCTTGCTTTGATCGAATCCTTGACTGTATTTCTTATCCTATTTACAAGATAACCATAATAGAATTAAGGATTTCCACCCAGGTTTTCTTTTTCTCTAATACATTTAAATAGTTTTGGAATTCCCCGAACTAATCTACATTGCCCACCTGCCAACCTTAAATGTGTGTGTGTGTGTGTGCTATAAACTCCCACACGCCATCCTCAAAGTATGCAATGAATAATGTTGTGTAATGTTACAGCAACAACAAGAAAAGTAGACAGGGAAATCCTGGGCTTAACAGTAGTAAGTGTTGCTTGTAGTTTTGCCTCAAATTGAAATCAATTTTTAACCGAACAGTCACAATAAATCTCCTTAAATGTAAAACATTTGTTGGCAAAAGCCAAAAAGACCGTTAAGGAAAACGAACCGGCAGTGGTGGTGGGGGTGGAAGCAAAAGGCAATTGCCAAATAATATATGAACTGGTTCTTGTTATTTTTTTCGGGGGGTGGGGGAGAACAATTTAACTAAAACAATAATTTACTTGGGGGGCTAACAAATTTCAGCATTTTACACCCGGAGTACGGGGGTTGTGAAATAAAACCTCATTCCAAAACAACAACCAAAGGGGGAGTACTTTTCTCCCTGACATCTGCCCCCTTCTTTTTTTTAACTCCCCCCTTGGAGCAAGAGTAATGGACTGGTTTTCTGAAACAACAGAAGGGGAAAATAAAATCTCATACAGATGATATATGGACAGACTGTGAAATGGAACACTTGCGTCGTCTTTTGTTATGTTGGCAACATAGGAAATGACAGAACGCGTGCCATTAATATCAAGAAGATGAAGAAGAAGAGAAAAAAAAACGCTGGGAAGAAAAACAATAACTTTTAAATGTATGAGTGGTGTGAATACGGAGCCAAGCAATACGCATACACATGCATGTCTGATACACACACTTTGAAGCCAACGCATGCTGTGAGAGGCACAGTGGCTGGAAACCCAGCAAAAAGCCACCTCCTCCCTCCACATAATTGGCATCTAATACTGTAATTTGTTTTAGGTGAATTTTAAAATGTTTTCAAGGACAATTTGACCATTGGCTTACAGAACCCCAGAAAAAGTGCGGCTGGTTTGAAAGATTTTTTTCATTTCCAAAACACCGTGCAAAACTCATTCCCTACAACAAATAAACTACACACTTAAAATAATTTATTTGCTGCGGATGCTTAGCAGAACATAACCAAATAACGTCTCTTTCTCCCCCCCCCCGCCCCTTTATGACAAGAATATGAAAATCTAAGAAAGGGCAGACAAGCGGCTGTGAATCTCTTCTTTGGCCAAATTTACTAAAAACACATATTAGAACCCATAAAACAACCTCATGAATACAAAAACTATGAGTATATGAAATTAATTTGCGGTAAAGAAACTTGTGCAAGGAGGATGGCAGCATGGGCTGGGGGAAGTTGGCTTAGCCTTGTCTTCTCCATAATTTCAATTTCATTTCATTGTTCGTTTCTAGGAAATCCCCGCCATTCTTTGCCCTACAAACTATTGTAACATAATTGATTTGTATTTGCACAATGAATTAGAAATCTGGAACATTTGTTTAGGAACTCGGGGAGTGTGTGATGTGTCAAGAACATAACTCAAATTTCATGAACATCGATGGCATTGACATAGATGTTGGCTTGATCAATGAAGAGGGGTGGAGGGGCGTTCAGAACAATTAATTAATTGTAAAAGTATTTTGTAAATGACAGCCACTATAGGGGTGAGTTAGTTTGTGAGACAGAAATGCCGAAAAAAAAATATATAAACTACAGGGTCCGCCAAATAACTATTTTTTTTCTTGAAAATTCTATAAAAAAAATACTGCATATTTTCTTAAATTTCTTTTTTTATTTGAAAGTACACTTCTTCCGGTTAATAATGGAAAATAATTTCATTCAAATGTCTGTCTCGGCTGGCCATGCACCATCAGCTCTGCGGCCGATAATAAGATCTTCAAAAACAGGGCGCAACATCGAGTGTAGATTCGGCTGTGTGGCCTGTTAAAACCAAATGTTGCCAATATCCGCCTCTTCAATTTTTGTAAACAAAAATTCGTCCAACATGGCCCGATAACGAAAATAAAAAAAACGAAATAAGCATAAGTTGAAAAAAAAAACGTTAGATGGCGGATCCTTTATAAAAAGAAACCTTTCAAATAATAGAAACAAATAAAGGGTGTTTTTTATTGAGGTATAGAACTTCGAATTGAAATAAAACACAAGAAAATCGTTTTAATGTCCATCAATTTGGCTTAATTGGAAGGATAATTTTGTGCCATTAATGTTTAAATATGATTTCGGGCATGTGGCCGCCGCGGCTGGCTCGAATAAAGCCAATTCTACAGGTCCAATTTTCAACCACTTATTGGAACCACAACTCATCCACATTCATGCCATCCAATTCGGGAACAAAATAGTCGGTTATCATGGCTCTATACCGGTCTCCATTAACGGTAACTGACTCTCCAGCATTATTTCGGAAGAAGTATGGCCCAATGACTCCACCAGCCCATAGAGCACACCAAACAGTCAGTTTTTGTGGATGTAATGGCATAAAATGGACGGAGCTTGCGGTGAACTTCGCGAACTGAACCATTACTTTCGAAATAAATTTGCACGATTTGCAAGCGTTGTTCTTTTGTCAACCTGTTCATGATGAAATGGCAAACCAAACTAAATATTAATCACTTGACAGCTGACAAAATGGCCGCCAGTTAAAAAAGTGATGCCAACTTAAAGTTCTATACCCCAATAAAAAACACCCTTTATATATTATACAAAAAGTCTGCTTCAAAAGTAACCCCCTAGAGTAGGCAATGAAAATTGGTTACACCTATAACCATACTGTTCTTTATGCGGCTTATAAAAAATATCCCCAGTATTCATAAAAATACGGAGATATATTCATTGTAAGCTTGGAAATTAGTCTGGCTATGTGGGCCATCTCTGTAATGCTGCTAAAAGTACACTAGGTTTATAACACCTAAATGTAGGCAGCTGAAAAGTAAGATTTACCAATTGGCAGTTCATCATTTATAGCATCTAGACCCATTTATGGCGAACAATTTGTGTTAGGCTGGCACAACTTAGCACAAGTTCCAAAGTTATAGTCATTTTTTTTTTAAATTTCCCCTGAAGTATGCAACGGTTTTCCAAAAAATAAGTTTATTGAGTTTAGCGAATAGAGCATAAATTCAGCTCTAATACAGTTTTACAAAATCCGCTCAAATATAAACTATATGGTATAAAATTAAATATATAATTTATTAAATTCGCCTAAAGGTAGACTCTCTTTTTAAAATACATTCGTTCTTCGTCTGTAGTAGTTTTATATGTTGCAGACATCCACTTGGTAATTCATTTTTTAAGATTTGACTTCTGTCAACTTACATGTCAGCCCCTAAGTATGCTACACATATTTAACTTATACTAATGAAGTATTCCACAAACATCTGACCAATTACTTAAGTGCATAAAATATTCTCCGAAAATGATTGATGACTGTTTGGGTTATGCTAATTAACTAAATTACCCTACACAACTGGTGTAATCCTTAAAGTATGCCATATGTCTTAAACTTGAATACACATAGAGGGGGGTAAATGTCTTAATGGGCAGCAAATATTTAACCGGCGAACCGAAAGTAATTGGAAAGGTTGTCCTTAAAATAAGGACAACTAAGTGTGATATTCTAGGCTTATCAAATATATTTGTCGTCATTTTAATGACAAACTGCTTTTCCCGCCCAAAAGTATGCAGAAATATTTATGATTAGCCTGAAAGTAATCGGTTTGTGTCTCTTTGAATTATGGAGAGATTCATTTTAATAAGCCAGAGAGGTATGCAAGACAATATTTACTTAACTTCGTAAAACAATTAGAAAAAAGTATGCAGCAAAATTCAGATCCTAAAAATAGGCAGCATTGTTTGGCCAAAAAGCTACGGACGGAAGGTGAAGGATCATAAAAAAATGTAATTGTAGAATTCGAAATCACACAACAGCATTCAACAAAATATTCTGGTGTGGACGTTGGCAACCCTGTTGTCTGTTCCGTCTAACATCGACAGGGCATCTCACAGAGCACACGCGAGTGGAAACCTACGAAGGCATTCCACAGAATATGTTGGCAATCCTGTTGCCGGTTCGGTGGACACAAACTATTGCAGTTATAATGTTGGCACCCCTGTTTGTCGGTTCGTTGTAAGATCGAGTTCTAATGTAGTGGCAAACAAACATTGTTTATTAAATTTTTTTTTAATTTTAAAAAAATTGCCTCAAAGTATACCACAACTTCTTTTAATTCGCATAATCACATTCCCATGGATACAACTTTAAATTAAATTGATATTATGCCCAACACTAATCAAAACTTTGTCATAACTTACATGACTGACGATTGTAACGATTACACACATTATTCCGTTTTTCTTTTGCCTAAGGGTATGCCATCAAATGTACAGCTTACAAAAACATCGCAAATACACAATGTAAAGGTTACCCAAATTTATTGTCTTGACAACTTGAATTGAATTTACAATTCCATTAAAAAGTTCACAAGATCAAGGCAAACTTTTTGTGTCGAAAACACACAGTTGCCGAAAAGTAGGCAACAGGCAAGTGCTACGGTAATAAGCAAAAGTAGGCTAGACATTAAAAGTAATAAATTCGATGAATGTCTTTGTGTCTATGGTACGTAAAATAAAGAAATGCCATTAGATGTATTTCGCAAAGACGATACATTTTATTGGGAAATTATTTACACTTGAATGAGACTAAGAGTTGTTGGGAATTTTAATAAAGTCGACAAAAAAAAAACAATACGAAAACTTTTGGGTATGATAAATGATAAAGTAGCTTTGGCAACAAATAATTACATTTTATTGGAATTTTCCAATAACAAAGTCCATTCTCACGCCTTAAATTATGCAGCAATTGGCTATTAATAACCATTAATCGAATAAATGTCTCATA
Organism: Hydrotaea cyrtoneurina; assembly: GCA_958296145.1. Lineage (NCBI taxonomy): Eukaryota > Metazoa > Arthropoda > Insecta > Diptera > Muscidae > Hydrotaea > Hydrotaea cyrtoneurina. The sequence goes on from OY282513.1 coordinate 89,768,180, forward strand.
TAGCTCTAATGTCCGGAACCATTCCATATGGAAACAGTTTAATTAAAACCATCCTCCCCTAAAGTATGCTGCACATAGCAGGCTAGAAATCGAAGGCAGAACATAATGATTAATCAAGTGAATCAAGACGAGGCTGTCACATAAATGTATCTAATGTTGCCATTAATTGTAAGTATATGTCAATATTTGCAAAGGAAGTAGAAAACTCCCACCCACCTAAAAGTATGCCTTGCGAAGACACAGGTATAAGCAAACGACCATGGCTTAAGACGATTCTACAAGCAGAGATCAAGGCCATCACAGAATGCCTAGAATGGCACAGGAAAAACTATATGTATTTTCACAGACAGTCAAAATGCAATTAGATCCCTCAGAGATGATAATGCCAAGTCAAGGACACTCATGAACTGTAAGAAAACGATAAACGACGTATCGAGAGATAACGACATATTTATAAACTGGATACCAGGCCACCAAAGGTTTCCAGGCAATGTTAGGGCTGATGAAACGGGCTAAATTTGGAAGGGAATCCGACCAAAATTCTCTGCAACTGTCTAAGCCATTTCTGGAGACAAACAAGGAGTTGAGGGAATGAATAAGGACGACCCATGCTTATAGGTGGCAAGAAGAACAGGTGGGTAGAACCACAAAGGAAACCTGGGGAAATATCGATTACAAGAAAATAAGGAGAATACTCGGGTTTAACAAAAATAAGCTGAGTAAGCTAGTTGGGGTCATCACAGGACACACTAGCCTAAGGGCACACATATTTAGGATAGGATGTTCTGAGAACGACGAATGTAGGGCATGCGGAGTGGACGCCGAGACGGCGGAACACTTCCTGTGACAGTGCCCTGCTTTCTCGCAGATCAGGAAAGTCCAATTAGAATAGGACACCTTAGATGACCTGTCGGTCGTCAAAGCAATAGACATAAGGAATTTAAGGAACTTTATAGAGGGGATCTAATACCTTAAATCGAAAAGACAATATAATATATTTTCTTTTTCAATTACTGAAAATCGTGGCGTTTTAAAAAAAATTTCCAATTTGGTTTTTTTTTTGGAAAACTGAAACAAACGTGTAGTTTTTGAATGTTTGTGTTTTTGATTTTTTTATCAAAAAAAAAATCGAGAACACAAAGATTTTATTTTCTTCTTCAAAAACTGAAATCGTGCCATTTTCCAAAAAAAACGTCAATTTCAATTTTTTTTCCAAAAATTTAAAATAACCCAAAGATGTGTAGTGGTTAAAAAAAATATTTGGCACTTTTTTCGATAGAAAAAATCGAAAATACAAAAAATTTCTTTTCTTTTTCAATAACTGAAAATCGTGGCATTTTAAAAAAATCGTCAATTTCGAAAAACTGCCAACACAGCCGTTTTTTTTTTCCAAAAACTGAAAATAGAGAATTTTTTATTTGAAAAAAGAAAATTTGAATCCAGTTCTGAAAAAATGGCTAATTTCTAAACGGGTCAGCCATTTAACGTTTTTTTTTTTCAACTAGTGCTTATTTCGTTTTCGTTGTTTTCGTTATCGGGCTAATTGAACGAATTTTTGTTTATATTGGCAACATTTGGTTTCAACAGGACGGCGCTATGTGCCACACAGCCGAGGCCACACTCGATGTTTTGTGCCCCGTTTTTGAAGATCGCATTATCAGCCACAGAGCTGACATCGTTAGGCTACTGCATGGCCAGCCGAGGCAGCCATTTGAATGAAATTATTTTCCATTATTAACCGGAAGGATTGTAGTTTTGTTTTTCTAGAATTTTCAAAAAAAAGTTATTTGACGGACCCTGTACAATATTTTTGATAAAAAAAAATCGAAAACACAAAGATTTTATTTTCTTTTTCAATAACTGAAAATCGTAGCGTTTTAAAAAAATCGCCATTTTTTTCTAAAACTGAAAAAGACGTGTAGTTTTCGAATTTTTTTATTTTTAAAAAATCCAGTTCTGAGAAAATTTCCACTATTTCAATTTGACACTATTTTTTGATATATAAAATTGAAAGTTTTTTCCAAAAACTTAAAATTTTACTAAATAGAAAATGTACCTTTATTATTTAGAATTTTTCCAAAAAATCTAAATAAACTGTTCTGCAAAAAAAAACTACTGAAAATCGTGGCGTTTTAAAAAAATCGGCAATTTCGTTATTTTTATTTCTAAAACAGAAAATAGTGTAGTTTTGAAAAAAATTTTAAAAAATCTACTTCTGAGAAAATCGCCTATTTCAATTGTACACTTTTTATTGAAATTGAAAGCTTTTTTTCCAAAAACTAAAAATTTTTACTAAATAGAAAATTTGACATATATTTCAAAAAAAATTTGTGAAAAAATTTTTATTTGCAACTTTCGAAAAAAATTTTAAAAAATCTACTTCTGAGAAAATCGCATATTTCAATTGTACACTTTTTATTGAAATTGAATTTTTCTTTTCCAAAAACTAAAATTTTTACAAAATATATATTTCAAAAAAATTTAAAAAAAAAATTTTTTAAAAAATTGCTATGTGAACTTTTCGTAAAAAAAAAATTTTAAATATCCAGTTCTGAGAAAATCACTAATTTCTATTTGGTAATTTTTTCGATATAAAAAATGGAAAACGCAATGATTTTATTTTATTTTTCTAAAACTGAAAATCGTGGCATTTAAAAAAAATCTCCAATTTCTTTTTTTTCCTAAAATGTTATTTTTAAAAAAATCCAGTTCTGAGAAAAATTCGCATTTCACTTTGACACTATGTTTTTGATATATAGTTGAAAGTTTTTTCCAAAAACTTAAAATTTTACTAAATCGAAAATTTAACTACATTATTTAGAATTTTTCAAAAAAAAATCTAAAAGAACAGTTCTTCCAAAATTGGTACTTGGCACTTTTTTCGATATTAAAAAAAAATCGAAAAAACAAAAATTTGTCTTTAAACTTAAAATTGTACTGTGTAGAGAACTCCACTAAAATTGCTGGGCGGTTTTCGAACAAAATTCTAAAAATTGTCAGTTCAGAGAAAATCGTTAAAAAAAAGAATCTGTGTCGTTTTTTTTTAAAATAGTGAATGGACCCAAATACGGGTAAGGGAAAAAATTCTAAAAAATTCCACTTCTGAACCAAATCGGCACAAATACGGGTAAGGAAAAAAATTCTAAAAAATTCGACTTCTGAACAAAATAGACACAAATACGGGTAAGGGAAAAAATTCAAAAAAATCCCACTTCTGAAAAAATCGCTAGTTTCTAGATTTTTTTCTAGAAATTAAAAATTGTGCAAAATAAAGAATTTCACCTGTTTGTCTGAAAATTCCAGTTCTGAAATTTTTTTATTTCATTTGGCACTTTTTCCGATATAAAAAAATCGAAAACCTATTTTGTGTAAACTTAAAGTTGTGCTTAGCTGAGTTTTCGACTGAAATTGTGCCGTTTTTGAAAAATCTAAAAAATTCCAGTTCACTTTATTTAATTGGAAAAAAATGGAAAACGCAACTTTGTTTCCAAAGACTTGAAGTTGTGGTAAATACATTATTCCACGTAACAAAATAAAAAATTAAAAAAAAAAAAACATTTTTGAAAAAATCGCTAATTTCGTTTTTTCCAAAATAAAAAAAATAAAAAAAACACATTTTTTTTCTAAACTTAAAATTGAGCTTAGTAGAGATTTCCACTAAAATCTATCTAAAAAATTCCAGTTCTCTTTGTTCAGTTTGACAGTTTTTGTTGGATAAACAAAACACGAAAACACAATTTTGCATTTTTGTTGGAAAAAATTGTTTTCTTTTTTGCAAAAATTTGGCAAAGAGTTAAAAATCTGAATACTTGTACTTTGCTAAACATGACCATATCTGAACGAATTTTCCCGTCTGATCAGACAACTAAAAAGTTGAACCCTAAGAATCATCATTTACCATTAAGTAAGAAACCCTTAGAGTAGGCCACACTCAATTGGCCTAAAAATATGCTAGAATGGCACAAAACACTTTCCCCTACTGCCAGACCCCAAATGTGTTTGCCTTTTGTGAAAAGAAACTTAATAAGCAATTCATCTTAAAATGTTAGACCCGAATAGGCTCACAAAAGTAGGCTACAAGAAATACATACAAATGAAGACATATTTCTACATTTTGTCCTTTTTCGTGCAAAGGAAAAAAAGGATACAAACAAAAACGAAAACATTTTGTCCATTTAGTTTTTGCATTTTACATTAGGTCTTGGGTAGTTTAGAACTTACCCAGCAGTTTATACTTAAATTTCGAAATATTTTCTCAGCCCAATCCCAAAAGTAGGCAACACTACAAAAGTCTTTGTTGTCTTTTGAACATTTCACATGATGATGGAAGATGGCCCATCATCATACAGCAGTTGAGGCCAGCCATTAAGGGCTTTTACATATAAGTTTCCAAAAATGTTGGCGTTCTTGTGGGGTAAAGACCCCTCTTTTTCTCCCTCTCTCATTCCATTTAACAATCTTCAATTTGTTATAAATTACTTGTGTTATGTGCTTTTCGAAATTCCCTTTTAGCCATACAATTTGTTAGCAATTGTTTTGGACCAAAATAAAAACAAAAGTGTCTCTCGGAGATCCCTTTGACATTTTTATTGTACCTTTAAGCCATCAGGATAATTGGAAAAGAAAATAAATAAATACATTCTCACTGTACGTACGTTCTACTCTCTTAAATTGGAAATAAATGTTCGTAACACTGATTTGCTACAGGATGTGTTGGGTGTGTATGTCGCCCAAGTGCTGGCAACATATTTATGTTATATCCTTTTTTATTTATTTCACAGCTGATAGTTGTGGACATTTGCTCTGTGTATCAGCAGCTGCAGTCCATTCGAAAACACACGCATATGAGTGGGTGTGTTGGCTGTTTAAGGCTCCTCCTAAGCTTTACTTTTGTCGCTGCCGGGATTAGGGATAAATTATCAATTTCGTTGTGGCATGGACCATCATCAGGAATTTAAGTAGCTGCGATAAATGTGTTTGAATTATGGCTAAGCCATTCGATTACGATGTCGCACGACAAGTGCTTTTAGATGTCCTGTAATGAGTCATTGGCTAGGGAGTTTTCTCCTCAGCTGCCCACTCTTCAAAAGACATTTCCTCACGATGTTATACAAAACGAGTGTGTTGGATACATCGATAATAAATTTCGAAAAAAAAACCATCAAAGGCTCGGTATCGTCTAGATAAGAAAGAACCAGAAACTCCGTCATGTAAGCGGAAACAATCTCAAAAGTGGAGACTGAAACGGAATCAGGAGACTTTCTACACACTCTGGCCATCGAGACATCATACAGATTATCCAACATGTTTGTTTTGTGTTCCCGGATAGTCGCCTTCGACATGGCAGCCATACAGATTTCCGATTGCAACACACACCCCTCCTCATCATATCTTGTCATTCTTCATCGTCGATACCAGCCGATTTTTCATTTTTGGTCATTCTTAACATCCGCGATCAGCAGATTTTTCATAAAATATTTGCGGTATTTTTCAGATTTTTTGATGAAATATTTATGTTGACCTTCTTTGGGGAATTTTTGATAAATTTTTGAGAATTGTTCATTTTGGGACAGTCTTTATCTATAAAGTATTTGTGGGATTTTTCAGAATTTCTGGGGACGTTTTTATGTTGGGGTTTAATGAGGAATTTTTCATATTTTTTGGGGAATTCTTCATCTCCAACTTTTGGGAAATTTTTCAAAAATTATTTAAAGGTTTTTTTTTGAATTTTTAACATTTTTATCTTGACTTTTTTGAGGAATTTTTCATCTATTTTTGGGAATGCTTCCTCTCTGGGACCAGCTGATTTTTCATAAGTTATTTGTGGGATTTTTCTGAATTTTTGGGGACATTTTTTTAATCTTTTTTTGGAAATTCTTCATTTTGAAGCATTCTTGGGAAATTTTTCAAAAAATATTTGAGGGATTTTTTTAAAAAAAAAAATTTCATATATATTGTGACCAGCCGATTTTTCATAAATTATTTGTGGGATTTTTCTGAATTTTTTGTAAAATTTTTATATTGGCCTTTTTTGGGAATTGTTCATCTATTTCTGGGAATTCCTCATTTTCGTCATTCTTTTGGGACATTTTTCAAAAAATATTTGAGGGATTTTTTAAACAAATTTTAAGACATTGTTATGTTGACTTTTTTTGAGATTTTTTTACATTTTTTTTTTTGGGAATGCTTCATCTCTGCAACCAGCCTATTTTTCATAAGTTATTTGTGGGATTTTTCTGAATTTTTGGGTACATTTTTATGTTGGCCTTTTTAGGGATTTTTTTTCATTCTTTTGGGAAATTTTTCAAAAAATTGTTGAGGGATTTTTTTTAAAAAGTTTTATGACATTGTTATGTTGGCTTTTTTTTGAAAATGTTTCATTTATTTTTGGGAATGCTTCATCTCTGCGACCAGCCGATTTTTGTGCGATTTTTCTGAATTGTTGGTAAAATTATTTTCTATTTTTCTATTTTTGGGAATTCTTAATTTTCGACATTCTTCATCAACCATCTGATTTTTTATTGGGAAATTTATCTTAAATTATTTGTGGGATTTTTTTTTTCAATTTTTGGTAAAATTTGTATGACGTTTTTTTGGGGAATTTTTCATCTATTTTTGGGAATGGGGATTTGTCATAAATTATTTGTGGGATTTTCAGAATTTTTGGTGAAATTTTTCTGTTGGCGGAGCATTTTTCACAAGCATTTTGGGCCCTATTTGCTTCTTATATAATTTTTTTTTTGTCTTTCTGGGAATTTTTCCTTTTCTATTTGGGACCAAATGTTAGCAGATCTATGTGAAATTTTCTCCGTCCGGCTTTGAATTAGAAACTAGAAATAGAATTCAAATTCACATGACATTTTTCATAAAGGGGCGCTTTTTCATATCAAAATTTGTCACCTCTTCCGTTAAGGTTATTTTCCCGTGGCGTCATTTTTTCAGAGAGCCACGTTCTTCGCTTCGCAATAGATTTGTATCTCTCATAAGCCAAGTACCCTATTATTCCAATAACGCTTATAATTTCTGCTGGCAATCTTAATCACTATCTAAAGATTCCTTGAGCGAGTCTAAAACACAATTAACTCTTTAATGCACTTCTTATCGCCGCTGTACGGTCTTTGCTAATTAATCCTTCAAACTCTGTTAAATGGCTCACTTCCGTCGACCAACCACAAAAGGCTTTTCAGACCACTTCCTGTCGTCGGGGCAAACAAAAGCAACAACTGTCTCACACTCTCTGCCATTTGCTACTTTAACACGGTCTGTCATCATTTAATTAGAGCGGTGAAAAGATTTTAAAGAATATTTTCATTAATTTCACCGACATCCCCCAAGAAGCCGGCTGCCGTTTAGTGGGGGATTAATTAAACATGGCACAGAAGCCACCAACACCAGCCGGCAACCGGCAACACCACATTAAGCCCAGTCAACAAACAAAACAACAACAACGCCAACAAAAAAAAACAAAAAAATAAAAGAGATACACAATTGTCCTTACATCCCTATGAATATAAATGGCTTAAACATTGCCAAAGGATCATTGTGTATTTAAACAGTGTGTAAAGCAAGCACAAGACGACAGGATGAGAATGGTCCTCAGAAGCGGCGGGAGGAGTATCCATACATGTGGGACGTTTAAGTGTAACCACGAGGGACAGGTTATTTGTATGCTCTACGGCATGCATGTCAAACTCAAAGCCTAACGAGGGCCAAATAAAAAATGTAAAATATTATTTGGGCCACAAAAAAATAAAATACTTTAAATTTTATAGTAAATTATATATACATATATTTATTTTAAATTTAAATTTTCGTTTATTTTTTGTTCTATTATACCGAGTGGGCCGCAAAGTCATACAATGCGGGCCGCATGCGGCCCGCGGGCCGCGTGTTTGACACCCTTGCTCTACGGCAAAACAAACAAAACAAAAAATGACTACATATGAGTCCTCTTCACCACTAAAGTCAAGTATTTTTCTGCTTGACTAAGATGCGGCTGCTACTGCAGGTCCTCATTCTGCTTCTTCTCATCTATTTGAATTCATAATTTTTGCTTAGGTGTGGGTGGCAACAGCAGCATCAGCCCTTATTGCGGCCCAGTCCACAGCAGCTGTTGTTCCATCAAAGCACAGAGAGTGAGAGAGAAACCAGAAGGCTGTGCGGAACAACAAAAACCCCCTATGGAAGTTAATTAAAGGGAAACAATTTGAGGCATTAAGAGCTTCTAAACAAACAGAGAGACAGACAGACAGACATACGTTTAGACAATAATGAAGACTTTACAAAACACATTTCACTTGAGTTATAGTACAAATTAATTGGAAACTACCCGGTACAAAACATCTTCCCTAGGTGGCTGCAGGCAAAAAGTTTTCGCAATAGAATAAAAAGTTTATTGAAATAATTGTTTGAACTTCAAGTCAGCGTAGCTAAGTCAGCCATGGACAGTAGATGTTTATAATGTTTAAAGGATAATGCAAAGGGATGGAGATGGATGTTCAAATTTGCGGGACAAATTGTAAAAGAAACTTTTGAAAGGATTCCATAAAAGCCTCAAGCTACAGGCGTACAAAGTAGAAACACTTTGGGAATTACTAACTGATACTCAAAAAAAAAACTGATTGAATAGTTATTCAATTCAATAAGTAAATATTGTTTGTTTAATTAATATTTTTTAAAAAATTATTTAAATAAATAAGTAGATAATTTGTTAAATAATTATTTGATTAAATAGTTGAATAATTTGTTAAACAATTAAATAACTATTTAATTAAATATTTGTTTAATTAAATAGTTAATTCATTTTTAAATAATTATTTAATTAAATAAATTTCAAATAATTATTTAATTAAATAAATTTTAAATAATTATTTAGTTAAATAAATTTTAAATAATTATTTAATTAAATAAATTTTAAATAATTATTTAGTTAAATAATTGAATAATTTTTTAAAAAATTAATTAACTATTTAATTATATTTTTTTAAAAGAATTGTTTAATTAAATAGTTAATTAATTAGTTAAATAATTATTTAATTAAATAAGTAAATAATTTGTTAAATAATTATTTGATTAAATGGTTGAATAATTTGTTAAACAATTAATTAACTATTTAAGTAAATATTTTTAAAATAATTGTTAAATTAAATAGTTAACTAATTACTTAAATAATTGTTTGATTAAATAGTTAAATAATTTGTTAATTAAATAAGTAAATAATTATTTTACTAATAAAAAATAAGTAAATAATTATTTAATTAAATAATTTTTTATAAACTATTGAATTAACTTATCAAAAAATTAATTAATTAACTACTCAATTAATTAACGAATTGAAGAACTAATAAACCGCCGCAGATCTCTCAACGAGGATTTTTCATTGGGGGATTATAAATTATTTTGGGGGAGTTTTCAGAAATTGTCATGTGGGCTTTTTGGAGAATATTGCAATATTGCAATGATTGCAACACTTCGCTATGGTGGTCGTTTAAATGATGTAGTGTTTCACACACAATGTCAACGTTCAAACTTTATAATAAAAAAGAAATGTCATGAAAGAACCAACAATTTTCTGATCTACATTTTCATCATTTGCTTAATCATCAAAGTTACATTAATTTTGTAAAAGACCAAGCCTAAACTCATTTAAAAAAAAAAATTCATTTATTAAAAATTATTTTATAAAACGCAACGTCTCGCATCAATTAATAACTAATAACTTTTCTTAAAAATGTGCTTTTACCGCCATTTGTTTTCAGCTGCGCTGCCTTTTACAGAATAATGGAATAATTGGAATTTTCTTTATTATTCTCCGTGTTGTCTTCTTTCTGTTTTTGTCATTTGCCACTTAACAGAAATATTTTGTTAATCACCTCCTCTGCTTGATATCCGTTTATTTTGTAAAAAGACAATGACGCCCAGCCTATCCTCATTTAAAACAATTTAATTTTATAAAACGCAACGCCTTGCATTGCAAAAAAAACTAATCAATAGTTTTCTTAAAAACGCAACTCGATTTGTTGTTTTCAGCTGTTTCAGAATTTTCTTTATTTTTCTCTGTCTTTTTGCCACTTAACAGAAATATTTTGTAAATCACCTCCTCTGCTCGTTCAGCCGTTTATTTTGTAAAACGCAATGACTAATTTCTTCACTTTTACGATAAACTGCAGGAACTAAAACAGATTGTTTTTATTATAACTTTTCAGATAGTCTGTATATTTGACATTTGACTCAATCAAAAGGTACTCATTTATTTTTTTCAACCTTGTAAGTATGGAAATATTTGTGTTTACCAAAACACCAGAACTCAAAAATATTCAATTTGTATTTCTTGCCGGCACTCTTTAGTGTTTGCGACCCTTGGCAAATAATGTCGTTAGAAAACTTTTTTTAATAATAAAAGGTTTATCCCCAAAAAAGTTCACTCTTCATTGGTTATGCATGCAAATCCCCAACAACAAAGGTCACAAAGCCAAATCAACAAAAAATTTCCGAACAGTCGTCATCATTGACTTACGTGTACAAATCAAAAAATTAAGGCTTCCAAAAAAAAAACGAACTTCACAAAGATAAAAAAAACGCTGTCGTTATGCTTAATTGGAATTGTTAAAAAAGAAAGCACGTTTTAAAGATTATGGCAGCGGCGGACATGGCGGTAGTCAAGGGAAACCCTTGGACAAATGAGGCGGGTGGGCATCGCTCTAGCATTGAAAATTCATTAAAACTCCAAAAAACATTGATGTGCAACGGGAATTTTATGTCTGGCTGTTGCCATCAATGAAAACGTGGCCACAGGGCCATTGTTGCCATGGCAAAGTTGCCCGGGCATTTGTTGTCTGGGCATTGACAGTGAACTTATGCTTCAAAGTGGAGACAGAGAGAAGAGACGTATTAATTTTAATAACTTTTTGTTTTTTAAGCCGCTTACACTTATTACACTCTTGAATGTTGCTTTCCGCTTATTCTTTCATTCATTCGTTTACTCATTCATTCATGAAATAAGAGACTGAACGAATAACAAAAAAAAAAAAACAGAAAAGACCGGGTAAGACCATCAAACATTTTTCAGCGCCTGTTTCCACCTCGTAAATGTTGGCGATTTTACGAGTAAGAGAGCAATCTCTGTAAAACTTCTCTAGAAAAAAGCATTAGCCGTTCGGAGCCGGCTTTAAACAGTAGGTCCCGGTCAGTGAGTATACAAATTATATCGTACACAGTTGACTGATTCGAGAGAAGTTCCTTAATGGAATGTTAAGGGAAATATGTAAGTAAGTAAGTTTGATGGCTGGTGGTGCTTACGATACACTTGAATTTGCTATATCTTTGTAAATATAAATTTTTAATAAAGGGTGTTTTTTATTGAGGTATAGAACTTCGAATTGAAATAAAACACAAGAAAATCGTTTTAATGTCCATCAATTTGGCTTTATTGAAAGGATAATTTTATGTCATTAATGTCTCGAATAAAGCCAATTCTACAGGTCCAATTTCACTGAACAAAATTTTGTGATGAAAATCAGCATCGAGATGAATCTCATTTTCGGCCCATACACCAAAATCACGACGCATTGCATGGTCTCGCGGCTTTAATTCTTGCACAAGCTGGATCTTGTAAGGTCGCAAGCCAAGATCTTTGCGCAAAATCTTCCATAAAGTTGATGGACAAAGCTCCAATTGCTGTGCACGGTGGCGAATCGATTCATTCGGACGGAGCTTGCGGTGAACTTCGCGAACTGAACCATTACTTTCGAAATAAATTTGCACGATTTGCAAGCGTTGTTCATTTGTCAACCTGTTCATGATGAAATGGCAAACCAAACTAAATATTAATCACTTGACAGCTGACAAAATGGCCGCCAGTTAAAAAAGTGATGCCAACTTAAAGTTCTATACCCCAATAAAAACACCCTTTAGTTTCAAATTCAGAGCAAATGCATCTCCTCATTTACTTCAATGTATTTTTTTTTTAATAAAACAAAATCTGTTAATTAAATATTTGCTTTAATTCACCATTTCCCCAAGTTTAATGTTGACCATTGTGCCAGTGAGTTTTGTTCGTGTTGCGCTACTTCGCTGCGATTAACAAAATTATGGATTACAATTAAATTATTACAATTTTAGAAAATTCGCCATTTCCTCTTGATTCCTTACATGGCGATCTCCTGCTCAATCCACAAGGAAAGTGAGGTTTCCTCGACTCACTCAGTAAGTTTTACAAAACAAATTTAAAAATTTAAGTTTCATAATTTTCTTTTTCTATTTCTCTAAATTTCTATTTGTCTTTCCGTTCGTACTTTGTCTTCTTCTTCCCTATTACTGTTAAATTTAAATTATTAAATTTTATTGTAAAACTCACTGAGAGTCGAATAAATTAAAGCTTTGCTCTGAAAAAGATTCTTGACGCCGCGCCGTTACCTTACGAACGTCTTCGCCTTTGAACTCTGTTCTGCGGTTCAAAAGTAAAGGTATTCATTCCCTTTGTGCTGTAAGAAAATAAGTGCATTACTTCATATATTTTTACTTTGTTATAGAACAAGAACAACAACAACAAAAACATGTTACTGTGTTACTTGCCAGTGCGCATTCTAAGGCAAAGTGTCTGCTGGAGTCGCGTCATGTTTAATTTACACTTGAATGCACATTTTGTCATAAGTTTTTTGTTTGACTCAGCGCGCGCCTTTCACCCCCTTTTTTTTTGCGCCATAAGTGGAAGTTGCATATGAAAAGGAGTCGGGTAGGAAATTTCCACAAGAAGTTGTCTTCGTAAGGCAGACAAGGCAAATGTTTCCTTTGGACGCCTCCGCATGCAAAACAAAATCTTATTTTATTTTGCTAAAGTGTCAAATGAACGTTTTCTTTGCCTGACAGAATATCAGGCGCTTAATGTTAAAACAATATGACATTGTTATGAAGCATAAAAGGGAAAGAAACCACCAGCAGCAGGAACAACAAACGCAACGGGCAAAGTGCCTCCCTTTTGTACTGAAGTAAGAGTTGTTGCCACAGTAAGTAGTGGGAGTTGCTACAACATCACAAGACCAACAAACTATAAACAATCCTATTTTGTATGGAGGAAAAACTTTTAATAGGGTCAATGAACCGTGATGGAAGGCAGAGAAACATGAACATCACATTCAATAGCGCCAGACGAGGGCGGGTCGGAAAAGGTAAAGTCTGGGAACGGAATGTGTGGGGGATGTGAAAATAAAAAAAAAGTTAAGTAGTTGGTCATCTTTTATTTTTCCTTTGAAAGTCGGTGAATTAAAAGCTGTGGGCAGGAGGAGGAGACCCAGAGGAGGTGTGAAGATCTACTAGAGACCTGAGGGCGTTCCTTACGTAGCGATGGAGTCGATCCATTCACCGCCTTGGTGAGAGCAAGGTCGTGGCTCTGGATATTTCCCAGGCGTTCGATAGGGTCAGGCACGGAGCACTCATATCAAAACTTATTGGATTTGGCTTCGGTAATACCTTCTCTCGATTCATTTCGCGTTTTCTCAGGGATCGCTATATACGATTTGCTATAGATGAGGTCTCATCCAACGAGCATAGGCTGACCGCAGGAGTGCCACAAGGCTCTGTCCTCTCTCCTTCTCTATTCCTTATTTGCATTGACGACCTGTTGGGTCAGACTGTGCACCCAATCTACTCGTTTGCGGATGACAGCAACCTCTGTCATTCATACTCATGCGATCATCGGCCAGGTCCTCTGGAGGTCGAGGACAAAAGGCGAATGAATGGCGACGATTTGTGAGTGGGACCAAATGAACAGAGTAGATTTTAATGCACAAAACACCCAGTGCTGTTTGTGGAAGAGACAAACAATATTTTAGTTTTTCAAAGAATTTCGGGTGTTTTATTAGCAAACGGATTGCCTGAAGTTGGCCTTAATTCATTTCTTAAACCTGGCTTCCGGAGTTTTCAACTCAGACCGTATTTTTAAATCACCTGTGACATAGCCTAAGGGGAAATTATATCGATAAAGCAAATTGGTACAGTTGAAATTAGTCCTGGCCTGTTCCCTAGAAGCGCTGGCCGCAGCATGTCAATGCCACCTACTATCCTTCCTAAGAAAGAAAGTCACATCTCCATTTTGATAGTTTTGAGATATTTAGTTTTTACATTTAATATCCTGAGCGCCTTAAATTTAAATTTTTTTAAAAATTTCAAAAATGAAAATATTTTACAAATGAAAATGGATCTTATAAGTTTAACACAAAAATCCGAAACTCATCCAGGGGTCCGAATTGGACCTTATCTCAAATCTGTATTAGTTTTTTTCTTAGGACGGCAGAATATGTTTAGAACTATCACAGCCTTGAGTATGTGGTGAAACACTTCTATTATCTTCATTTCATTGCCTCATTTTAGGTTTCTGCTGATTCCTGTGATAACGACCATCTATTTCTGTAACCATTCGAACTTTGATGTGCCATCGACTTTATTTCGATCGTTATCATCACCATTTGGTTTGACGTGTGGAAAAAACCTTTATCTCCCGGCTTCAGTCTATTCACACCACACCTTCCTCAGACAAATGATCTTTCCATCCATTTTCTACTCCCCTCATGCATCCTCCTTTCGCTGTATCCCCCCGCAATATTTTCATTCCGTAATATCAATATTGTAATCCCTCAATATTACACTTCATCTTCATAAACTAACATTTTCGAACTACAAATATTGACACTTATCAATGTTTCCGTTTCCGTTTTCTTTTTTTTTTTCTATATATTTCATGTTAGCATCTGCATCTTGCACGATAATGTGACACAACAATGTTGCATGCAATTTTCGTATATGTCAAAATCAAAACAGATTCCAAATGGGGTGAGAGGCGCCGCAATCGGAGTGCATATCAAAGACGCAGAGACAGCCAGTAAAGTAACAGGAAGCTGAGCAAGAATATTGACATTGAAATGTGAATGGTACGAGTGCGAATAGCAAAAGCAAGGATGGAAGTACATGGTAATAATGCCAAATAATTGGAATTTGATATTGTTGAAAAAAAATGAAGGAAAAAACCTCCAACAATGAGGGTGGAAAGGGGGTCTATACTTTAAGTCTTATGAATATAAGGCCATGGATATTTCCTATTAAGATTGAAATATGTAAGTACAAATTTACTAGATGAGAAAAAAAAAATTAAAAAATTGAAAAAAAAAATGGAAAATTGTCTACGGTCCGTAAGCAATTCCAATTTGAGTCTTTTATATACCGGGTGGTCCATCTAGTGATTTTATTTTGAATCATATGTATATGAACGACTGAGAACCACGTCCAAAATAATTGGATTTAAAATATTTTTCAATGAAAAAAAACATGTGAATTAGAAAAATGTACATCAGTTGGATGAAATAATGACCTCTTAGCTCGAAGAGCAGAAAAGCGGTTTTGGCTTCTTGGGAGCCCTAGTATGTTTCGGAAATGGGATGGAAGGTGAATAATACGCAAACAGGGTGTAGCGTAAAAATAGAATTTTTCTATTTAAAAAAGTAAAAAATATTTTTTTTACAAAAAAATATTTCTTTTTACAAAAAATTAATACAAATAAAAAATAAATATTAATAAAATAAATAATAATAATAATATAATTTTTTTTTAAAAAATAGATTTTTTTTAAAATACATTTTTTTTAAAAATAGAATTTTTTTTTAAAAAATAGATTTTTTTTTTCTTAAAATGAAGGTATTTTTTATTTAAAAAATATAATTTTTCTATTTAAAAAAATAGAATTATTCTATTTAAAAAAATAGCATTTTTTCTATTTAACAAAAAGGATTTTTTGGATTTAAAAAAAATAGAATTTTTCTATTTAAAAAAATTTAATTTTTTTTATAGAATTTTTCTACTTAAAAAAATAAAAAAATTTCTATTTAAAAAAGTAGAAAAATTCTATTTAAAAAAATAGAAAAATTCTATTTAAAAAAAAGATTTTTTTTTGTTTAAAAAAATATAATTTTTTCTATTTAAAAAAATAGAATTTTTCTATTTAAAAAATTAGAATTTTTCTTCTTAAAAAAACAGAAAAATTCTATTTCAAAAAACAGAAATTTTCTACTTAAAGAAACAGAAAAATTTTATTTAAAAAAATCGAAATTTTCTATTTAAAAAAATAGAATAAAAAAATATTTAAAAAAATAAAATTTTTCTATTTAAAAAAATAGAATTTTTCTATTTAAAAAAATAGAATTTTTCTATTTAAAAAATAGAATTTTTCTATTTAAAAAAATAGAATTTTTCTATTTAAAAAATAGAATTTTTCTATTTACAAAAATATAATTTTTTCTATTTAAAAAAATAAAATTTTTTCTATTTAAAAAAATAAAATTTTTTCTATTTAAAAAAATATTATTTTTCTATTTAAAAAATTAGAATTTTTCTTCTTAAAAACAGAAAAATTCTATTTCAAAAAATAGAAATTTTCATCTTAAAGAAATAGAAAAATTCTATGTAAAAAAATCGAAATTTTCTATTTAAAAAAATGGAATTTTTCTATTTAATAAAATAGAAATTTTCTAGTTAAAAAAATGGAATTTTTTAATTTAAAAAAATGGAAATTTTTCTATTTAAAAAAATTAAATTTTTTCTATTAAAAAATAGAATTTTTCTATTTAAAAAAATAGAATTTTTCTATTTAAAAAATAGAATTTTTCTATTTAAAAAATAGAATTTTTCTATTTAATAAAATACAAATTTTCTAGTTAAAAAAATAGAAATTTTTCTATTTAAAAAAATAGAAATTTTTCTATTTAAAAAAATAGAAATTTTTCTATTTAAAAAAATAGAAATTTTTCTATTTAAAAAAATTAATTTTTTTCTATTTAAAAAATAGAAATTTTTCTATTTAAAAAAATTTAATTTTTTTCTATTTAAAAATAATAATTTTCTATTTAAAAAATAGAATTTTCTATTTAAAAAATAGAATTTTCTATTTAAAAAAATAGAATTTTTCTTCTTAAAAAAATAGAAAAAATATTTAAAAAAAATAGAAATTTTCTACTTAAAGAAATAGAAAAATTCTATATAAAAAAATAGAAATTTTCTATTTAAAAAAATAAAAAAATATTTAAAAAAAATAGAATTTTTCTATTTAAAAAAATAGAAACTTTCTAGTTAAAAAAATAGAATTTTTTAAATTAAAAAAATAGAATTTTTTAAATTAAAAAAATAGAATTTTTTAAATGAAAAAAATAGAATTTTTTAAATTAAAAAAATAGAATTTTTTAAATTAAAAAAATAGAATTTTTTAAATTAAAAAAATAGAAATTTTTCTGTTTAAAAAAATTGAAAAAATATAAATTTTTTATTTAAAAAAATAGAAAAATTCTATTTAAAAAATAGAAAAATTCTATTAAAAAAAATATAAATTTTCTATTTAAAAAATAGAATTTTTCTAGTTAAAAAAATATAAATTTTCTATTAAAAAAATAGAATTTTTCTATAAAAATAAAGTAGAATTTGTCTATAAAAATAAAATATATTTTTTCTATTTTAAAAAATAGAATTTTTCTATTTTTTTTAAATAGAATTTTTCTATTTTTGCGCTACACCCTGTTTGTTTCTCTCTGATCTCCATTTATCCATTCATCTCACTTAATTTGTTTATTTTTGCGAGTTCTTTGCCCAAAGAACTTTTAAACTCTTGAAGGTTGTTTATAATAATTTCCATTTAGAATTTTTAATAAACATGTTTATATTCTTTTCACATAATTTATGTTAGAACCACTGTGCAAGCATTGTACTGTACACCATTCTATTGCAATGTAGATTAACTGTCAATTGTTTACTAGTTATGTTTTACACTCTTGTTTGTTTATATTCGTACTCTACTCTTTCTCTGTCTCACTTGATTTATTGAATAAAGCAAATCACTTCTTATGTTTCTTTAACGACGTCACACGTGTTCTTATTTCATCTTTCAATACAACAAAGGTTATGGGCCCAGAATTACGTAAGGGACCCGTTGCGTAAATCTGCTGGAAATAAGAACTGTTGAATATTTGGTAGTTGGTACAATATTCAATAATAAGAAGCGCATATTTATTACAAGGGAACAATGAGTTCCAATTATCAAATTGAAAAGCTCCACTCGGACAATTATGCGTCATGGTCGGTCCAGATGCGAAGTCTTTTAATTACCCAGGACTATTGGGATGTGGTGGAAACAATCGTGAGCGTGTCAGCAACACCAGAAGTAAAAGCTGCATGGAAAGCAAAAGATAGTAAGGCACTGGCTTCTATCATTTTATCGGTACGGCCATCAGAATTGATTCATGTGAAAAACTGCAGAACGGCGAACGAGGCTTGGCACAAGTTGGAGAAATTGTATAAAGGCAAAGATCCAGCAAGAAAAGTACATTTGTTTAAGCAGTTCGTTAGGTTCAAGTTTCTTCCCGGAGAGAAGTATGGTCCACAAATTAACAAATTTTGTTCTTTGGCAGACGACTTGAAAGATGTTGAGGTAAAAATTCCCGAAGAACTAATGAGTATCTTTTTACTGTGTAGTTTGCCACCTGAATTGGAGAATTTTGTCGTCGCCATCGAAAGCCGAGACACGGTGCCTACACTGGACAGTCTAAAAAACAAAATTCTTGAAGAAGAACAAAGGAGAATGGAAAAAACAGATCCCGTCAGTGAACAGGTTTTTGCGATGAAGAGCAAAGCAAAACAGTTTCATAAAAAGAACGTAAATGTAAGAGGTGAATCTGGTAAATTTAGAAACATTAAATGTTACAATTGTGGAAAACGAGGTCACATTCGGGCTGAGTGCAAGTTTCAGTCAAATAATGAACATTCTGCCATGTGTGTCGTAAAAGCAGAAATGTCAAACATTAGCCCATTAAATTGGATACTGGATAGTGGTGCTTCATCCCACGTTTGCCGAGACAAACGTTTATTTGCAGGTATGAAGTATTATGACCACGATGTTATGCTTGCCTCAGGAGAAAGTTTAAAAGTTCAAGCCATCGGTGATGTAAATATAAAGTTTTGGAACAAAAGCTATAAGCTCCAAAATGTTTTGTATGTTCCTGAATTAAAATCTAACTTTCTTTCAGTTAGTAAAATGGCTGAACATGGATTTTCCGTAAAATTTTCTAAAGAAAAGGCTGAAATATTTGATAAATACAATAATTTTCAATTTAAAGCTAGTTTAGTGGATGGAATTTACCAAATCAAATCGATTACTGATTACGCTATGATGACGACCGCGAACGATAAGGAAATTCTGTGGCACAAACGTTATGGGCATTTAAATTACAAAGATCTTAGCAAATTACAAAATAATAAAATGGTTCGTGGTTTAGAATGTAATTTTGAAAATAATCGTCCCTGTGTTACATGTTCTCTATGTAAAATTTCTGTTCGAACATTTAAAGCTGTTGGAAGCACTGTGACATCAAGCCCATTGGAATTGGTTCATACTGATGTGTGCGGACCAGTACGTGTTACGTCACAAGGGGGTGCAACATACTTTATTACATTTATAGATGACTACAGTCGATACATTTCTGTATACTTCTTAAAAGCGAAATCTGACGCTTTTACAGTTTTCAAGAACTATGTAGCCGAGACAGAAAGGCAAACTGGATATAAATTGAAACGTCTACGAAGTGACAACGGTACTGAATACATAAATAGCGAATTTAATAGATATTTGAAAGACCGAGGTATAGTTCACGAAACTACCGTCAGTTACACACCTCAACAAAACGGTGTTTCCGAGAGAGCCAATCGGACATTAATGGAAATGACAAGATGCTTACTGGAGGAATCAAAGTTACCTAAATTTTTATGGGCAGAAGCAGTCAATACGAGCGTGTTTATTAAAAACCGATCGCCGACAAAAGTATTAAAAAATACCACTCCTTTCGAACGATGGACTGGCCGGCGGCCATGTGTTTCATATTTTAAAACTTTTGGATGTAAAGCTGTGGTACTTAACAAAAAGCCAGGTCGATCTAAGTTGGATGCTAAAGGTAACATTTTTTCATTTGTTGGCTATGAACCACATACTAAAGGATATAGGTTGTATAATACGAAAACTAAAAAAATAGTGGTTTCACGAGACGTAAAGTTTTTTGAAAACGAATTTGAAAATATTTATGAAGAAAAAGACGATTTCCGTAATATTTTTGAATTTTGCAGTGTGAATCCTACAAATAATAATGTTCAAGTACGTGAATGTGACCATTCGGAAGTTGAACCAACTATGGATCTTGTTAATAATGAGTCTGATATGTACAACGCCGAAATCGATGAAGACCACCCAATGCCAATGATAAATGAGCCTAACATTTTCGAAAACGATGACTGTCCTATACCGGTAGAAAATGTTGAAGACGACTCGCTATATGAGGAAACAGTAAATGAGCACGGTAAGCGAACTCGAGGTAGACCTGCTATTCGTAGAACGGGAAACGTTGGTAGGCCACGAAAGATATATAATACTGGTAGTGCAGTACATGAGATAAATGCTATAAAAGATTTTAATAATGATCCGAAAACCACAGTTGAAGCTATGAATTGCAATGAACGGAAGGAATGGCAAAAGGCTATGAAGGTTGAATACGAGTCTCTTTTAAAAAATGATACGTGGGAATTAGTCAGCCAGCCACCAAAGTCCAATGTTATTGGTTGCAAGTGGGTTTTCACAAAAAAGCGTCTGGCAGATGGTACAATTGAAAAGTATAAGGCGCGTTTGGTAGCGCAAGGCTGTTTCCAGCGTTATAATTTAGATTATTCCGAGACATATGCTCCTGTGATACGACAGCCAACTATTCGACTCATATTGGCAATGGCAGTTCGTCATAAATTATTAGTTAAACATGTCGATGTTGTATCAGCATATCTCAATGGGGAACTCGAAAATGATGTTTATATGAAACAACCAGAAATGTTCATTATGAAAGGTCAAGAAAACAAGGTATGCAAACTAAAAAAGGCTTTGTATGGTCTCAAACAGGCAGGGAGACAATGGAATCATAAAATAAATGATATTCTAATGAACATGAATTTTGAGCAATGTAAGACAGATAGTTGTGTCTTTATCAAAAGAACAAATAATGAAATTAATATTATCGCACTGTATGTCGATGATCTCTTGTTAGCATGCTCTTCGAGAAAATCGATGGATAACATATTGGAAAACTTATCACGATATATAAATGTACTTGATCGAGGACCAGTCGACTATTATCTTGGTATGGAAATAGAAAGACCGGATCTAAGGGGAATAATTGAAATCCACCAAAAAAGTTTCATCCAAGAATTGCTTAAACAATGGAATATGGAGAACTGTAAACCAGCCAGTACACCAATAGCACCAGGTACAATTTTGTCAAAATGTGAAGTTGAAAATTGCAGAGAAATGGAGAGCACAAAAAGCTATCAGTCATTAATTGGAAGTTTAATGTATTTGGCTACAATTTCAAGACCTGATATAGCTCATACAATTTCAAAATTGTCCCAGTTTAATTCGCATCCTCATCATGAACACTTCGGAGCTGCAAAACATGTTTTACGGTATTTAAAATCACACGAATTTTCCATAGTTTTTGACAACGAAAATGGTCTGTCATGCTATTCTGACGCTGATTGGGGATCAAACATTATTGATCGTAGATCTTATAGTGGCTACGTTCTCTTTTTCGCGGGAGGGCCAATTGCATGGGAGTCGAAAAAGCAAGACATCGTTGCTCTGAGCTCAATGGAAGCGGAGTACATTGCCATGTGTCAAGCAGTAAAAGAAATCAGCTTTCATCGCAGCTTATTATCCGAATTAGGTTTCGAAAATTTATTGAAGCAGCCAACCACCTTATACTGTGACAACCAAGGCGCACAGTATCTTACGAAAAGTCACTTAACATTGAAACGGAGTAAACATATCGACATTCGTTTTCACTACATCAAAGATAAATACAATTCCAACGAAATAGATGTTGCCTATATACCATCAGAGAAAAATATTGCCGATATTCTTACGAAATGTTTATTAAAGCAAAATCATGACACCATTTGCAAATTATTGAAATTAAAGTCAAGTTAACTTTATATATGATTTTGTATACTAAATAATTTATTAATTTAAAATGGTTTAAATTTTAAAAATTAATGTAATATTTTTGTTTGTATTTCAACAGTGAATTTACATTGAGGAGGTGTTTGTTAGAACCACTGTGCAAGCATTGTACTGTACACCATTCTATTGCAATGTAGATTAACTGTCAATTGTTTACTAGTTATGTTTTACACTCTTGTTTGTTTATATTCGTACTCTACTCTTTCTCTGTCTCACTTGATTTATTGAATAAAGCAAATCACTTCTTATGTTTCTTTAACGACGTCACACGTGTTCTTATTTCATCTTTCAATACAACAATTTATATGTTAATTTCTAATTATTATTACTTAATTATCACAAGGCAATACAATTTGAATACATACATGTGGAACAAATGCGGCCGCAGCAGATGGTAAAGTGTATTAAATCCATTGTCGGTGTTTATTCTGTTAAGCGCTTGGGGTTAATTGGTTTGGTGGATTGTGCCGAAAAACGAAGCGTTTCTTTTTAAGGGTAGAATTAGTTCATTAAACACGAAAATGTTTTTTTTTGTTTGGGCGATTTTTCTATGTTTATTGTTATGGGTTTCGATTAAATGGAAACACTTGATGAAGCACTTGTACGTTTTGTTTTTTTTTTTAATTATTTTAATAATTATTGCGTATACTAATAATTCAATATCATAATTGTATTAAATATTTTGTTGTTGTATACAATTTTAGTAGTTTTTATTTTCAAAAATTCCTCAACAGTTTTGGAGTCTTTATGAAATATCAATAGTTTTCTAAAGAGGTTTAAAAAAAGTTTATAATTTTTTATTAATGTTAGATGCATTTTTTTTCTTATTTAATATTATTTAGCTGAGAAATTGCCTTTCATATGCAATCACAATAGATTGGCGCCCAATAATTCATTATTTTGAAAACTGGCGCCCAACGTATGGTTGGTGGGAAAACTGCAAGAACAGGCGCATAAATAATTGGCAGTAAATATTTTACTAGATTTTTTTCTTCTCTCTAAACACTGAACATCAGTCTTGCCATTGAGTGGCAAACTACTAGCCCCATAAAACTGGCCTCTAAAGGATATTCACTTGGTGATTAGGGATTTCTATCAAAAGAAATACGCAAATAATAACTTTACAATCTCCGTATCCAAGATTCTAAAACTGGCGCCCAACGTGTGACATCGGGAACAATGTACAACCTGGGGAAACAATTATGTTCTAAATAATTGAGAGGATGGGGATTACAGTTTTCTTATAACGGAGAAGAAAAATTATTCAGTTTGTTTAACCTGAATTATCATACCTGTCAAGGTAGCGATTTTTATTAAATATACTTTTAATTAAGGCTATATTTGACAATGTATTTTACTTTTGCAAAATGCTGTATTAATTTTCTTCTTCTTCAAAAAAAAAAAAACAACGATTGTGAAAATCGCTCAAAACAGGAGAACAGTTTACTAATAACGAAAAACCGAAACTGGCGCCCAACGTGAGGTTTGTCAAAAAAACTATCAAAACTGCCATTTTTTTATGATTTGCATACTGATCATATTATTTGGCTTATTATGTAAAGATACTATAAACAAACTGGCGCTCACAAAGAGTTGGTTTTGGAAAATCGTTCAGGGAGGTTAGCAATTTCCAGGTAAAGAGACCCAGCAGCCCAGACATTTTCATTTACGACTGACGATACATTATTTATGAAGATTTTTGCTCAATTCACAATTTGTTTTAAGGTTTTCGGTGTAGCGATTATTGGGCTTATTTTGTGTGGCGCCCAACGTGAGGTTTTGTATTTTATATTGTTGACATCTTTAAATAGGAATTTCCCCATAAACACTGTCTTAGTTGATTTCATAAATAGAACGTGTATTGAATTTTCTTAAAATCATTTTGACACCAAAGCGAAACACTTAAATGTTTTCTTTCTTACGCCACCAAAGAAATATGCGGCAGAAAACCTACCCCCGTTGGGACGATAACATTTTCGTCTGATACGATTTGACGCCTTTTTCAAACACCCCATTACATGACGCGTACATGACAGTGTGACCATGAGCAGAATGTGTGCCTATGGTCCACCGAGAGAGATTATGAGTTATTCCCAATTAGAATTTTGTGTGTTTGTTTCAAAGTTCAATGGCACATCAGAGCCAATGTTTCCCCGGGGTAATTTTAAGGGTTGGGGGTAGTTCTAGGCCAGAACTCAATAACTCTAAGATGGTTATTACGAGTCCATAGTCATAACATAACCATATGACTAATGTTTTTGGCATTATACGTTTGTTTTTTTTTATTCTGTGGCGGTCCTGGTGGTGTGGGGAAGGAAGCGAGAAATTCTGATTGTGACATTGTCTGGTAATGGAACGTGTTTCATCAAAAATGAAATGGTGGTTGGTTTATTTCTCTGTTCAAGACAAAAAGGGTGAGTTTTTTGTTGTTGTTTATTTTGAAATGTTGTTGGTAAAACATGAACGTGCTGGCGTTATTCAATTAAATGTGAAATGTGAGCTATGAGGAAAAATTGGTAAGGTTGGTTATGGTTCTGATTCTGAAGGGGAGGAATAACGTTGGCCAAAATGTATGGTTTGCAGCAAGGAAATGCTCGCTAAATTGCGTATCACTTCCAACACTTTCCGAAGCTACGTTGGCCTTGAAATTTCAAGTAGGGTTCTGTGAGGAAAAAATATATGCCAGCGTTTTGTTTAAAAAGAAGCTACAGATTTTTGCGTAGCATTGTGGCCAAATTAAGGTCACAGCTCTGAAAACCTCTATAAACTCCAGCGGTCTGACAGTGCTGAAATCGAAGAGAATTTGCTTCATGAGATATACAAAATATATTCTAGTAAGAATAGATGGAAAATATGTCATGTGCAAGGCTTTGCACGAAGTAATAGGATTTCACTGGCGCCATCTCTATGGAGATTTAACATAAAGAATTATGAGTAACCAATGATCTGTTAACCCCTTCATGACCAAGACATTTTTTAAAAAAAGTTTTATATTTTATAAAAAAGGGGTCCGGAGTTCGAATCTCTTGACATTTTTAACTTTACGAAATACTTCTCCCTGTGGCCATATGGCTACAGAAATCGCTGGCAAGAAAAAAATATGCTAACTTTTAGCAAACACAATCAGCTGGCGCAGGGTCTAATTAGGGTTTGGGATTTCCCGGATTTTTATTTGTTTGGCTACACAAATTGTCACATTCACAAACCAAAACTGTGTATTTTATCGGATAGAAGCTGAGATACGAGAGGAGCGTTAACATTTTATGTGCTTCAAGGTCTAGGGATTGGAAAAACTTGTTGTGGATTTTTGAAATCGATCCATTGTTTGATTTTTTATATAACTAAGCTATTTTTATATTTTAAAACCTTCAATTTAGCTCTTTCGGATATAATTTTTTTCACAGATCTCGGAATCGAAATGTGTGTCACAAAACTTTTCAAGTCCACAGTAAACAGGAAGGAGTTTTTCAAGGTGATTCACCTAAGCCAAGAAATCTCTTCAACAAAAGTAACTCCACTGTTTCAATATCCTCTTCAACCTTAGACAGCCTCACATATACGACTGTTAGCACTTATGTGGCCACATTTGTCGTCATTCATCCAAAATATTGCCCGTCTGTAGTTGAGCTACCGGGCTGCAGATTTCAAACATCATTTGAATTGTTACCAAATTTTCTTGGAATGACTTCCTTTGGTTCGTTTAGCAATACCAACATAATTGGCAGGCGGTAAATCCAATCGGCGAGCCAAATGGATTCATTGTCCCAGAAGTTGTACTGCTTTATCAATTGCTAAAATCTCAGCCGGAAGAAAACAAACTAACTCTCTTATCTAATCCAAAGGTGTGAGGTAAATTGACCCTTCAGTGGAAGTTGGTCGGTTACTCCCTCCTGAAACGATTGGCCAAAATATACTCTAATATTACATATTAACGAATAATTCTTTGTCACAAGAAACTGGGGAAGTAATCCCACTTTCGGGGAATATCCATTTTCGATCTGCGTCCAAAGTCCGGCCTAAGCTCCAAAGCCTGTCTGGGGGCCACCAGGTTTTTATGAAATATAGACTTGGTTTACAATGCCCGATCATTTGCAGGACTTTGGGAACACATTTGCACACAGTCACCAATTATCGATGTTAAAAAATCATAATCCAACAATCGAGAAAAAATTTATTTGTTTTTTTTTAATATTTATAGGTATTTTCATTACACTTTTTCTTTCTGTTATTCGAGTTTATTATTTATATTTTTTTGATTATTTTTCTTTCTGTTGTTCGAGTTCTAGATTATTTACTATTTCTATTTTTTTTTCCAAAATGGAATTATTTTTTTTTAAGAAAAGTTAATTAATAAAAAAAAGTAATTGAAACTGCGTTTCTATTTTTTCTCGAAATTTTTCTTAAAAAAATAATTCCATTTTGAAAAAAAAAAATAAAAATTGTATATGATGATTAAATTCGAAATTAAGTACAACATAAAATATAATTATTTTTTTGAAACTTCTTCATACATTTTTGAATAATTAACTTCACTCGTTGGCTTTTTGAAAAAATCTCCTGAAATGTCTTGGTAGGTTTTTTTTTCCAAATAAATGTATTTTCTAAGTATTTCACTTCGTAATCGAAAACTTTCGTTTTTTTTTCAAAATATTTGTCGCTTATTTTCGAAATTTTATAATTTTTTTTTTTTGGCGAATTTTGACTTTTCCCAATTCACTTCAAATTAATTGAACATTTTGTTTTTCCTCTTTTCTAATTCATTTGATATTTTTAGAAATATTTCTCCAATAAGCACTCTGTGGAGAGAATGTATGAACATATCTTTCTTTTTTTTTTGTATTCACATGCACAAAATGTATCCGGTGTTTATAAGGAACCCGTTATGCACCATCCGAACGTTTATTTAATACTGAAACTCTATAATTTCCCATTTAGGATACAAGCATTAAAACTGAAATTTCAAACACTTACACCGGGCCGTGGCGTGCTGCTGCCTCACAAAGTACACACGCACAACCGTCGAACAAACACAACAACACTTTACAACTTCCCCCGTTTTAATACAGAAGAAGAACAAGAGGTATAGGAAGGAATACGAGAGTAGTAACCATACTCGTACTCGTATACGCACGCTTCATGTACTTTGAGTGTTGTTTTACGGGGCAACACCGCTCACCATGGTGAGTGTGTCTGCCAGACGCTCCATTGTTGCCACTCTATCTGTAGAGGTGCCGGTCAGAGTGTTCAGTTGTTGTTCCCAACAGATGGTGGTGGGTTAATGGGGAACAACAGAAGAGGTCGTCCATAGAACGCATTATGTGGTTTTCCTCAAGGGAGAGCAAGTACCATTGAACATTTTTTGTTTTTGTACAAACGAAAGGGATATTTTTTTTTGTCTGGTTTCGTTGGCATAGAGATGGGATATTTCTGATTGGGATTTGAGTAGTATTTTGTATGTGTAAGCATAGAGTGGAATTTTGACGGGAATGCAGGGAGAGAGAGTGCGAGCGAGTGTTTGCAGTAGAGTTTGTAAAGCATTTTTGCGAATTCAGGGAACAAAAACGAAATGAAGAAAATATTGAAGAGGGTGAACATGCCAATGATTTGGGGGCAACATCTGTGTGAACAATTGTCTTTGGAATACGTCAGAAAAAAAACAACAACAACAAAACTTTTGAGGATAACTTGAAGTACATCACACTGAAGGCTCCAAACAATTTCAATGGAATTCCAAAATACCGGGTTGTGAAGTAATGAATAATCTCAAATTAAAAAATAAGTGGGCTACCTAAGGGATTTTTGTGTGCCAGGCGGATGATTTGAATAAAAAAAGTAGGCAAAAAAAGCATTTCACACATACCAACCATTCTTCAGCAGCCCTTTCCCCCTCGTTATCTCTAAGGGCCAATAAATGAGATCGTAGTTAAACCACGATTATGTATAACTCCCTTTCCAATACAACTGAGTTTAAACTTCAAATACGTTTTTGAGTGGTCAGTCCAAATAATCCACATTTTCTGCTGTTGATGTGGCAACACTGGCACTTTTATCAGAAAACATGTGTTTTCGGTGAATAATTAAAATGATATTAAACTATTTGTGGTGGTTTTTGGTCACACATGATTTTTTCGAAAAAAATATGAGAATTAAAAATACACGGCTAAATGAACTGTGGCACGGGCAAAAGACACCTGTATGGAACTGGTGGTGGTCGGAAACCGATTCCAGCATCAACTGGAATTCCATCGAAAAATCATCTTGACTGATGAGGCCCATTTCCACCTCGGCGGCTACGTCACCAAGCAAAATTGTCGCATCTGGGGCTCGGAAAACCCAAGAGAAATTAAAACCTTGGGACTTCTTCCTTTGGGGCCACGTGAAAGATAAGGTCTATGCCAACAGTCCTACGCCGATTCAAGACCTCAAAGATAGAATTCGTAAGGCTAAGGCAGACACCTTGCGATTTGGTTATGGAAAATTTCATGAAAAGGATATGGTCCCGTAAGCGTGGTCATCGTGGTGGCCATTTGGCTGATGTTGTTTTTCATTACTAACCGCATACCTTTCTCTTTATTATGAAATAAACATCCGATGATTTATCTAAAAAAATTTCATTTTTTTTTTAATACCAAAATTATACCTCTTGTTGGAAAAACCCTGTATAAGTATTTTTACTTGAACTGATGTATTCAAAACAATTTAATGTATGAATGTATTTAAAGTTACGTTAAAATTATTTATATGCTTATATTTATGGTGCTTATTACAGACCTTTAAGGAGTCCCTCCAAACTGATCTTAAATTACCAACCTGAAATGAGAGAATGAAAGGTAAATTAATTAGAGTTATTTTTATGAATATGAAGAATTTCATAAATTTCATTAAAGATTTTCTAAACTACAGTGGAACTTCCATAAATAGAATTTTCCATAAGTCGAATTTTCTTTTAGTCGAAACACTTCTAGTGGCAGTTAAACAATTTTATAAATAATTCCATAACTCAAAGTCGAACTTTTCTGCGGGATAATGGTGGTTCGAGTTAGGGAACTTTGACTGTATAATATATATATGAAATATATCCTGTATGTAATGAAGACATTTTTTGGCTGAAATAAGAAATATTTCCTGATTTTTACGCAAATATTTTTTTGGTGTAAAAAATAAATTTTTCATTTACAAAATAGTATCCACTGTCCCCCCTTCAATGGATAATTTAAAGGGGAAACACTTGATAATTAATTCAGTATAAACATAAGACCCCAGGGAAATAGCAACATGTTACGGACTAGGCGGATGTAGTCTTACATTTTGAGAGAAGGATAAAGAATTAAAGACAAATAGGATTTGATGGAAATGGAGATAGATGGGACAACCGAAACATTCCAGTTTAACTGAATTACGAGGCATGGACAAAAGATTGGGAATAGGTAAAAAAACTAGTAAACAGTTGATCGGAATTCCTTTGTTTCCTAAGGGACAAACAATAATTTTAACCTAAGCAAATTTTCCAAAAAACAATAAACATGAATTAAAAAACATTTTCAAATTCGTATACACACAACTATGAGGGTGGAAGAAATATTCAAGGGAATCTGAAAATCTTTTAAAATAATTACTTCGCCTGAGTTGTTTGCCTTTTGACATTTTAAACAACCCGTAGACCATGAGTAATGGACCACATATTCACACATGAGACGCCATGTCATAATAACAAAAAAAAAAACCAAATAATAATGACGACACCGCTGATGAGGAGGATGCCAAAAAAAAAAAAATACTGAAAAAAAGGAGAATGACAAGCATAAAAACGATGATGATGATGATGCGTATGTGGATGATGATGTTGTGGCTGTAGCTTTAGCAGCCTAAGATGCCATTCAGACAATTGGCTGCCATCCAGTCTAGGCGTCTGGCTTCAATACAGACCAATAATATAAAAATTGACAATAAAAACTCCGACCGGGCGAAAAGAGAGCAAAAAAAAATTAAAGCATTTGCAGACGCAAACGTAGGATGTTAGGAATTAGCGCTGATCTTCGGTATAAGAGGATAGTCTTAAGGGCAAGGAGAGATTAATGACAGTAATTTTGGTGTAATTTACAGTGCTAAAAGGAAATACACGTTATTTTAATAAATCCTTGGCAAGTGATTTTTTTTAGTGTCTTAAATAAAATGTTTCTACAACAGCTGTTTCATTTTCTACATGACCACGAAAATAGTGTGTAAAGGATTTTTTTATTTTATATTTCCGTCTTGCAAACTTTCAGCTGCAAACTGTTAATTCTAAAATACACATGGACAAATGTTTTTATTACATTTACAGATCAAGGCTAAGGCTATCTAAAAATGTACGTTTAGGTTTTCTACGACTGTATTTACATTTTTTTACAGGTCAATCAAAAAAGTGTCAAAAATAATTATTTTGATTTTATAAATCTGATTGTTGCTTATACAGTTCCTAACTGTTAGATCTTACACGTAAATGAGAGAGTCTATCCGTTATCTTTAAAGATCATGGTTTAGGCTTTCAAAAAAGCTACATGTCATATTTCTACGACTGCATTTGCATTTTTTTACAGGACAATCAAAAAAGTGTCATAACGATTTTTTTTTTATATTATACCTCAGTCTGTAGTTTAAGCCGTCTCTAACAATTAATTCTTATTTCTAAATGACTAAATATTTATATTACTTTTAAAGGTCAAGATCTAGACTTTCAAAAAAGCTACATGTCATATTACTACGACTGCATTTGCATTTTTTACAGGACTGCCGAAAAAGTGTTAAAAGGATTTTTTTTTTTATATTATACCTCAGTCTGTAGTTTAAGCCGTCACTAACAATTAATTCTTATTTCTACATGAATAAATATTTATATTACTTTGAAAGATCATGGTTTATGCTTTCAAAAAAGCTACATGTCATATTTCTACGACTGCATTTGCATTTTTTACAGGACAACCGAAAAAGTGTCAAAAGTATTTTTTTTAATATTATACCTCAGTCTGTAGTTTAAGCCGCCACTAACTATTAATTCTTATTTCTACATGAATAAATATTTATATTACTTCGAAAGACCAGGATCTAGGCTTTCAAAAATGGTACATACAATTTGTTTACGGCGGTATTATAATTTTTAGCAGGTCAACCAAAAAAGTGTCAAAATAAATTTTTTTAATTTTATATTTCGGTCTGTAGTTCCAGACGCTCCTAACTATTAACTATTAACTCTGCATGAGTTAATTGAGTAATTGCATTGGAAGAGCAAGGTTTAGGCTTTCCGAAAAGGTCCACAAACTATTACCAGGACTACTTTTAAATATTGCATGGGTCAACCAAAAAAAGTATCAAAAGGCATTTTATTTGATTTTATATTTCAGTCTGTAGTTTAAGACGCTCCCATCTATTAATTCTTAATTCTAAACGAAAAAACTATTTTAATACTTTAAAAGATTAAGGTTAAAGCTTTCGAAAAAGGCATATAAAATATTTCCAAGACTGCTGTTTGCATTTCTTATGGATCAGCCAAAAAAAGTTTTCAATTTTTTTTTTTTAAAATTTTCTCTTAGTTTTGTAGGTAATTTGTGTGTAACTATTAATTTATAATAGAACATGGATTTGTCTTTTATTACTTTGAAAGATGAAGGTCAGAGCTTTCATTTACGCTGTATACAATATGTACTCGACTTTAATTAAATTCGACTTTTATTAAATTATTTTAGTTACATTTCACACAACTATTGATTTCATTATTTTTAATACTACCCACGACTGCGCTTTTTTGTTTCCTAATAATTAATTTCTTTATTTTCCTTCAAGATCAATACAAGGCCTTTAAATTAAGCCATGCAAGATATACCTATGACATTGTCTAAATTTTGTACAGGTCGAGAAAAGATCTTTCCAAAGCAAAAAAAAAAAAATTTCAGGAAAATTATTTTGCAAAGTAAAAAAAAAATTTGATTTATAGCAAAAATTCGAATACTGGGAAAATACAAATTTCTACAGACCCCAAATGAGAAGCTCTTTAATCAAAAAAATTGCCCGGGCCTTCATTTCAGTTAGCCCCATTCTGCATACGCAAAATCCCCCCTGACAACTTAAAGCAAACTGGGAAACATGATGTGAGAAATAAAATAAACAAAATTTACAAGTCACTCATTGTTAATAGTGAATAAACAAAACAATATATGTTAAATACATATACATAGGTATGTATATATATCCAGTGTATATATATATATATATTGTATCGGTTTCCGTTGTAGTTGCTGCCCTGTTTTCGTTGCTGTTGTCTGAAGACATTTTATTTATGTTAGTTAGTCAGTTAAGTAAATAATATAAATAAAATATTAAGAAGTTCTATAAATGTTGCAGTAAAGCATATGTGTGTATGTGATAAACTACATGTAAATAAACATCTATGCAGAGACATACAAATACACATACACGTTTATATATAAATAAAACTCACACGCACTTCCGCCACAACCACTGCGATATTATTTGTAAACTTACGGCGGGTAGTTGGAAAAGGTTTGGTTAGCAAAACTTGGACAATAGGGAGGAGTGAAATTCAAAAAAAAAAAGTTAACCTCGGAAAGAGATGTAGTCTGGGGTCCTAATGAGGGGGAAAATAAAGAAAAAAATTTTAAAAAATTTTTAGGGGTCGCGCCACTCCCTCGAAATTTGGAAATTATCGCTATTTTGGCGTTGATTTTAGAAAAATCCTAAAAAGTCAATTAATGTTTGCAATAGCGTAAACAATGAAATAAGGGCATGAAAAAATTTAAAAAAATTTTCTCATTGTTCCAAAATTTCAAAAAGTAAAATAAGTCAAATCGTCCCTTCTTCAGAAAATTGACTGAACAATGAAATCGCCACCAAAGCTACAAATATTAGTCGATTATCCTCATATTTGCCTCAAATACTTTTGTTTGGGCACTGAACAAGCTCAAACTTTTAAATTTCGAATACGTTAAGTCGTTAATTTTTAGGATTTTTCTAAAATCAACGCCAAAATAGCGATAATTTCCAAATTTCGAGGGAGTGGCGCGACCCCTAAAATTGTTTTAAATTTTTTTTCTTTATTTTTCCCCTCATTAGGACCCCAGACTACATCTATTTCCGAGGTTAACTTTTTCTAATTAAAAAAAAAGCATGTTTTCACTCCACCCTATTGGACAACCTAAGAACAAACGATGGAAATGCTGGTCAAAGGAACAAAGAATGGACTTTAACATGTCTCGTGTAGTAGAATATGGATTGCAAGGTTAACGTTTCTCTGGTGAATTACATGGACCTGTTCCTTTCAAATATGACAGATTTTCTTTTGCTATATCGACAGACAGATCTCGAAGAGCTGAGAGGGAGATAGTAACCGCATTCGTACATCCGGGCAATTTGGAACCCAGTTAGTTGCCGTTTATTGCATCGACAGATCTCGTCGAGCTCAGACGGAGATTGGTAACATTTTCGTACATCCGGCCATTCTCTAACGCAGCAAGGTGTGCTTTTTCTCCGCCGACCTCGTTTTCACACTGTAATTTATTTTAAGAGCGTGTAGTTGTTGCTTAGCACTGATGTCACGCCAAACATGAAAAATGACAATGCCATTTCAGCAACAGTATCCATTTTCTTGCTTCCTTGTGTGAACCCACACTCCCTTATACAAAGACGAAAGGCCTCCCCCACTCCATGAAATGAATCTTAGATTTTTCTTCTTCTTATCATTGCGTGTAAGCGTCCATCTGTCTGTTTGATTTTGGTAAAAGAAAATAAAGTTTTGGCGAAAAGTTTTCGGCAAAACGAAACAAAAGAATTTCAAAATTGTCCATTTATCCTTTGAATACATGAATGGCGGGGAGATGAGTTGAAGATGTATACGTTGCAGGCATGATTCATAAATAATTTCACTGTCTGGCGCCTAAATGTATGCTGTACATTGTTGAATGCTTTGATAAAGTAATCAATTAATGCATCATGAATCATGCATTACTTGCAGAAAACTCTTGATAGATAGAAGTATGTAAAATGAAGTTTAAGAAAACTGAAAGGGGAGGGAGAGATAATTGGAATGTGGAATTATTTTCGTCTCACACGGGTTAAAGAAATTAAAGCTGCAGGGGGAAAGTTGCTAAAGGAAAACTGCACAGAGCAATGCACAGTTGTGTCGCCTCTATTCATCTAAGAACAAGATAACAAGTTCTGGCCTCTGAGTAGCTTTGAAGGTATACCACACTTTAATTACTAGCGTGACCCTAAAAGTATGCACTCCTTTTTGAATAATTTCCACATACAAAATTTAATTGTTGCTAATCGCTAAGCCCTAAGTCGACAATTAACTTTTCCATGAATTATTTTATTTACGATCTCGACTATAATTCAAATTAAATACCAGGATCCAAAAAAGTCCCCAGATATCGATAGCAGCACAGGAGACAATCCAGAGCAAGCTACAAGTGAATCCTAAAAGTCTAAAAGTTCAGGGCTACGGCTGACGCGCTACACACACAAGACAAGTGACGAGAAAACCGAAAGCATGGCAAGTCTTGCATTACGTACAGCATTCGTGATAGGCCCGTGTCGTCTTTTTCCATAACGAGACGACACTTGCCGACCGCAATAGATGTTATAAACGCCAAAAAAAAAAATCTGTGAATTCTCTGGACATTCAAGCGGAAACGATACTGACGTCCTCCGACCAGAAAACAAGGAGGAACGACAATATAACAAAAAACTGAAAGGACATGAAAATTCTGAAAAACCCCTACATAATTTATGAAAAACTCCGCAACGAAAAAATCGGCTGGTTGCGAAGATGAAAAATTCTCCAAAAAAGTCAAAATGAAAAATTCTGAAAAATCCCCCAAATAATTTATGAAAAATTGGCTGATCGCGGAGATGAAGAATTCCAAAAAAAAATATGGAAAATTTCCGAAAAGGCCAACATTCCTTAAAAATTCTGAAAAATCCCCCAAATAATTTATGAAATTGCTGATCGGATATGAAGAATTCCAAAAAAATATGAAAAAATTCCCAAATAGGCCAACATTCCTTAATAATTCTGAAAAATCACCCAAATAATTTAAAAAATTATTATATGATCAACAATTCCAAAAAATATATGAAAAATTCTCCCAAAAAGGCAGACATTAAAAATTCTGAAAAATCGCCCAAAATAATTTATGAAAAATTGGCTGATCGCGGAGATGAAGAATTCCCAAAAAAAAAAATATGAAAAAATTCCCGAGAATGCCAGCATTCCATAAAAATTCTGAAAAATTCCTTAAATCATTTTTAAAAAAAAATTAAAAATTTCCCATTAGAATGGGTTGGTCGCGGAGATGAATAATTTCCCAAAATAAAGAATTACCCATAAAATAGATGAACAATTTTCAAAAATTCTGAAAAATGCCCCAAATAAATTATGAAAAATTTCACAATGAAACATCGGCTGAAAAATTCCCAAAAAGGCCAACATTCCTTAAAAATTCTGAAAAATCCCCCAAAATAATTTAAAAAAAAAATTAAAAATTTCCCAATGAAAAAATCGGCTATTCGCGGTGATCAAAAATTTCCAAAAATATATGAAAAATTCCCCCATAAAGGCAGACATTAAAAATTCTGGAAAATCGCCCAAAATAATTTATGAAAAATTGGTTGATCGCGGAGATGAAGAATTCCCCCAAAAAAAAATATGAAAAAAATCCCGACAATGCCAACATTCCCCAAAAATTCTGAAAAATCAACCCAAATAATTTTTGAAAAATGATGAAGAATTCCCAAAGATAGATGAAAAATTCCCCCAGAAAGGCCATCATGAAAATTTCACCAAAAATTCTAATAAAAATCCCAATGTGAACATTTCCCCAAAATTTTCTGAAAAATCGCCCAAATAAATAATAGATGAAAAAGTCCCCCAGAAAGGCCAACATGAAACTTTTCGCAAAAATTCTGAAAAATCGGCCCCAAATAATTCATAAAGAATTCCACAATGAAACATATTAAGAATGCCGCAAAATAAATAATTCCCAAAAATTCCCCATTGGAAAATCGGCTGGTTGCGCAGATGAAGAATTCGAAAAAAATAGATGAAAAAATCTGAAAAATCCCGCAAATAATTAATGTGTAATTCCCATCTGAAATATTTGGGCGACCACTATGGAGGTGGCGTGGGCGATTTGCAATGTGTTGTCAATTAAATATTTCATTCCCCCGTCCGGAATGTTGTAATCATATCAGAAATGTCCTATGAATAAAATATAGAAAACGAAAAGTCGTTTGCCGAAATCACAGCTTCAAAGAAATGTTTCGGATATGCTGTACTTTGGGTCAATCCATAACGCTTTTCAAATTTTTTTCCCAAGGAAAGATTCCACCAGTCAGTTGATTTTGAAGATGTTACGAATTTGAAAAAAAATAAGGGAATTTTTGTTCAAATTTTTGGATTTTTTTTTTATATGAATAAACAGATTATCCAATTTGTTTTAATCACTAAAATATTTTTTCAGTTAAACGGATGCATTTACGAAGTCAAGATATTTAGTGCCCCGTGATTTGTTCGAAATGATCACTTTCAGTTACAGTTATCCGATAGTTTTCAGTTAAGCGGAACTGACAGTATTTATAAATCAAAGAAAAATAAAACTGCTCATTTATCTACATTTTTTTTTCAGATTTTTTTTTTCTATGCTTTTCTTTCTTCGACAAACCCGGTCAAGAATAGACATTTCAAATTTTTCAAATGTCATTTTTCCTTTTTCACACAACACAATTTAGATTTATGTTTATTTTCATCTGTAGAACAAACAATCTCATTATTTTCCCTCTCGGTGTCTCTGCAAAAAAAAACAGAAAAAAACACTGAGCACATATTTTGAATTTATGTTTAAATTATTAGGCGCCCGTTCGCCCGCCCGTACTAGTAAACTGCGTGTATGCCTTCATTCGTCTGTCCCGTCCATGCGTGAGTTTGATGCCTAATGTCTCAATATTCATCAGACATTTTCGTAGCGTAATGACGGATGCACGCTTCATTAACATTTGTTGTTGAAATAATTTAATGATGCCATTTTTATTCCTCAGTTTCAATTTCCCGATTTTCTTTGGTTCGGTTCTTTGTTTCGTTACAAAGTTTTTAGAAGAGAGAAAAAAAAGAAATGCTACAATAATAATAATGATGATGATGATAACTTATGAAGACTAATGAGGTAGGGGGAGAAAAAAAAGGAAATTGCTGCCAAATAGAGAGACAACGATGGACGCAGCAATCAATGATTTGTGTAAATTAAATCCACTACAAATGGTTAACGTTTTTTTTTTGGTTTTTCAATTTGTTTATGTAATAAAAATTAAGCTAAAGTTTAATTCCTTCTGATGTGGAAAACATAACTGTTTCCAAATAAAGCTAAATTTCATCTGATTGTCACTAGACCAGTGATATTGTCTTTAACCCCGGTCTGATTGGATTTTCCAAACGGACAGACGGAAATGGCTTGATAAACGTGTGCATTTTTATTAATTTGGGTACTAATCAAACATGGCTCATAACTCCGATAGTAACCGAGAGATTTTCTTGAGATATATCTCATTTTCCTCGGTAAGATGCTGGCTTTTCAGAAAACTATCATTAGTGGCCCCACTTTTAATATTTCACAATCTATTCAAGTTTTATTTTTAGTTATGAAATTTTGTTTTTCTTTTTACATTTTTATTTTGCATTAATAATTGGGGAACCTACCAAAAATGGCTCATAACTCTGATAGTAACCGACAAATTTATATCAGATATATCTTATTTTCCTCGTTAAGATGCTGGCTTTTAAAAAAAACTAACATTAGTGGCCCCACTTTTAATATTTTACAATCTGTTCAAGTTTTATTTTTAGTTATGAAATTTTGTTTTTCTTTTTACATTTTTATTTTGCATTAATAATTTGGGAACCTAGCAAAAATGGCTAATAACTCTGATAGTGACCGACAGATTAATATCAGATATATCTCATTTTCCTCGGTAAGATGCTGGCTTTTCAAAAAACTAACATTAGTGGCCGCACTTTTAATATTTTACAATCTATTCAAGTTTTATTTTTAATTATGAAATTTTGTTTTTCTTTTTTACATTTTTATTTTGCATTGATAATTTGGGAATGTAGCAAAAATGGCTCATAACTCTGATAGTAACAGACAGATTTTCTTCAGACATATCTCATTTTCCTCGGTAAGATGCTGGCTTTTCAAAAAACTATCATTAGTGGCTTCACTTTTAATATTTCACAATCTATTCAAGTTTTATTTTTAGTTATGAAATTTTGTTTTTCTTTTTACATTTTTATTTTGCATTAATAATTGGGGAACCTTGCAAAAATGGCTCATAACTCTAATAGTGACCGACAGATTTATATCAAATATATCTCATTTTCCTCATTAAGATGCTGGCTTTTCAAAAAACTAACATTAGTGGCCCCACTTTTAATATTTTAAAATCTGTTCAAGTTTTATTTTTAGTTATGAAATTTTGTTTTTCTTTTTACATTTTTATTTTGCATTAATAATTGGGGAACCTTGCAAAAATGGCTCATAACTCTGATAGTAACCAACATATTTTCTTCAGATATATCTCATTATCCTCGGTAAGATGCTGGCTTTTCAAAAAACTAACATTAGTGGTCCCTCTTTTAATATTTCACAATCTATTCAAGTTTTATTTTTAGTTATGAAATTTTGTTTTTCTTTTTAAAATTTTTATTTTGCATTAATAATTTGGGAACATAGCAAAAATGGCTCATAACTCTGATAGTGACCGACAGATTTATATCAGATATATCTTATTTTCCTCGTTAAGATGCTGGCTTTTCAAAAAAAATAACATTATTTGCCATACTTTTAATATATAACAATATATTCAAGTTTTATTTTTAGTTATGAAATTTTGTTTTTCTTTTTACATTTTTATTTTGCATTAATAATTTGGGAACATAGCAAAAATGGCTCATAACTCCGATAGTAACCGACAGATTTTCTTCAAATATATCTCATTATCCTCGGTAAGATGCTGGCTTTTCAAAAAACTAACATTATTGGCCCTACTTTTAATATTTCACAATCTGTTCAAGATTTGTTTTTAAATTTAAAATGTTTTCTTTCTGTTTTTAGATTTTTTTTTAAAATTTATTTTTAGTTTCTTAAGTTTGGTAAAATTTGAAAGTACTAAGAACATTTGTAGCAACGATTTATATTAGTTGTCGCCCATCAAATTATGCGCACATTGAATGATTTTCTAGTCAGCCGGGTTATTCAAAATGGATGGGCTTGCTTGCCTTTTGCATTTTCGAGGAGTATGAGATTATTAACTTGGGTACCTTGCAAAAATTGCTCCTAACTCGAATATTAATATAAGGAATTTCTTCGGAGATATCTGGTTTTCCTCGGTAAGATGCAAGCTGTTTAATTGGTATCCCGATCAAATCTCTTACATGCAACAAATATGACAATCACAGAACTCAGCACCATGCAGAGGTCTTCGGTCTTCATATCGCACACTCAAATATGAACAATTAATGTTATTAATGAAAAGGCAACAATTCATTAAATACTTCTTCTATTCCATGATTTCATATTTGTTTGTGTTTGGTTTTATTTTGTAAAAATATGATTGTGCTTTGTGAACGAGATATGGGACAGACCTCGCTCTCGGTGCCTTTTGTTCAACATGCCACATGTAATCAATCATTGAAATGCATTCACAGCTTTTTCCATGCCACACCGCGACAGATCGGATCGTCCAGCAAAATATTCTTTAGGTCGGTGTATGCAATATTCATTACAGCCACATCGGAAAAAAAAACTTGCACACTGAGTGGCCACCGGCATCATGTGCCGTCGAGAAGGAGGTCGGCGACGGCGGGCATAAATAACAATAATCATTCAACACTTGATGTGAAGTGCAGTTGTTGTTGTTGTTGCTGTTATTGATGTTGATGTTGTT
The DNA here is from genome assembly GCA_958296145.1 of Hydrotaea cyrtoneurina. Lineage (NCBI taxonomy): Eukaryota > Metazoa > Arthropoda > Insecta > Diptera > Muscidae > Hydrotaea > Hydrotaea cyrtoneurina. The sequence continues at coordinate 89,808,246 of OY282513.1, forward strand.
TTTTTTGTCTTTGTTTAGATTGATTGTTAATTAAAAAACGTGCTCCAAAACGACCATAAAGTGGGGCATCCATCCATTCATCCATCCAGAGCTTGAGATGAATAAGTGAAATAAGTGTGTAGGTTGTTTGGCACTTCATGCAAGCAGAGGTGGAGATCGACATCGACAGGGCTCCCTGTGGTGGAGTGATAAGCTTTTATTAATCGCCTTTCTGTGAGGTTTCAGTACAGCGGGGGAGTTTTTGATGGAACATATTTAAGTGACAAGTGGGCTAAATGGAATTTCTTAATTACAATTAGGTTAAGGGATAAACATTTTAATTGACCCAAAAACATTTATTTAGCTTGTTTGGTGCGTTTGTGGGAAAATGTTTTTTATTTCAAATTATAGTGCAAGTGATGAAGAAAATAAACAAAATCGTTTGTTCCAAAGAAGACTACTAGACAAAAAATTAAATTAAATTTAAAAAAATGAATTTAATTAAAAATTAAATTTAAAAAAATGAATTTAATTAAAAATTAAATTTAAAAAAATGAATTTAATTAAAAATTAAATTAAAAAAATGAATTTAATTAAATTAAAAAAAAAAAAAAATTACAAAATTAGGCTAAACAAAGATTTAATTAAATTTAAAAAAAAAAAATTAAATTCAAAAAAAATATAAAGATTAAAAACGAAATTAAATTTAATTAAAAAAAAAAAAAAAATTTTATTAAAAACAAAATTATATTAAATTTAAAATTTGTGCAACTCCAAATTGTTCTCCAATTGTTACATTGCATTAAAAAAAAAAAAATAAATTAAAAAATTAGGCTTTAAAAAAAAATTAAATTAAATAAAATTAAACAAACATTTAATTAAATTTAAAAAAATTAAAAAAATATTTAATTTTAAATTTAGAAAATATAAAATTAGAATAAATTTAAAGAAATTAATTTAAATTTAAAAAAAATTTAATATATAAAAAAAAACGTAAATTCAACAAACTAAATGAAATTAAAACACTAAGCTAAAGATAAAAAAATTTAATTAAATTTAAACAAACATTTAATTAAAACTATTTATACATTTAAAAAAAAATATAAAGATTAAAAATGAAATTAAATTTAAAAAAAATAAAATTACATTAAATAAAAAAAAAAAAAATTATATAAAAAACAAAATTATATTAAATTGAAAACGAAATTGATTAAATAAAAAAAAAATTTATTTAATTAAAAAAAAAATAAAGCTAAATTAAAAAAAAATGATTAAATAAATAATTGGTTTTGAAAAAATTCCAAAAAAATTTAATTAAATCTGCTCCAAATTGTTACTTTGAATTAAAAAAAATAAATTAAATTAACAAATTTAAGAAATTCTCATTCAAAGAATGAAATAATAAATTTATAAAAGAAACTTAAATTAAAAAAAACTAAAACAAAGACAGAGTCGTCTCAATACACACATTTTCTTATAGAATACCGAATATATACATATACATAGTTATCGATAACCAACGATATGCCAAAAAAAACAATAAACGACACAAGACAACGTTAAACAAATACGAAAGCGTTGCCGAGAAGTCGGCCAACAGAGACGACGTCTGCTGTACATATATATGAAAAGAAACCCCATGCCAAAATTCCACCCTTTATATGATTGAATAAACTAGTTAATTAAGATTTTACAAAGAATACGTTATTAGAAAAATCAACAGATTAAAGGTAAACTAATTAGTGGAGAAACAAACAGAAAGAAGACAGACAACGATTAAATGTAAAGTGTGTGGACTGGAAATTTCTCCATAACACATGCCATTTGTCAGACCTCATATTAATTAAATGTCCAGAGAAAGGCCATTTAAGCCTTTTTGTTTCTTCATCAGACAGTTAAATCTTTATCTGCCCAAAATAGAACAAAAAACATCGGAGTAAAGCCACTATTTTTTTTTAAGATGAGCAAAACACTTCATAAAATGCAATTTTGGAATTTCATGAACTCTAATGGCTTTCCCGTCTTATAGCTCCCCCATCTATTTTTGTAAAATCCATTTCCAAAGAAAAAGGAATACAAAGAAGAAAAAAAAAACAAATCAAAAGCGAAACGAAATATCATTAAAAGCAACCAAGTGTTGAACCAAAAAAAAAAAAACACACACACACATACAAAGCAACGAAAAAAAGACAGAAATGCAAAGTGCATTATGAAGTGATGTGAAAAGGAATCTATTCTATTTTCGTCTTCATAAAATGACAACGCAAATGAATTATGGCCACGTCGCCTGCATAAAGAACTCATCGCATCGTAGCCGCCGACGAAGAGGTGACAACGCGCACTTACTTCCTTCCAGTGCCGCAGTGCCCGATAAAGATGGAGATGAGATGAAAGCCATAACTTAATTCATATGGAAAGAAATACAGGAAAGCTGAGCGGTGATAGGGTGAGAGGGAGTATTGCTTGTAATATTCCGCAAAGTGCATGAACTGGTTTTTGTATTGGTACGAGCGAGGAACACATACAATAAGAAGATAATGTGGCATTTTTGAAATATTGAGAGAGCACAATTATATTGTCATAATTCTCCATGCAGACAAATTTATATGGAAATTCTGGTATTCAAAAATGCACTGAAGATTATTGAGCAGATTTATTAGATTTAGGGGACATTAAGAAAAACAATTAATTTGGAGTTAAGTGGATAACAAATATTTTCAATATTGAGTAAATGGACTAACTCTATTGCCGTAATTCCAAGCTAAAGCCAGATAGATTAGGTGCAGGCGAAATATTTATTTAAATTTGTTGTCTCTTATTTTACAACTAGTAAGTTGTAATGCGCCTATGGCGCCCGTTAATTTGCTTGAGAAAGTATTTGTTACTTAATTTGTTAATGAGAAAACTATTTTGTAAAAAAAATTTCGAAAAAAAATAAAATTGGAAAAAAAAAATTTGTGAAAACAAATTTTTGTTGAAAAAAAAATTTTTGTTGAAAAAAAAATTTTTGTTGGAAAAAAAAATTTTTTTAAAAAAAAAAAATTTTTTGTGGAAAAAAAAAATTTTGTTGAAAAAAAAAAATTTTTGTTGAAAAAAAAAATTTGTGAAAACAAATTTCTGTTGAAAAAAAAATTTTTGTTGGAAAAAAAATTTTTGTTGAAAAAAAAAATTTTGTTGAAAAAAAAAAAATTTTTGTGGAAAAAAAAAATTTTGTTGAAAAAAAAGTTTGTTGGAAAAAAACATTTTTGTTGAAAAAAAAAATTTTTGTGGAAAAAAAAAAATTTGTTGAGAAAAAAAATTTGGAAAAACAAATTTTTGTAAAAAAAAAAATTTCTAAAAAAAATGTTGGAAAAAAAAAATTTGGGGAAAACACAATTTCTGTACAAAAAAAAATATTATTTTTTTTATTATTATTATTTATAGAATTATTATAGAATGCCTATTTAAATTCCTACGTACTGCGTGACAGAGTCAGTGAATCAGGGAATCAGTGTATCAGTGAATCAGTGAATCAGTGTCGAGGGTAAATATATATTAAGATTGGCCTAGGCGTATACGTACTCTTAATACCCTAGACAAATTACGTATACGTATGCCAAGAGAATAATTGCGTAGACAGCATTAATTGACATTAAAAATTCACAAATGCAAATTACAGATTCACCCTGACAGACGACAGTTTTTGCGTTTAGTAAACAGCTGATTGTGCGCAACTGTTTGTCAACTACTTTTTGGGCATGTACATCGATATAAAATCGGTAGAAGGCAGAAGGAAGTTCCATTGACAGCTAAGTTGTTGGCGAAAAATCACTATTTATTTGAGAGTAAGCTGACAGACGACAGTTCTGCATTTATTAAACAGCTGATTGTGAACAACTGTTTGTCAACTTTATTGACATTTACATTGATATCAAATCGATAGAAGCAAGAAAGTACCATTTGGCATTATTCATATTAAAACAATTAAAATCCTTCATTTTATTTCAACACAATTGCAAACAATTTGACAACAGCTGATTGTGAGTACAGCGGTTGATTGTGACCGTGTTGCCACATTGGAATACCTAAAGGCAGTACAATTTTGTGCATTTACGTCAAAATTAATGGAATATTTACACAAGTAAATTTGCATTAAGTCTGCTAAGTCGCATCTGTCTAGGCTGCAAGGAAGGAAAATTCAAAATCGGTACCAATCCTTGGTCTCCACAAGCTAAGTAATCAAGCCAACAATCTCCGAGGTCGACATAAATCGGCGTTTTTATTTGATGAAACCGATGCACCGATCCAATTTAGATGAATTTTAGATGGCCAATAACTCTTGTGGTGCAGGAGATAACCTACACATGTAAAAATTTTTTAGGTAGGTATTCATGTGCCCTGTTTTAAAAAGTCTAAGATCATTCAAATCGTTTCACAACTTTAGCCTTGACGAAGTTTTTAATACGTGCTAAATACAAATTTTGCGATATTCCATCACATATTGAACTTCCTAAATAAATGAAATGTTTTCTTCCAATTTCGTGTTTAAATTGTTATCTTTGTTGTTAGTGCCAATATTCACCAAAAACCGCTTAATTGTCAGAACCGAATAATCGGGTTTCTACAGTAAAATTTTCGTAATGCCGGTAGCCTAAAGTTTTTGTCGGTAGCCCCTGTGTATGTTTAAATTTATAGCAAACCCGAAAAAACGGTTAATTATCAAAACCGAATAATCGCTTTCTTTTAACGAAACCTCGTTGGTTTTCAAAAAACCGAATAATCGTTTTCTTATAAAGAAATATCGTAATTTTTAAAAATTCAAAACTCTCTGTAATGCCATGGCAAACCCGAAAAACAGGCTAATTCTGAAAATCGAATAATGGTTTTCTTTAAAAAAAAAACTCGTAATTTTTCAAAATTCAAAACTGAATAATCGCCTTCTTTTAAAGAAACCTCGTAATATTTCAAAATGCAAAACTATCTTCTTTATGAGTGTTTGAATTAGCAGCAAAACCGAAAATCCGGAATATTATCAGAAAGTAACCGAATAATTGATTTTATAAATAAACACATTTTTTGTTTGTCGAAATTCCGTCACACTGAAAGGTCACATTATCAAATTTATAACGTATTGAAATGTCAGTTTCTTTATTTGTATTAAAATTCACAGCAAAACCGAAAACTCGTTTAATCATCAAACCTGAATAACCGATTTTTTACAAATATTTTTTTTGAAACGCCTTCAATTCGCAAAGTCACTTTTGCAAATTCAAAACAAATTTACAGATAAACCGAATAACCGGATAATTATCTGAAAATATCCGAATAATCGGTTTTTTAAACACAAATTTTCGAAATTCTGTCATATCGTAAGGACACATTTGTCAATTTTGTAACGTATTGAAATGTCATCTTCTTTCTCAGTATTAAAATTCACAGCAAAGCCGAAAACCCGTTAAAATATTAAAACCGAATAACCAGTTTTTTACAATTTTTTTTTAAAATGTCGCTTTTGCAAATTCAAAACAAATTTACAGAAAAACCGAATAACCGGATACTTATTTGAAAATATCCGAATAATCGGTTTTTTAAACACAAATTTTCGAGATTCCGTCACATTGCAAGGACACATTTTTCAATTTATAACGAATTGCAATTTCATTTCCTCTTTCTATGGGTTAAATTTAGAGCAGAACCAAAAACCCGGTTAATCACCAATGATCGAATAACCGGTTTTTTTTAATACATACTAATTTGCGAAACGTGGTCATACCTATAGACCAAATTATTAATTTCACAGCTCAATATAATGACGTCTTGTTTAAATTCACAACAAAACCGGATAGTTATCTGTACAGATTTATAGATTATCGGGTAACGAAATGAACCGGCTTTTAATATCTTTTGTTGAGTGGAGTTCTGGATTTTTTGGAGTTTATTAAAAATTCTATAGAACTATTAGAACGAAATCGATTTAAGTCCCTCTCCAGCCCAAAATCTTTTGTTGAAAATAGTCCCAAATTCTTTTGGTGGTTATTGAAATATTCTCAGAACTGTAAAAGAGATTCGAGTCTAGACCCTTTCACCCAAAATATTTTGCTTGAATGGCAGTCCATTTCTTTTATCGTAATTTTCGGCCGGTGAACTCATTCTTTTTTTTTTTAAATAAAAACGAAATTATAATTTCTCGAGAACTTTTCCAAATTTCGTTTAATATCTAATTAAACTTTACCAACAACATCTCACATTTAAACTTTATCCCCGTATTTATTGTATTTCTTTGTACGTTTTTCACATTTTATTCTCCTTCCACCCGTCCCACCCCCCATTCATGGCGTATTGCATTTCCATGACAAATTACAGACGGTTCACCGCAGTGTCATTCAACTTTAACACAGAAATAAAAATATTGATCGATTGGTTTTTTTTTCGTGCGCCTTTGCAGTTTTTTCTGTTGTTGTTGTCTGACCAAGCAAACACGAAATGACGAGGACAAAGGAAAGAGGAACAAAAGCGAAAGGTTTTCAAATATAAACAACAATTTAAATGAAACAAACTTAAGGAACTCCCGTATTGGTGGTGGAGCCTAAAAGTAGACTTTCAATTAATTTAAATAGAAATCGAAACCTACCTTTTTCCGATAGTTATCCATTCATGCGCTTTTCTATGGTTTTCTTCTTGGGGGAAGGATAAATATTTTTTTCTGGGGGGGTTTTGCGTTAATTCAAAACAAAAATAATTTTAAGTATCACTATGAAATTCTTTTACACACACTCGCTCATAGTGTGACCGGAAAGACACACACACACACACACTCATGTACACATCTACAGATGCATTTTCTACGTTTCTTTTTGCTTTTGCGAATTGTTTCACTCTATAAGGGATCTGGAAAATCGAGGCTGTTGTTTGTCAAGGTTCACATTTTTCCTTTGAATTTTTCATGATGATTTTCCCTTTTCCCATGGCTCATCACGACATTCTTAACGATTTGCTTACGTTTAACCGTGGAAAACACATTTTTTGCACTTTTCGTCGAAAACTATTTTCGCTGCGGATACGATTGTGTTAAATTCAAAAAAAAAAAAAATTAAACACTGCAATTTACGAGTTATTTTTTTTTACAATTACTTTTTATTTGTTTGTTTCATTGACGTCTGTACATTTTTTTCGCGTAAATGGTGTCAAGAAGAATTTCTATTCATTAGCTATTTTTTCTCTCTCTCTCTGTCTCTCTCTCGTGTTAAATCAAATGAACATTTCAAACTGGCAATGCTGCACGGAAAAGACATGCGCTGAGAAAAACCAACTCGCACGCAAAAGATGTGGAAGGCAAAATAAGAAAGAAAACAAAAATATTAAGGAAAAAAATAATAGTAATAAACCACAAATCATACAAACTTTTGGACAAATTTACAACAACAAAACAACAACCTTAAACATTCAAAATTAACAGCTAAATTAAGCATATGTGCATTACCGCTAGTTCTATTCGTCGAAATGTCAAAAACAGCTGTCATTGCCCTCATTCACTTTCCCACAATTTTTGCAGTGTGTAAAGTCACTCTACGAATGTTGTTCTCTCCCTCTCTTCTATTCTCTTGGTACGGAGCGTTAATAGCGCGTTAGTGTATACACATGTATGTGTTGAATGTAATGTCAACTTTACGGTCTTTTTCTCACTCCCCCTCCTACAAATGTCAAAAAGCAAAAAAAAACCGTTGCTTTATGTCTTAATACCCATAACAGTTTCTGAGCGCCAACGCTACAGAGGGCAGAACCGACCGACACTATATGAGAACAATTTCTACGAGTAACATTTTTATTATGAAGTATTCTTCGAGAAGTGAATAGCCAGGGTAACCCTGTTCATTTGTGATCTCAAGTAAACAAATGATATATAATACCAGCGATTTTCAGAAACCACAAGGTCATGATCGTTTAAAGAAGAAGACTTTTTCACCGGTGAAATATGGTGAATATTTGTCCAATTTTGGCTGGGGAAGAGCTTAGGAGAGCAATGACTTCCAGACAAGGGGAATAGTGCAGAGAACTGGCACAGGAAGGCACAAAGATATACCAGGGTCTAGTCTGTTACTTAATTAATATAAAGGGTCCATCATCTAACGTTTTTTTTCCACTAGTGCCTATTTCGTTTTCGTTATTTTCGTTGTCGGGCCATGTTGAACGGGCCATGTTTACAAAAATTGAAGAGGAGGATGTTGGCAACATTTGGTTTCAACAGGACGGCGCTATGTGCCACACTGCCGAAGCTACACTCGATGTTTTGTGCCCTGAAGATCGCATTGCTAGCCACAGAGCTGACGTCGTTAGGCTACTGCATGGCCGAGGCAGCCATGAAATTATTTTCCAAATAAATAAAAAAAGAAATTTGAGAAAATATCCAGTAGTTTTTTTTTTTAGAATTTTAAAAAAAAAGTTATTTGGCGGACCCTGTATTAAATATTCAAACGATATTTTAAAACTCATTGTTGGTGTTTTCTGTTTTCTGCGACTCTACGGCGTTTTAAAGATCAGTGCTTATGCCCTGCAATGGCAGGAAATACACAGGTGGTTCTTCAACTGTCAGTGAAGGACCTCCTGCAGATTTTTTCAACATTCAGCAAAGCAGCTCCAGGAGGTTCTTAAGCTTTCAGTGAAGCACCTCCGGTTCTTAAGCTTTCAGTGAAGCACCTCCGGTTCTGCAACTGTCAGTAGAGCACCTCTAGGAGGATCTTCAACTTTCAGTAAAGGTAATTCAACTTTCAGCTTTCAGTGAAGCACCCCCATGAGGTTCTTCAACTTTCAGTGAAGCACCTCCAGGAGGTTCTTCAGCTTTCATTGAAGCACCTCCAGTAGATTTTTTAACTTTCAGTGAAGCACCCGCCGTTTCATTTTCCTGTGTTTCATTTCTCATGATATTTCTCATCATACATTTGTTGCGAGAGAACACGCTAAGGATCAATTGTTACTCAAGGCGCTTGCGAGAATACCGATTCTGACGACATTTAGGGATTTAAGAGATTCCTGCGAAATGCTAAAAGATTATACGGGATGTAATTCATGGCAGATTTCCATGAGGATGGCAGACGAAGACATATGGTATTGGATGGAATGCTTTGTGTAAAGAAACCCATTGAGTTATTGGCGACAGATATTGAAAGACTAAGATAACTGGACAATCTTGAAAGACATTGACAGATTCCTGAGAGTTCCCTCCTTTGGTAGATGGAGTAAATTGTAAGCAGGCTTTGGCTTCCAAGAAATGGAGTGTCCTTAGACTTTACCAGAAGTTTGTTATGTGTAAAGAAAAATTTATGTGTTCTTTGGTGGAAGGCAATGTAGCTATAGGGAGACTCTTTGCTGTTATCGAGAGAATACTAAAAGCTTCGATTATTTAGAGCTGTCTGGAGATAGAGCAATCGATAACCATCCAAAGATTGTTGAGACTTAGCGTCTTCCCTTGATAGAAAGTTACCTTCTTCGCCAGACAGACTAACCTAGAGGGAGGCATACTCCTGGTGACTGTGTGGTGGGATTGAAGGGATTCATAATAGATATCGAGAGATTAGCCTGATATATTGAGAGATTCTTGAGATATATCAAGAGATTGTTGAGAGTCACCTTCTTCGCAGAGAAGACAGACTAGAGCATACTTTAGTGGCGAGACCGCAGAACTTATGAAGCTATTACTCTTTGACATTTGACGGTCCGGCAGGATCATTGAACCTTACTTTTTCGAAACTGAGGTTGGCTCAACAGTTACGGTGAATGGATTGCGCTATCCAGAGATGATTAATGATTTTTTATGATCAGAGTTGGATGATAACACTCTGCGACAAATGGTAAGGGTCAGTGATCGGTTTAGAATGAAACCACCGGGGAAAGTTATATTGGTAAAAAAAAGTCATACGTGTTCCAGCGTTTCGCTGGGTCTCATCTAGGAATCGAGATATATCGATTTGAAGTTAGTAAGTATCGTATAGGGGAATTTGTCACGTTTTAGGCTCTTTTGTTTGACATAACTCGAGAACCACTCGTCCGATTTAGCTGAAACAAATTTAGAAAAATTAAGAATTACAATTCCTCTAATCTGTTCTTAAACCGTTTTCCTACTTAAGTTTCGCAATTATAAATAAATGTATGAAAAAAAAAATATTTTTGCCTAAAAATTAAAATTTTTTTTTTTTAATTCATAAAAAATCCAAAACGGTAAAAAGTGTCAAGTCCTATTACTTTCACGTAAATTCACATAAATGTATTTAAAAAAAAATAATAATAAAAAAAATTTTTTTTCTTCATGCGCTTATTTTTAACTTGGAAACTATTACTTGTAAAGGAAAATAATATATGAACAGATTAAGGGAATTGTAATTCTTGGTTTTTTAAAATTTATTTCAGCTAAATCGGACGAGTGGTTCTCGAGGTTTGTCAAACAAAAGAGCCAAAAACGTGACAAATTCCCCTATACGATACTTACTAACTTCAAATCGATATATCTCGATTCCTAGATGAGACCCAACGAAACGCTGGGACACGTATGACCTTTTTTTGACCGATATAACTTTCCCCGGTGGTTTCATCCCAAACCGATTGTGGCTGTCGCACAGTGTAATGATCTGGACAACGTTTACTTTTAAGAAGACGGCGCTACGCGATCAACAAAATCACTCTCTAAGAGGTGATCACAATTGGTCACCGAGATCTTGTGATTTAAAACCTTGCGACTTCTTCCTTTGGGGCCACGTGAAAGATAAGGTCTACGCCAACAGCCCAGCGTCGATTAAAGACATCAAAGTTGGAATTCGTGAGGCTATCGAGGACATAGGACAGCCACTTTGCGATTTGATTATGGAAAATGTCATGAAAAGGATATGGTCCTGTAAGCGTGTTTTTCATTATATATATATATCTTTATTATGAAATAAACATGCGACCTTTTAACTCAAAAAATTCCATTTTTCTTTGATTACCAAAAGAACACCTCTTGTTGGAAAACCGTTTATGTCCGTACGTCGGAAAGATAAGGTAATTCCTGGACGTTGATTGACTTGGCAGAGTAGCAATTGCTCTCATGGATAAACCTCCACCATTGTACTGGGCAAAGTAATTTGAAAGTGAGATTGTTATTAACTTCTAAATGTTGACTCCCCTCAGCAGCGCTAAGCGGTGGACCTATTTTGCTTTTGCTGGTCCATTCGCATAATTTTTCGCTTCCCATTAACATTTTGGCCCTATTGTGCTTAGACTTTTGAATTGTAGACATTGAAATGAGCCAGCTGATGAGAGTTCCAAAAATGGTCTATAGACAATTTTAGAACTCTCAGCAGCTGGCTCATTTGAATGCCTACAGTACCGGCATTCAAGCCTGCCAATTGAGAGGAATTTTAGAATAACCTGTCCATTTAAAAATCCTCATTACTGCCCCTCTATTGGAATTTTAAATCATCCATAGCTCCGCCTCTACTCTGGCTACCACCAGGATACTGTCGGCCGTCCTTTTTGGCCGTGTAGTCCCTACAAAAGTCGACCCTGTTGGATTTTTGCTTTATGTTTTATTGCAGATTTAAGAAGAAGAAAAAAACTATTTAGTAAATTCTTTATGACACCTTTTATGTCATGCGCCATAAACACACAGGAAGCTTACAACTGTCAGATATTTTTTTTTTTTACATACAACAATAAAAACAACACCGAAATGCGAAATGTGGATTGTGGATGTTATTTCGTTTTTTTCTTCCTTAAGGATTTCTTTGTAGTTTTATTTAAACACTTTTCGCTTTAGTTAATTATTTTATTAGGATTTTTTTAAAAAAAAAAACTCGACAGTAGGAACTTCTTAAATTCGTTGTATTTCACAAACATTGGAGATTTTCTTTAGGTGTTTTTCGCAACACTTTTCACTTCAAAGCGGTTAGAACGGTCTTAATTTTTTTTTTTTTTGTTTTTTTGATGTAGATTTCTTGCTTTTTATATATTTTCTAAGATATTTTTATATTTTTTTAATAATTAAATTCTTTGTTTGTGTTATGGAGTTGGAAGTAAGTTCTTTAATTTATTTACAAAAACAAAATTTCTATTTGAAATGTTAAAGTTCTTTAAAACACGTCGCGTCGCTTCGCCTCTTCGTTCGTTGTCATTTGTGGGTATTTCATTTTATTTCAGTTTTTTTTCCTTCTTGGCCTTTCCTTGAGTCCTGTAATTTCTGGATTTCATTTTGTCGCCGCTGTTGTTGTTCTTGCTGTTATTATTATTAAGTTTCTTTTCTTTCGCTTTTCTATATCCTTTGGTTTGGTCTTCCCTTTGCCAGCCTTCTTTTTATCCCTAATTTGCGTTGTTGTAGTGAAACGATAAAATCCACCCCAATTTGATTTGGCGATTTCAGGATTTCAGGACTATTCATCTGTTGTTGTTTGTGTTTCTCATACAGACAGCAAATACAAACCAGAAATAAAAACAACAAATTTCGCATTCCTTTTTATTAACAAATTCTTTACTCTACTAATGAATGAAAATACTCAAAATCACTGCTCACACACACTCACTCACATACACAGCCCTCTGACATTTCTATTCTTGTTGATTCACATTGGCGGCGCAGTGGTGTTGCCAGATTTGCCACCCTGAGTCAAAGAGCAGAAACACATGAGATTACAATGGTGAGTAATAAACATTCATTTCATTGAGTAAAAGGGAAATTTTCTCATTTGCCTTTGCATTAGAGTTGCCAGTGGTTGTTACATTTTAATGAACCACTTGTAGAATGGCACACAGTGGTAGCCATAGTCCAAGTGGAGGGGATAATAAATAATTATTTTTAGATTTTTTACGAACAGCTGATCTGCTAGTCATAGAAATATATTTAGTCAATTTTTTAAATCAGTAAATTCACTTATTCGGGAGAAGTTCCCTGTCTGGTCCTTCGCGAAATGTTAAGTTCAATATACAGGGCGTTCCAACAAGAGGTGTTATTTTGGTATTCAAAGGCAAATTAAATGATCGCATGTTTATCTTAATATATATTTACCCTCGACACTGATTCACTGACTCTGTCATGCAGTACGTAGGAATTTAAATAGGCATTCTATAATTTTCTATAAATAATAATAATAAAAAAAATAATATTTTTTTTGTACAGAAATTGTGTTCCCCAAATTTTTTTTAACAAATTTTTTTTTTTTTACAAATATTTTTTTTCAACAAAAATTTTTTTTTTTTACAAAATTTTTTTTTTCAACAAAATTTTTTTTTTCCACAAAATTTTTTTTTTCCACTAAATTTTTTTTTTCCACAATTTTTTTTTTTTTTTCAACAAAATTTTTTTCCATATTTCAACGGGCGCCATAGGCGCATTACAACTTACTAGTTTCATAATAATGAGGAAGGTATGCGGTTAATAATGAAAAACCACATCAGCCAAATGGCCACCACGATGACCACGCTTACAGGACCATCTCCTTTTCATGAAATTTTCCATAACCAAACCGGCAAAGTGGCTGCCCTTGATAGCCTCACGAATTCCCACTTTGAGGTCTTTAATTGACGTTGGGCTGTTGGCGTAGAACTTATCTTTCACGTGGCCCCAAAGGAAGAAGTCGCAGAAGTGTTAAATCACAAGATCTCGGTGGCTAATTGTGATCACCTCTTAGAGAGCAATGGTTTTGTTGCTCGTGTGGCACGTAGCGCCGTCTTGTTGAAAGTAAACGTTGTCCAGATCATTATCATCCAACTCTGATCATAAAAAATCATTAATCATCTCTCGATAGCGCAATCCATTCACCGTAGCTGTTGGGCCAACCTCAGTTTCGAAAAAGTAAGATCCAATGACCACGACGAACCATAAACCGCACCAAACAGTCACACATTGAAGATCGGGAGGCTTCTCAGCAATAACTCTTGGGTTTTCCGAGCCCCAGATGTGGCAATTTCGCCTTTGCCTCATGAGGATAATGCCGCCAGCCAATGGCCATCTCTCTCTCCCAGTTACTTCTGATCGCTATCGAAGCCAACGATTTAGATTTTGATCTCTTTCAATTTGCATACTGTGAATATTTAAGAAATTCAAATTTAAATTTAAATTTAGATCCTTTTACCATTTCATATACCGAAATAGCTTGAATATCACTCCACAAATACTAAACATTACTTTATGCTGTTCTCCCCTTGCCATTCCTAGGCCTATTCCCATTCCCTTTCACTTTTCACTTTTTTTTTTGGGCAATTGTTCCTTTTTCATTATTTACTTTTCTTAGAAATTTCAATTATTTTTTGTTTTCATTTTCTTCTGGGTAGGAATGGTTTTGTAAGACTTCTTAAAGTTTTGGTTTTTAATTTCGTACCATCCCTTGTTAACGGTGTAATGAGTTCCCTTTCCCCGCTACTTTTTTGGTGAAAATATTTGTACAATAACTTCACAGGGCCAGAGAAAAAGGTACGCGAATATTTTGTGCTTGTTCTGGACAAAACAAAGCGCCATTGAAAACCGAAAGTAATTATTTCAGGACGAATTGGTTTTTTGGGTGGCTAAAGAAACCAAAAAGAAAACAAATTGGCAAAGAACCAATTATTTTGCACAGTCTAATGATTATATTTTTGTTTGGAAATTGAAATGCATAAAAAAATTAAGACATTGGGATGGTTTGGACAATAGTGAACTTTTTTTTGTACCAGAAATGGTTGCATGAAGGATTTTTATGATCACGGACTTGTTTTTGGGGACAAAAAATGGTGAGTTGTTTGGACTTGGTTGAAATGTGTTTTTCACAGGCCACACTGAGGCCTTACCAGAGCCCGGCGGCGGCGGTGGCCGACGATATAATACGCAGCGGTGTCTTGAAGCCGGCTCCAGCCGAATCGATCGGCGCAATACTCTGGGCCTTACACGTGTCCATTGGTGAGATACCGACGGAAACATTGAACAACTGTTCGTATAATTGAACTTACAGAATGGACCAACTGACCTACAGTCGAATTTGGTTAATCAAGAAATTTTTTTCACTTATGTGGGATTTTTAATAAAAAAGACATCGGAATTGAACCTTCTTTCATATAAACAAACAGATTAAGTACGTTTGAAATTGTTCTATGAAACGAAGATAGAAACTTGTGGGACAACTATTAAAATAAAATTTAAAATTAAATTCAATATTAACGAGCTTGGATGAAAATAGTCACTTATTTTCATTTGATTGAGTTGTCTTAAAAGTGGTTGACAGATAATTGACAGATTGTGATCATTTGCTGTGCCCGGTTTTGTCACCGTTACATTCAGAATATTTTTTATTTTTGTATTAATAAATAAAGCTGATTTTCGTTTAAGCATAGTAATTAAAGTAAAATTAAGCAGAACAATCGTTACTAATTTTTTATTTTCATTAATACGTTTTTTTGAATTAGAAGGCGTGCGCTTATGTGAATTAGAATTAATAAAAAATTACGTTTTTTTCGTTTGTTAAAAAAGCTACATTGAAATTGTTACAGAGACGTTTGTTGGGTTTAGTGAGCATAATCCAGTACAGTTTCGAAAAAAATTCCCAAATCAAAATTGGCGATTTTCTCAGAACTGAAATTTTTAGATTTTTTTCGTTAACGGCACAACTAACTAGGCAGAATTATTTATTCAGCACAAATTTAAGTTTTCGAAAAAAAAAACAATTTTTTTTGGCAAATTGGCAATTTTTTCCGAACTGAAATTTTTAGAATTTTTTCAGAAATGGCTGCAGATCGATATTTTTCGTAAACAGCGTGCCCAATCTAGCAGAGTTTTAAATTTTGAAAAAATTTAGCATTTTGAATTTTTTACATAAAAAAAGTGCCAAATTAAAACTGGCAATTTTTTTGGAACTGAAATTTTTAGATTTTTTTCGTTAACGGCACAACTATCTAGGCAGAATTCTTTATTCAGCAAATATTTAAGTTTTCGAAAAAAAAAAATTGGCGGTTTTTTTTTGGAAATTGACAATTTCTTCAGAACTGAAATTTTTAAAAAATTTTCAGAAATGGCTGCAGATCGATATTTTTCGAAAACAGCGTGCAAAATCCAGCAGAGTTATCAATTTTGAAAAATTTTGCATTTTAAATTTTTTACATAAAAAAAAGTGCCAAATTAAAAATTAAACATTTTCTCAAAACTTAAAAAAAACAAAATGACACTTTTTCGAAATTGGCGTTTTTTTAGAAAATGGCTGCAATTTGTTACATCGAAAAAAGTGCCAAATTAAAAATAAAAAATTTCTCAAAACTGAAAAAAACAAAATGGCACTTTTTCGAAATTGGCGTTTTTTTTTTTAGAAAATGGCTGCAGGCAGGAATTTTTCGCAAACAGTGCGAAATTTTTTTGCATTTTCAATTTTTTGCATCGAAAAAAGTGCCAAATTAACCCACTTGTCGCCACCGTCCTTTTAAAAGTACGGGGAATGGTAAAAATTTCTAGGGAAAATCAGTAAAGAAATTCGATCAGAAGAACATTATCAGTCGAAATTCCAAACAAACAAAAATTAAAAAAAAAAATTTGGTGGGTTGAAAATAAAAAAATTCTCAAAACTGAAAAAAAACAAAATGGCACTTTTTCAAAATTTATGATATTTTTGGAAATTGGCGATTTCTTCAGAACTAAAATTTTTAGATTTTTTTTCGTTATCGAATTCTCTAATCAGCACAGACATGAGTTTTCAAAGAGAACAAAATGTAAATTTTTTTAAATTGACTTTTTTTTTGGAAATTTGTGAATTTTCAGAGCTTGAAAAAGTGTCTAATTAGAATTGGCATTTTTCTCTATTCAGCACAATTTTAAGTTTTCGAAAAAGACAAAATGTCGGTGATGGCTCTTTATAGGAAAATTACACTTTTTCGTATTTTTGAAATATCTCGGTTAGTTTTCGAAATTTCGGAAAACAGGTTTCTGAAGAAATCCACACAAACCCCATTCCCTAAAATTAAAAGTCTCTTTTGTAACGAAGATTAGAAGAAATATTATCTGCACTCCTTTGTTCCATGTCTAGCCAGGTGAAATAGACAAATGGAGTGAAGTGCGCCTGGTCGACTCCTAATCATGGGATGCACTAATGCAAAGCGTCGTTATCATCATCAGCATTATCACCACCAACACCACCCTCATTGCGAAACCTTTAACATGCATCTCTGCTGCCGCCCCCCACACAAAACATACTCCAACATTATGACACTTTGTTGCCACATTGTCATTAACACCCCTTTACTTGTTTTGTCCTTGGCCAAAAGGACACATATCGTCATTTGAAAATGAAAACATTTGCTCTCGTTTGTTGTTATTTATTGCAAAACATTGGAGACAAAAGATAACACAGAGTCAATAGACCGAACGGGGAGGTAAGCCGACGACAAGGGCGGCGGCTCATGATTTCGACGAATTGCGGTGGGTTGACGGAAACAACCCTTTCGTTAATGCTGCTCTGTGCATATTCTTCGTTATGTTTAAAAGCTTTTCAGCTGTCGTTTTGCGGATATCTGCAATGGCTTAAGCTTATTTTGTTTGTTGTTATAAAAGAGTTTTTGTTTGTTGGATGGTTCGTTTACTTGTCACATAAAGTCACACCGGAAATGAGCATTAAAGAGAAATTTCCTCATATCATGTTGTTGTTTCAGGGCGACGTTAGCTTGCCGGCACATGGAAAGGTCAGTGTTTGAGGTTTGTCCATGGATTTGAGTCACTCCAAAAAAATTGCAATTGGGCTGCAACTGGGCTGACACTCTTAATGTATCTTAGACGAAGGCTTTGGATCGGTTCTATTTCAGTTTAAGCTGAAAAAATTATTCTCTCCTAGAACTGTTTGAGGACGCTTAGTCCTTGGCATCACTAGAAAATTCTGGGAAATCCTCTGTTAGCCAGATCAAGATAAACAACTTCTCTTTTTCTGATCTCTGCATGGGCGTTCTTTATATAGTATTTTTTTTTTGGCCTGATCCTAGTGAGGATCTGATACAACACATGACCGACTGTAGCCCTCCGTTTCACGTGTCATTTCACTAATGTTTGCATACAAAAAGGGGCTTAAGTTCTACGGCAAAAAAAAAAGAAAAAAGTATGGGATTCAGGGGATTTTTTCCCTACACAAACGTGCAGCGTTTTCAATGGAAAGAAAGTGAATTTGGACGAATGCTGCTGAGGGCAAAGCTGATGCTGTTGTTAGGAAAACGTGTGTTAGCTTAATGTTCAGGGATTTTCAAACAACATGAGCACCACCTCCGCCAGCGCTGGCTGCCAAAGAAACACGAGATTTTAAAACTTCCGATTCCCGGACAAAACCGAAAAAAAAACACACACAAAACTCACGTTTGTTTGCACAAACATACGCAAGCACACGCACCCTCACAGGCGGATATCATATCACATCCGGGTTTCTGCTTAGAGCCAGCCGGTGGGGGGGTGGTGGGGTGGGGGCATAGATATGACCAGAATTTGTATCGTACGCTTATTAACACGTCCCCAGGGTATGTTTTGCAGAGGACAGACACAACAAATACAAACAAACGACGTAAGTAAGTAAATCATGCCCAAAATCATGAGTGAGAGTGTATGGAGGCCACACATAGACAACTAAACAGACATTCAAAGGTATTGCATACTTTTAGGAGTTAGATGTGGGTGAGATTCATCTGAAGTGTAGAAGAGAGAGAGAAAAATGGGAAGGATTTAAAGCAGGGATGTTTTGTTGGTGTATCTGATCTCAACACCCTCCTCCCCCCTCCCCTCGACATTTAATCCTCACAATGTTGAGGTATGTTCGCAGGATATGATTTAATCGTAAAAATTCAGTAACTCAGCGGCAAACATTCATTTGTCTGAGTGTTTGTGAGCCCGGGGAGCTGAGCCGTACGACCACCGTAACAAATTCAATTTCAGACTGATTTAAAAGTATTCAAAATATGTTGAAACCTTTGTGCCTTCCATTTGTTTCGTACGTACTTTGCCTCGTAGAGATGAGTGGCTTTGCCCAGAGATTCAAATAATAAGTCAAGAGTGTTGGTGGTAATCGCAGTGCTGTACGACTGACTGACTAACCGTGGCGGTGGTGGTGGTGTTTATTCCCATTTACACTACCGGCAGTTGGAGTTGTTTCCTTTTTGTGTGTGTGTTTGCAACTCCTTGGAAAATGAAATGGATTTATATTAAATTTATTTAGATTTACTGGATTAGGAAAGTTCCCGCAGGCGATGTTTGTCAAGAGTCATTTTGTGACTTTGAGGCTTTGTTGAGACAATATGGCTGTAATTGGGTTTGTCAAAAATTTCAAATATGATTTGGAAAATGATATTAAAGTAGTCTGTTACTTCCAGAGATGCCAGTAAAGGGGATTTCTACACCCCAAAGGTAAAAATGTTAGCTATGACATGGAAAATTTCCTGGATATGTAGCTTGGTTTTGGTCCGAACGATTTCATAGAACGGATTTTGATGACAGCGAGACAAAATGTCGCCAGGCCTTTGATTTAGTCAAAGCATTTGGACAGCTGTACATTGGGGTGGGTCAATTTGTATGCGGGGCAAAATATCAACAATGCAAAAAACGAAACCTATGGGAACTTCTAAGAATATTTTGCAAAGAAACTAAATATTTATGTCACATTCTACCAGAAAAGAAAAAACAGTTTTAGTATTGAGTTCTTATAAAAAAAAACGAATAAAAACCAATGCACAATACTCCAGAAACATAATTTCATCAGCCAAAAGTTTGTAACTTTTGATCTAGTAAAAAATGTTGAGCTCGAAACTAAATTTGACCCGCCCTAATGTACATACGTTGTTGAAATCTACGAAATGCTAGAATTTTGTCGCTAGATCGTATGTTAAGGCGATTTGGTCAAGATTTGTTTTTTTGGCCCTGGGACCAAATGGATGATGGATTTCGTGGGAATTTTGAATTTTGTCGCCAGGTCTTAGCGCAAAATGTTTGTCGCACTATATGATTGCAAAAGGGATTTCATGGGATGTATTTTGTCATAACTGACAATAGTTGTGGGATCGATTTTGTCACAAACGACCAAATGCACATGTTCGAGGGACAAGTTTGAGGGACATGTTTCAGGGACATGTTCGAGGGATATGTCGCAAAATTTTTTGGCACTGGGTTCTATTATATGGTCTATGTTGGCGGAGAGCATTTGAGGCAAATGTTTTGCATCGTCGTTTGTGGAAAGGATTTGACGCAAGGCAGGACGCACGAACATGCTAGGGTTTTTACGCAACTTTATGTTGCATAAGTTTGGTGTAGGGTTTTTACGCAACTGTCTACAAGAATGTGTCGCATAATTTGATAATTTCCAATTATGCTGTGTCGCAACAGACCTGTAGCATGATTTATGCGGTTGTTGACAAAAAAATATTTTGGAAAATATATTTGTCGCAAGATTTTTCCTGCAGAGGAGAGAAACAGTCGGTAGAACATTTGTTATGACACTGTCGAGGTCTACTGGACCTTTGATTCACTCACCTCGGGAGCAGGTTCCTTGACCACGTGGATCAGCTGGCCAGTGCACCTTAGACTGCCTTCATGAGTTTCATGGGAAGATTCAAAATGTACCTGTGCTATATCCTAAATCCTACCTCGCCTCCCCTCGTATCCACTACCTTCTTTCCCTCCTCCAGCAACAGATCCCACCAACTGGTGGGTTTAGACAAGGTTTGGTCTTAGGTTCATTTGTCACAATCGCTTATTACAAAAGATTTAAGGTTTAATGGCAAAAAACTGAAAGGCTGCTCTGTAATAAAATTGGAAATCTTTTCCAGAGAAACCCCAAAGGAAGAAGTCGCAAGGTGTTAAATCACAAGATCTCGGTGGCCAATTGTGATCAGCTCGTCGAGAGAAACTTTTCCCGTAAAAGAGCAATGCTTTCGTTGCTTGTGTGGCACGTAGCGCCGTCTTGTTGAAAGTAAACGTTTGAAATTTATTCAGCGCTGTCAAATTGTATCCTTGTATAAATCGAACCCAAGCCTAATTAGCATGGAAAATAACTAATGACATTTGAGTGATTGGAATTCCACTGATAGTTTTTCAGTCAGCAAGAGGGACGACCTTATATTCATGTTTTCAATCCTTATTAGGAACTTTTCCTCTTAAATATTTAATATCCCTCCCCCCGACACTCGGGAAACCCGTTCAACATCTTTACATGTATATGCTAATTATGTACTAACTAGGGGCAAAAAAACTTAACCATTTCTTTAATTTATTGCCATGAAAACGTCAGTGACCAGACTATCCCGCAGCTTCTTCATTTATCTCGCATACGAAAATTGAAAGCAAATTCATTTCTTTATAAACACCCGCCAGACTTTAGCAAATAGAACCCGGATGTTAGAGAGCGGGGAAACAAGCAAAGCACCATACAGAAATCTTGTTTAAATTACGCTTTAAATATTTATCTTTTATATGTTCAGGCTGTTTGCCCAAAAAAAAAAAGAAAAACCCCATCCAAAACGTCAAGAAACGTGCAACGTTTTATGTTAACGCCACGTGTTTGTCCTTGATTTTGTATTACTTTTTCGTCGCACATAACAGGGGAAATTAAGCCAAAGGACCAGGGCGCATCGTTTCGTTTCCGCTATCATATTTTTTGTTTTTTTTTTTTGGTTTTTTGAAAAAGTAACCAGAATTATATATTGAAATTAACGACAATGGAATATTGTTGTTCAACAATGTGTTAACAACTGCGGCACATGTCCTTAGTTAAGATAGACCAGCAAAACATTTGAGAGAGAAGTGGTGCAACACAGTGAACTGCAAGATAAACTGTTATAAAGGGGATGAATCGTTTCCAGAGCTGTGATGTTTAGACAGGTACTGAAGGTAGAGAGATTCTTTTTGTCTTTCATTTCTTAAGATTAAATCAAAGTTATTAGATTTAACCGCTGACGACTTTTGACACACCCTGCCTGTCTCAAATATTCATAAGTCGTTTTTACTTTATTTCGTTAACGAATTTATCTGATTGGACCCTTTTTTTTGTCTTAGGCTATTGGGGGAAGTAGTATTGCCCGAACAGGATCTTAGGGTTGTGGCTCCTATTAATGTTGATTTTTTTTAATTTATTCCGATGGTGAGTTTTGACCCACCCTGTTTCTCAAATATTCATTTGCGGTTTTTATTTTATTTCTTTAAAGAATTTGCCTATCATTGTTATTGGTGGAAGTATTATTACCCAAATAGTCGGATATTAATGTTGATTTTTTTAATTTATTTATGAATGATTCACTTTTCTTCTCCTAAGCTACGTTGTAGTAAACGTTAACTGTTGCAAGTGAATGTTTTTCCTTAAACTTTATTCCACTGGTTTTGCTGGGTTATGTTTTTGAATTATTCTCTGAATGCAGTAGTTAACACCTTCTTTCGGACGTGAATGGTTTTTCTTAAACTTAATGCCACTTGTTACGCTGGGTTATCTTTTCTTTTAAATATTTTCCGAGCCCGTTGTCTGTATTGTTAAGTATCCAATGTTGATGTTTTCCCTTGAACTTTATGCCACTTTTTTTGCTGGGTTATGTTTTTGAGTTATTCTCGGAACATAGTAATTAACACCTTCTTTCGGACGTGAATGTTTTTTCTTAAACTTTATGCCACTTGTTTTGCTGGGTTGTGTTTTTGAAATATTCTCTGAGCACGTTGTCTGTACAATTAAGTATCCCATGTTGATGTTTTATCTTAAACTTTATGACACTTTTTTGCTGGGTTATGTTTTTGAATTATTCTTGGAACGTAGTAGTTAGTTCTATCGGACGTAAATCGTTTTTCTTAAACTTTATGCCACTTGTTTTGCTGGGTTATGTTTTTAAATTGTTCTCTGAATGAAGTAGTTAACACCTTCTTTCGGACGTGAATGGTTTTTCTTAAACTTTATGCCACTTGTTATGCTGGGTTATGGTTTTGAAATATTCTCTAAGCCCGTTGTCTGTATTTTTAAGTATCAAATGTTGATGTTTTCCCTTGAACTTTATGACACTTGTTTTGCTGGGTTATGTTTTTAAATTATTCTCGGAACGTAGTAGTTAGTTCTATCGGACGTAAATCGTTTTTCTTAAACTTTATGCCACTTGTTTTGCTGGGTTATGTTTTTAAATTGTTCTCTGAATGAAGTAGTTAACACCTTCTTTCGGACGTGAATGGTTTTTCTTAAACTTTATGCCACTTGTTATGCTGGGTTATGGTTTTGAAATATTCTCTAAGCCCGTTGTCTGTATTGTTAAGTATCCAATGTTGATGTTTTATTTTGAACTTTATGCTACTTCTTTTGCTGGGTTGTGTGTTCAATGTACCCCGTAACGTAATGTATTCCCTTAAACTGCATTCCACTTATTTTGGGGGGTTGTGTTTTCGAAGGTTTCTCTGTTCTCCGGATGTTAAGTGTTTTTTCCCGTTAAACCTGGCTTGCGGTTTCCAGTGATTAACTTTAGTGCCTAGTTACTAACCCGATTGTAAATAGTTTCCCATTTAACTTTATTCCACATATGTTTGCTGGGTTGAGGCTTTGAATGAATCACTGTTGCCTTCTCGGTGACGTCAACTTGAGAAAGTTTTCCCTTTAACTTTATGTCGCTTATTTTGCTGGGTTGCGGTTTACTGTTTTGTTTGTTTTCCCATTTAACTTTGTTCCACATATTTTGCTGGGTTGAGGCTTTGAATGAATCACTTCTGATTGATTGAAGTTCTGGCCAGCTAACAACCCAATGGTTAATGGGTTTTCCCACTCAACTTTATTCCACATATTTAGCTGGGTTGCCGTTTTCAGTGTCTAAGCCTTGTCTGATGTTAATATTCTCCCTATATCTTTACCGCTATCTAAATGATAATGTTTTCCCTGTCAACTTTATGCCACAAATTTTGCTGGGTTGCCGTATTTGTGCGTGATTCACTGTTCGCTTGTCTGTACAGTTAACTACCGGATGTTTTTAATGTTTTCCCTCTAATGTTCATTATGCGTTTCCCTTTGTTTGCTATTTAATGGCATGTTTATTTATGCTTTGTGGCCATAGACATCCCTTATCCACCCCATGCCTGCTTTCGCCAGCTTCGATTAACTTTTAATCAGTGCTCTTGTGTACTTACCTTATCTTCAGCGTCTTCGGCTCTTTCCTCGGCTTCTATCACACGTTGTTCCAACTCCAGCAGCTACATTTTTTGTTTGTTTGGTAATATTGCAGAAAATGGAAGAGAAGAAGAAGAAGAAAAGAAAAGCTCCATGATAATGATGACTGATTTTTGTTTATGGTTAGACGGGGCGAAAGGAAGTCATGTGGAAAGTTTAGATAAAACGGTTAATAATTGAATAAAATATTTCATAGTTAATGTTGTGTGTTTGTGTGGAAGTTAAAGTGGGTGGGGGGGAAGGAAACTGGGGATGAGGAAGAGGCAGAGATGAGGACAATGTTTGGTTAAGCGAGCGATAGCAAATGTTGGTTAATGGCAGAGAAAACCTAGAAACCAGGAACGCCATCTTAAAATATCATAATTTGCAAATGTCCTCAAAGTTAAGAAGAAAAAAGGTGTCAATAAAGGGGATTATTTCCGAACCAACTATGACAACTTGGCATTTTTCGATGTATGATTTTGAAAATTTGTATACGAACAACACGTTTTTTCCCAAAAAGCGCCTTAATACAAAAGTAGAGAACATTTTTCAAAACAAATTGTGTTATTTTTAACATTTTTGATTTCTTTTTTTTTTTAAAAAAACTCTTACAAAAATAATGGAACACTTTTCTTTTCAGAATCGTAAATGTTAGCATTTCCTATGAATTTACAAATTTCAAAACTATGAAATTTTAGCAGTTACTGCAAAAAAAAAAACGCCAAACTTAGAAAAAAAACGCAATTTTTTCCGAGATTATGAAATTAGAGTTTTTCGATGGATGAGCTCAACTCAATACAGTTTAAATTTTTTGAAATTTTTTGGGATTTCCGCAATGTTGTGGCGATTTTTTTTTTCGATAGTCCAACGATTATGTCGAAAAGTCAATTTATTTAAAGAAATATTTGTTTTAGAGGAAAAAACTGAGACAATCAACGCCGGTGCTAGGGGAGCCCAATGGAGAACAATTATATTTGAGTATATAAATTTTTAATTTTCAAAAATCGCCAAAAATTAAAAAAAAAACAGTTTTATAAAAGCCACATTCACATTGTAAAGGAGGCGTTTGTTGTTCAGTTAGCACAATCATGTGCAATTTTCGCTTTTAAGAAGTTGTGTGTTTTCGATATTTTAAATCGGAAAAAGTGCCGCAATTTTCACACAACTGGCATTTTTTAGTTTTTTTTTTTAAAGAAATTTTGTTTTGTATTTTTTTATATCGAAATAATTATTTCATCAGAACCTATTTTTTTCAAAACGGCACAACTATCTTAGTCGAATTTGCTATAAAGCAAAATTGTTAGAGTCTGAACAAAAAATTTGTAGTTTTTTATCGAAAAAAATGCCAAAAAGAAATGAGCGATTTTAATAGAACTGATTTTTTTCGAAAACATAACAACAATATATTCCAAATTCTCTACATAAACCAATTTTTAGATTTTAAAAAGTGTACATTTTTGGGTCTGTGGAAAATGCCCAAAAATTCGGAAAAATCCCCCAAACAATTTATGAAAAATTACCCCCAAATATTATGAAAAATACCAAAAAATAACAGCATTATAAAAAAATTGTCTATGACCACAGTTATGAAAATATTCCCAAAAAAATCTACTTTTTTTTCTAAAAATTTTTAATATGGGCGATTTTTCGAATATCTCTGTATTATTTGAAAAACAGAAAACATATATGATGTGCAGGGCTCAAATCTTTCCCCTTTCTCACTTATTTTTGCTCTAAATCCAAAATTTCTTTTAATAACTTCAATAATTTTGGAGGAATTCAAACAGAAAATATATATGATGTGCAGGGCTCAACTCTGGCAACACTTTCTCACTTATTTTTGCTCTAAATCCAAAATTTCTTTTAATAACTTCAATACTTTTCTAGGATTTCAAACAGAAAATATATATTATGTGCAGGGCTCAACTCTGGCAACACTTTCCCCTTTCTCACTTATTTTTGCTCTAAAACCAAAATTTCTTTTATTAACTTGAAAACTTTTCGAGGTTTTCAAAAAAAAAAAATATCAACAACTAAAAAGTGTGCTGGCAATTGGACGATTAAGTGCAGTGGAAGTCGTCAATGGTCAATTGTTTAAGTTTTAGTTATTCCAAACTAGGATTCATTTCAACGGAGAGTTAAGGGGTTCTAAATTTTGTGACAAAAGGGCAGATGCCTCGCACCTAGGGTTCTATAAGTCGACTTTCGACTAATCGATTAATCGACTTTTGGGTACAAAAAAGTCAAAGTCGGTAAGTCGACTTTTTGTTTTTAAAAAAGTCTAAAAGTCGACTTTTTCATGTCGACTTTTTCGACTTTTCGACTTTTTATTTTATCTTCAAATATAACCATATGTATTTTTACTTGTCATCCAAACAAAGCGTATTGCGTAATTTCATTTCTTCGCCGCTTTCATTTAGTTTCGCCGATTGAGAAATACATTTAAGTTTTATTTTATTGTAGTGGCAACACACAAATTATAACAAAGATGGTTACAATTAAAGACGACTGGCGATTACATTAAATGTCGCTTTGGTTGTGTTTATGTTTTGAAATCATACAGTTTTGTATTTCCAAAAATATCAAAAAATATAAGGAAATGTATTACACTTGTTACATTGTAAAATAGTGGACGAGATATTTTTCCTTGCAGTGGTTTACCTTATATTTAAATTAATATGGCCCCAAGTCCAGTGTAGCAATATTTTAAAAAAAATTAATATATATAATTTAAAAACTACATGAATTACCTGATGTTATTACCTTTATAAACACTTTTTTTTTATATAAAAGTTTTTAATACAAAGAAAACTTGTTTTTATTCCAAAATATTGCATTTTTTTTATCTAAAGAAAAAATTCGAAAAGTCGACTTTAATCGACTTTTTTATACTAAGAAGTCGAAAAGTCTAAAAGTCGACTTTTGATTTTATTGTAATAGTCGAAAAGTCGACTTTTGGTCTTAACTATATAACCCTACTCGCACCTATGGGAAGCCTCCTTATAAATAACAGCACCTGAGAGGTTATAGTGTCTCATTCTTGTACAGTGAAAGCCTAATTATATATAAGCCTCGCATTTATTCGAGTCTGCCAAAAATTCGCAGTGTTGCGACACATGATGTGACTTACACACATCCAGCTCACCCACAAGTGAGATTTTTGACCAATTGTTCTTATATGAGATATTCCTAAAATAGGCCACAAAGTATTCTAAACAAATTACTATTTTTCTTCTAAACATAAAGTCAGTCGTTTGTAAACTTTGGAAAAAAAAGTGTTGGATTTTATTTCAAGAAATCTCAATAGCGAAAAAAGTGCCCACTGTAAATTAACGATTTTATCTGAACGGATTTTTTTAAGAACTTCTTTGTTTTAGCACAATTTGAATTTTTTAAAAAAAAAAAACGTGGTGGATTTTTCATATCAAAAAAGTGCCAAAGAGAAAATCGCAAAAGTTCTCAGGATTGGCATTTTTGGATTTTTTTTCATGAAAGGCACAGCAGTTAATTTTGAAATAAACCGATAATTTATAGTTTTTTCTTTTCAAAAAAAATAAAAAACAGAATGTGTTTCTGTTCTGTGTTCTGTTTTTTCAGAATATAGATTTTTAATTTTAAAAAATCGCCAAAAATTAAAAAATAACAGTTTTATAAAAGCCACATTCAAATTGTAAAGGAGGCGTTTGTTGTTCACTTAGCACAATCAAGTGCAATTTTCGCTTTTAAAAATTTGTGTGCTTTCGATATATTAAATCGGAAAAAGTGGCGCAATTTTCACACAACTGGCATTTTTTAGTTTTTTTTTTTTAAAAGAAATTTTAGTTTCTATTTTTTTCTATCGAAATAAGTGTCAAAAAAATTAATTATTTCATCAGAACTGGTTTTTTTTTAGATTTTTTTTCAAAACGGCACAACAATCTTTGTCGAATTTGCTATAAAGCAAAAGTCTGAAAAAAATGTGTATTTTAACAGAACTGAATTTTTTCGAAAATAACACAACAATATATTCCGAATTCTCTATTTAGAATAATTTTTAGATTTTAAAAAGTGTAAATTTTTGGGTCTATGGAAAATTCCCAAAAATTCGGAAATTTAGAATAAACGTGGTGGATTTTTCATATCAAAAAGTGCCAAAGAGAAAATCGCAAAAGTTCTCAGGATTGGCATTTTTGGATTTTTTTTCATGAAAGGCACAGCAGTTAATTTTGAAATAAACCGATAATTTATAGTTTTTTTTTAAAAAAAAAAAAAAAAACGGAATGTGTTTCTGTTCTGTGTTCTGTTTTCTCAGAATTGGCATTTTTTTTTGTATTTTTTTTCATGAAAGGCACAGCAGTCCATTTTGAATTAAACCGATAATTTAAAGTTTAAAAAAAAAAAAAAAACCGAATGTGTTTCTTTCTGTGTTCTGTTTTCTAAGAATTTGAATTTTTTTGGATTTTTCATGAAAGGCACAGCAGTTAGTTTTTAATTAAACCGATAATTTATAGTTTTTTTTTTTTTTTTGAAAAAAAAAGAATGTGTTTTGGTGTTTTTTATATCAAAAAAAAAAGCCAAATGGAAATTAGAGATTTTCTCAGAACTGCATTTAACTTTTGTAATAGTCAGAATGGGATTTTGTTGGATTTTTTTTTGTATGAAAGGCACAGCAGTTCATTTTTAATTAAATAGATAATTCATATTTTTATTGATAAGCCAACCGTTGGCTCATCGAAATGCCTGTCAATTCTTCTATACAACTATCCGTCTGACGACTGTTTTACTATCTGTTCAAGTGACCGTCAGTATCTTCAAAACTCTGTCCCTTGATGTATCATTTAAAAAGTCCACTCTCCTATCAACCGCTATATTCATCAGCCCAGCTATCATATCCTTTTTTTTTTATCGATATCCCGTCTGTCTGCCTGTTCTGCCAAATACCGTAAGGTTATTTGGTTGAGTTTGTGGGAAATTCATACTTGCGCACAAAAATCCCTTAGCAATGACAACAACCCGAACGGTTTGGTCCTGTTAGTATGACTACCTGCCACCAGGTGGTGTACATAGTATTGTCGTTTTCACAGGCACTTTCCGTTCTCTGCAACATATTGTCGGTATGCAGCAAAAATATCTCAAGTCACATAATTGGGCTTCTAAGTTCTTGATGATTTAAAGTGTGAGGGTGTGTGTGTGTTTTGGGCATAAAATGAATTGGGCATAAAATGAATTTAAATAGACATTTTATTTTTTTTACAGGGCGTAGACTATGACATTTGGGATACTTTGGCCCCATTAAGTCCATTTCTGAAAAAAAGTGGACTTAAGCAGTTTTGTGTATGTGGTAGTAGCAAAGGGCAGACGTCCCAAGTTGTTTTTTGACTCATTAGTTCGGCTACACACTCTAGATGCCAATAATTGCCATGGCCATATTTGATAGGTTTTCAAAGCAAATAATGTTTTTTTCAAAGCAAATAATGTTTTTTTTCAAAACAAATACTGTTTAAATACCATCTTGGAAATGTTCAGCAAAAGACTTGGAATGTCTGCCCTCTGTATGGTCTTTGGTAGTAGTTAAGAATATTCGATTCTGTTTTATGTTGTTCAACTTTAAGCTGGAAAACCCTATTTTGTGTTCCTAAATTGCCGGAAAAAACTCACTGATGCAGGGAGCCTCTCTTGTTTGTCCCTCGGCCCTTGGCCCACAACAATATGTTATGTTGACCCTAAAGATCGTCTATGTTTGCCAACAAGGACGAGACTTTATTTTTGCTTCGCTCGCCACTCTTAACAGCCAACAATATTGAATAGGGAAGCTATTCCAAATTGCGCCTTAAAGTATGCTTCGTTTTAGTTCATAGAAAAAAAAATACACAAAACCTTCAGGACAGCATGATGTGCAGATTGTTTTGTTTGATTGCTGGGTGGGTACCTTTGCCCAAGCCCTCAACTACTCCCCCCCCCCCCCCCCTACAGTTAAAAATATAGAATGTGGGAGCTTTTAAATCGAGCGCCCCAAAGACTACGACTTCGATTTTGTTCCAACAACGAGTAAAATCGAACGGATATGCGTCATTAGATTCAAGAGGTTTATGCCTCCTCCACGTCTATCCCATTCACCCCCCCTGAAAATATTGAATGTTATAGCTATTAGTACTTACTCCTCAAAGTATGCTTCAATTTGTTGCCTACGACATACAAAAAAAAAAAACAAAATAATCATGCCATGACATGAAGTTTGCTCTGTTTGATTGGGGAGTGGGTGTATCGTCGGATATATTCGAAAACTGCCACTGTTATTCAATGCTATTTTTACCCCACCTCCACGTTGTTGAGCCTGAGGTAGGTTGGAGGGGGTGAGCAGTTTCTGTATCTGTTTCACAAATCCTCGCAATGTTGTTCAGTTGGTTTTTGTGAGTTTAGCTTTAGTATTTCGGGGGTTTTTTGCTTTTTGGATGTGTCTGTGCGTGTGTTCAAGTAGGTGTGTTTGTTTTAAGTGCTCACTGCGAGTAAGGGGAGTGGCAGCAGTTCGAGCAGGGTGAGACAGCATGAGATGGCATTGCTGACAATAAAGAAAACAATACCATAAATAAATACTACGTTTGCCAAGTTTAATGAAGAAACAAGTGTTTTGGATGCTGTTCCTTTCTTCTTCTTTTTTTGATCGACATGAGGAAAGCTCAACAAAAACAGTTCAAAAAATATTTTAGTGTCACCAAAAGTAAAGCATACTTTAAAGGGGAGCGCAACCAAACACTGTCTCAATCATTGCAATGTCAGGGCAAATGCTAGAAAACGGGAGAGCCAAGAAAGAATATTAGAGATTACCAACGACAGACTTTATGTTGAGAAGAAAAAATAGTAATTTTTTTAGAATACTTTGTAGCCTATTTTAGGAATAAGAAAAATAATCTCATATAAGGACAAGAAATTTAAATTTTTTGGAAAAAAGAAACTGTTGGAATTTTTTATATCGAAAAAAGTGCCTACTGGAAATTAAAAATTTTCTCTGAGCTGGATTTTTTTTTAGAATTTTTCGTAAACGGCACAACAATCTAGGTCGTCTGCTTTGTTTTAGCACAATTTTATATTTTTGGGATTTTTTTTATCTCACAAAAAGTGTCAAATAGAAAATCGCAAATTTTCTATGAATTGGATTTTTTTGGAATTTATTTTTTCGTGAAAGGCACAGCTGTCCATGTTTAATTATCCATTTAGCACAAGATTTTCTCAGAAAACTAATTTTTTAAAAAAAATTTCCTGAACGATACAATTGTCAAGGTTTAATTATCAATGTAGAAAAATTTTTAGTTTTTCTTTTTTGAAAAAATAGAATGTGTTTTAGATTTTTTTTATATCGAAAAAGTGTCATATGGAAATTAAGGATTTTTCTCATAACTGGATTTTGTTTAGAACTTTTTTCCTGAACGACACAACTGTCCATGTTTAATTATCAATGTAGCACAATTTTTAGTTTTTTTTTTGGAAAAAATAGAATTTTCTCAGAACTGGATTTTGTTTAGAACTTTTTTCCTGAACGACACAACTGTCCAGTTTTGGGGAAGAAAATCACAATGTGTTTGGATTTTTTATATCACAAATATATAATTGAAAGATTTTCTCCATATTGGAATTTTTTAGAATTTTTTTCCTGAACGACACAACTGTCCTGGTTTAACTATCAATGTAGCAAAATTTTTAGTTTTTTTTTTGGAAAAAATAGAATTTTTCTCAGAACTGGTTTTTTTTTAGAATTTTTTTTCTGAACGACACAACTGCCCAGGTTTGGGGAAGAAAATCACAATGTGTTTGGATTTTTTATATCGCAAAATTATAATTGAAAGATTTTCTCAGTATTGGAATTTTTTAGAATTTTTTTCCTGAACGACACAACTGTCCAGGTTTAATTATCAATGCGGCACAATTTTTAGTTTTTTTTTTGGAAAGAAAAATAGAATTTTTCTAAGAACTGGATTTTGTTTAGAACTTTTTTCCTGAACGACACAACTGTCCAGATTTGGGGAAGAAAATCACAATATGTTTGGATTTTTTACATTAAAAAATTATAGATTTTCTCCGTATTGGAATTTTTTAGAATTTTTTTCCTGAAGTATCAATTTAATTATCAATTTTGCAATTTTTTTTTGGTTTTTTTGATTTTTTATTATCTCAAAACT
Source organism: Hydrotaea cyrtoneurina (assembly GCA_958296145.1). Lineage (NCBI taxonomy): Eukaryota > Metazoa > Arthropoda > Insecta > Diptera > Muscidae > Hydrotaea > Hydrotaea cyrtoneurina. The sequence continues at coordinate 89,840,455 of OY282513.1, forward strand.
GGATTTTTTTTAGAATTTTTTTTTTGAACGGAAAAAAATCGCAATAATTTTGAATTTTTTATATTAAAACATTATAGATTTAGTATAGATTAGTATAGATTTTCAATGAATATGATTTTTTTAAAGAAAACATTTCCCGAACGACACAACTGTCCAGGTTTAATTACAAATGTAGCACAATTTTTTTTTTTTGTTGGAATTTTGATTTTTTTTAGAACTTTTTTCCTAAACTACACAACTCTCCAGGTTTAATTATCAACGTTACAAAATTTTTATTTTTTTTTTATATTGAAAAAGTGCCAGTGAACGACACAACTGTCCAGGTTTAATTACAAATGTAGCACAATTTGTTGTTTTTTTTTGTTGGAATTTTGATTTTTTTTATATCTTAGAACTGAATTTTTTTTGTATTAACTTTTTTCGTGAACGACACACCTGTCCAGGTTAAATTATCAATTTAGAAATTTTTTTTTTTTCTATTTTTTTTTATATTGAAAAAGTGCCAAAAACAAAAGAAATTAGCAATTTTCTCAGAATAGATTTTTTTTTAAACAATTTTTACAATTATCTAAGTCAAATTTTTAAGGCAGACCGACTTTCAGATTTCAAAAAAATTTTGTTCTGCTGGCACTTTTTCGAAATTATTGTTTTTTTTTAAACCGTTATTACATTGTTGGCTCTTTTTTCATTTTTTCAAAATATTTTGGTTAATTTTCGACAAAAGGGTTGCCTCCACAACTTCCGAACAAACCTAGTAAAACTCAGCCCAACCATAATCTTTTCAAAATGGGGCGCTGTCATCATCTTCGTCTGAAACTCGTTCTGTTTTAGTTATTTCGGCATATTTTACAGTACATGATCAAATATCTTCTCAACTAGCGGGTTAACTAAAGATTCACATCCCGTTTTTGATCGATAAACAAATGGAGGCAGACTTTAAGGCGCACAAACTACAGCTGCCGTGATTTCCAACGGCCGATGAGATGTACAAGTATATCAACAAGTTCACATAGAATTTTTGGTCGACAAAATGGCCAGCATTCTTTTAGGCTCAAGGTAAAAAGCCAAATTGTCAAACATATATTTAGGCGCCAACTATAGATGCTCAATATTTCCCGATGTTCAAGGGACACAAACCAAATACTTAATATACCGTGTCTTTATTTAAAGTTGCAATGGTCCAGCGGACCATATTTTTAGGCGCCAAATGGCTTACATCCGTTTTGTTGTTCACTATTTTCTTTTTTGATAGATCAAAAATATTGTAACACACTTTTAGGCACATCATTCTCTCCAAGAGAGGGTGGCTTATGGCTACCGGTTTTTTGAGGCGCCTATCACATGACCGGCATTTGAATGATTAATTGATGGAATTTGATGGCTGCGCTTTAAGCAATTTCTCTCTTATGGAAGCCATCGATGGCACGCCGAAGAGTGGAAAATATTTAGAAACATTCAAAAAAACCGGCATTTCCTTTAGTGGCATGTTAATAGCCAAGTTAACGTTTGACTAAAACTTCCGACAAACAAATGACAGCCAACAAACAGCAACATGAGCGGTGAAGAAAACAAAAAAAATATGTATTTCAAACATATTAAAGCAGACTTTGGGGCGCCAAAAATAAGGGGTCATGTATTAAACAAAATTTAAGTGGGAAAGAGAAAACAAACGAAGACAAAGACAAAAGACAACGACGAAAAACTTGCCGAGACATTTAAGAGGCTTAAATGAAAGTGTGTTAAACATGCATTCCGCCCATAAAGAAAACGTTGAACACGAAATTTAAATTAAAACAAATTTCCGCCAAGCATGTCAATGTTTGCCAATACTTGCGTGTGGACTACTTTTAGGCGTAGAACAAACACACACACTCACACCATAACAGTTTGGCTCTAAAGATATTTAACATTTGCGTGAGCTCATATGCCCATGAATATGCTTTCACTTCAACGCTTTTGATGTTTATCGTCGGCGATAACTGGCAGAGACTGAAAGAAACTTTGTCTGATTTCCTTATTGTGTGCCCCCCTTAAAGTGTGCTATTAGTTTTTGTTGATCAAAGTTTTCGTGCTAAAGGTTAGTCGGCATAGGTGTAATTTATCAAACACATGCTATTGCGAAAGCGGAGAGGAGGGGAAAACGATGATTGATTATTGAATATGACAGCTTAGGGTTTCCAGGAAGGGAAATATAGAAAATTGAAAAATTGCAAGAAGAAAAATTCAAAGTCAGCCGACTCAACAACGCCTTCCAGATAATATGAAATCTATGCAAATGTTTTATGGGCAAAATAATAGGAAGAAGAAGAAAAATCAATTTATAAAAGTCATTCATTCACAATTGAATTTGTGACAGCCGAACTCTGGCAAACCCCCATTATTATCGCAGCAAAATTTAAATTGTTATTCCGAAATAGTTTTCTTTATAAATAAAAACCAAATAAAGAAAATCGATTTTGGTTTTGGTAAATGGAAATTATTTAAATGGTGCAAATTTACAAATAACCGCCAGTAATAAACTGTACGAGATATTACGAACATTTAAAGCATATCCGAAAGGCTGTTGCAATATGTTTGCAAAGTATTGTCCACTTTTAGGCAGCAGAGTTCGACAGAGGTGAAAGTTTGATTTGTTCCTTAACTGCAAACATAGTTTGCTGAAATTTAAATAAAACGGACTTACAAAAAAAAAAATGTTGTTTTCTCCCCGCTGAGAAAAATGTGAACTTTTTATGGAAACCCATTTGTGGATATGGGAATAAGAAATAGTTGAACTTTCAGTTTCATTAAAAGATTTCGAAAATACCAAAAACATTATTAGTTTCTGGGTAAACATTTTCTTTTTCTCTTAAAACATACATTTGATAACAAAGCCATACACGAAAGATGGTTCCCCCATGGCAGCCGCAATTTAGGCATAATTTTAAATAAACACTCCAATGTGATGTTTAATCTTGAGCAGCTGTTCAATGTTTAACGTAGGTGTGCCTGAGGAGAGCGCGTGTTTCTTTAGCCTCTCTTAGGTACTCAATTGTCTCCTTGGTAATAAATTCTGTATGCCCTAATTTAGGGAAATTAATGGAGTGTTTGTCATTTTCTGTATTTGTTGTCCATAGACCAAGAGCCCGTACCAAAGACGAGACAAATTTCCTTTGAATGATTTGAATGATAAAATATGCAAAAAGAAAAATAATCTTTAAATGTTAGGGCTAATGGTTCATAATAGGTTTTTAGAAATATTTAAAATTTATTTATTTTTTTGTAAACCTAAAAGTATGCAATGATTTATTCTCCTAAAATCTAAGGCCTGTAAAGCATACAGAGAATTCAATTAGTATTAATATGACATTAGTGTTTTTTGTGTTGTCGACATACGAACTGTAAGAGCCAATACACTCCCCCTCCCCTTCCCCGCTAACACTGCCATAGTTATAAATCTCCCACAAGTATAGTAGTCCCACATTCAAGGCAATTTAAAAAATTTCCATTTAATAAGATTTAAGGCATAACGTTGTCATGTCTTCAGTTGGAAACACAACAATTAACCGTCATATCCCCTGAAGTGCCCAAGCATCTCCATATCAACTTCGTAAGCCTAAGAGTATGCTGCGTATTAAATCAAACGTAAAGCTAATTGTATTTATTTCGTGCGCCACTAGAGTTTATGGTCTTTACTTAAGATGCCACCTATTTACGATGTGAACAAGTCGATGTTGGTATTTGCTTACGAGAACGATTTGCTTGTCATATTCCCTGAAGCGGGTCATTGTTTCCATGGGACTCTAATTTAAATCCAACGTCTATGCCTTTACTTTTACCATTTCGAAATGGATAGTGAATGTTTGTGAGTTGTATAACATTCAAAATGTGGAGGATGATGACTTTCGAAATTGTGCTCACTGAACCCAACAAACGCCTCTTTAACAATTTTAATGTAACTTTTATAATGAACCAAAAAAAGGCGCAATTTTTAATTTTGACGATTTCCGAAAATCGTGGAATTAATTCGAAAACTTAAACTATTTATATGCAATAGACATTGATGGATAGGGCTCATCGAGAATTAATTTGGCTTTTCTCTGGTTTTTTTAAAAAAAAACAATTTTTTTTAAATAAATCTGTTTTTCTTATTCGGATTTTTAACTTTGCATAATTTGTACAACTTAAACATCTGAATTTGCCTTTTTTTAATTAATATTAATCATACGCCTCATATATCACTGGCATTGGCCCTTTTCACACTGAGAATTTTGCTTTTCTCTGGTTTTTTTTCTAATACCAATTTTTCTTAAATAAATCTATTTTTTTTAAATCACTGACTATTCGGGTTTTTAACTTTGCATACTTTGTTCAACATAAAAAAATGGATTTTTGTGTGGAAATATTGCCTTCTTTTAAATTAATATTAATATTAATCATACGCCTCATATAACTTGTATTGGATTTTTTCACAATGAGAAATGGCAAATGTTGCTGGAAAGCCTAACATAGGACTGATACTGAACTGAACTGACTGAGATAGGACTGCACTGACCGGACTGAGGGTAAACAAGTAACATTTGCGATTTCTCATTGTGAAAAGAGTCAATACAAGTTATACGCCACAAGAGGCATGTTAATATTTCTTATTAATATCAATCATACGCCACACATGGAGTTTAAAACAAAAATCCCAAGGCATTATGATTTTTGCTGGATCATGAAGTTCAGCAATGTTTAAATCTTAGATGTTGATATCGAGATGATCCCAAAAATTGTGTGGCACTGTCTTTCATTGTCAGAGAAAATGAGCTCTTACGATGAAGAAGCATTCGCTCTGACAATATTGGGTGACACCAGCTTAGCAGATAATTTTTGTAAATGGTGGGTTTTTTTCTTTCCTGCCAAAGATAACTCAAAAAGGCTCTCGTAATAAATTATTACATTTGATTAAGTCATGATAGCTATCTTAGATGCATAAGTTAACTTAATAATACTTATCATACGCCTGCCGGAGCATAAGTGAAAGCTCGACAAAATTGAAGTCCAACACGCTGTGACATTGCCTATGTCCTGTAGTTAGATTCATGAATCATCTCAAGGAAATCTACAGAGCAGAGCATGAAATAATGACATGATTCGGGGAAACCACGTGATGTACCAGGCGATATAACATAACATGTGAGAGGATCTATCCTACATTTTTCGCTTTTCCGTTTATCATAATGATCCTATTCATCTGTAAACTCTATTTCAACCTAACCGAATGGATAATTATCTTGCATTTGGCCTTTTAATTTTTGCAAACTCTTGTCTCATTACAAAATTACGGTCATTTTCGTGAAGCAACACAATAATTAATATCAGTCATACGACACAAAGTCCCAAAATTATTTTTATCAAAAATTGTAGTTTTTGGTGTTTAAATAACAGATTATTTATGTGAATTTATATGAATCATAAGACACATAGGTCTACGACAAAATTTATCAAAAAAAAAAACATTATTCATTCATCCTTCGGCTAACCCCAGTTTTTCTAAGCATTTAATTACGGTTTGTGTAAAAAAATCCCCATCTTATTACGACTACGTTCAAAAGTGTGTGCTCTATTTGCACGAAACTATTAAGCCACAAAGTATGCAGCACTTTACACACATTTATGCATATGCAGTTATTGTGGTGGCCGGTGTTTTCTTCGTTACAAATTGCTCAGCCTAACCTGACGTACGTTTGTTCAACAACAACCTTTAGTGAAACATCTCAACCGTATACACATATATTTTGTTAAAAATATTTCACTAACAACATGTTGGCGTTTTTTCGAGTACCGCATGCGGTCATGTGTCAACAGTAAAAAAAAAAAACAGCCTCAATTAGAACAAACATATTTAAAATGTCAAGTAGTTGGTTGGTGGTGGTTCTACACATACAACGTATATTTTAACTTTTCTCCGGCCCTGTGATACGCTATGAGAGATTTTGGGGTGTATTCAGGTTGGGGGGTTTGCATTTTCATATATTTTTGAGGCGTGAAATTATTTTTTTTCGAGCATTTGTGTTAAGTTGGTCCGACGAGGGACACAGAAATTCCTTACCTATGACTGTGCATTAATCTGCGAAGTGGTGAAGTCTTTGTGAGGCGGAGAAAAACTGATAAAGATTGAATAGATTTAAAGTTGTGATATTCAGTGGTATTGAAAAAACCTTGGCTGAGTTAAAAATTTAAGAAGAAATCATGATTTTTGATCAAAGAACAGCAATTGTCATTTCCTGATTTTTGATCAAAGAACAGCAATTGTCATTTCCTAGAAAAAGTGATGAAGATTGATGAGCTGTGTAGCAGCTCTTCATGTGGGCATGAGGCTAAAAAGATCAAAGAAATCATGAATTTTGATTAATGAACAGCAATTTTCATTTCTTAGAAGCTGATTTTTGGTCGATCACAGGTATCGTGTGGGAATGTCTTTGGTTTTCAGTGAAACAGACAACTGCACCCATCTGGAAGTCAACTCCATTCATTACTCTATTTATATATGGAACGACCTTTGTCCTTTGTAATTTCACACTGAATGTGTGAGCTTTCATTTGATATTTCATTTGCCCCGGTAACATAATTAGTCGGCGATTTATTGGGGATTTTCTGAAATTATTTCTCTATTAATATCAATCATACGCAAGGTGGTACGTGAAACATAATTTCTGATAATGCAAGTAAACTAAGGCTTAGTACAGCTGTCAGAACCAATGAGGAAGTGTTGTGGTCTTAAATTAGTGAGCTGCGAAGACCCACTGATCGGGAACTACTGCTCCGAAGACCTTTTTCCAGAGAAGTTTTAACATGACTTTGAGATAATGTAGCCAGGATATACGTGGTGTTGGTCTTACCTGGAAGTGAACCTGGTTTCACTGTGAGATAGTCGCACAGACTTCTCATCTCACCACGACCGTCCAGGTACACATTTATTTGGTAATTTAACCAGCCCTGAATATATTGGATGTGATTTAAAAATATTCGCCACTGTCTTGTGAAAACGTAGACTTCACTCTAAGGATTTTGTGTCGTAGGTGAACTATAAATTCTAGTAAAATGTCTTTTCTATACGGACATCGGGTCGTATGATTACTGTTAATTTTCAAATAATTCGTGCTCTTCTCTTTAAGACCATCGAGTCGTATGATTACTATAAATTCTCGCGAAACATCGTATTTTCCATAAGGCCATTGGGTGATTAATTATAATTAATTTTCAAATAACTCGACAATAGTTTAAATAACAAGGAAATACGAGAAGATATTGGAAGAGTTTATAAATGAAACGAGAGAATAGTCTTTAAAGGATTTCAAATTTAAATTAATTTCAAATGCAATTAAAGACCATTTTACTTGGAAGTTTTTTTTGTTAAATTTATGGTGACGCCTCGAATAAAAATAGCCATTGCTTAGTTACGAGTGACCATCTGTATGAGTAGACTCCCTGAGGCTTTGAAGTCCATTGTGATGACAAGGAAAGAAGACAAAACCCCTTATCTTTAGTCCATCCCCTTGCATTATACTGAAAGCCCCAACAAGCTCGGTCAATCAGACAAATTTTCCAGGATTCTAACGAAATAAGAAGCCAGTGGTCAGTGGTGATCCCTGCCTGTGTGCCAGGGCAGGTCAAGTGCAGAGAAAGTCTTTTATAAACTCTTTTTCCTCTTCATTCCCTCATCACAGAGCAGGTCTTCCAATTAGACAGTGTCTCGCCATAACGGACACAACCAATGAGACTTCTGGTCTTCATAGCCACAGCAGAGATCTGCACTAGTCCTAAGCTGATGTTTAGTTCAGAAGGACATAACCCAGTGATTTGTAAAGGAAGCTTGACTGTCACAGATCATGTTAATCCACACAGTTACATCTCAGCCACTCTGGTGCTTCCCAAAGGACCAAAATGTCAGCAAGGAAAAATACTCATATCTGATTAAAAAAAAATATAAAATCCAATTGCCAAAAGGGCCGAAATTTCAGCTTGATAAGACCGCAAAATCAGAGAAAAATAACCCTATCAGATAATACAAATATTCCTTATCAACTCGAGTAAAGACATAATCATATTAAAAGCAATTGAGTACATTAGGTCGTATGATTGATATTAATTTGGGAGTTAATTTACAATAATAAGCATAACTCATAAACGAATGCAGATATTAGCACAGTTTAAACTCTAAATTGCAGAATACACTCAATGCGTGGGAATGCATTACAGATAATGTTCAGTTTGACCTTTCATGTCCGTAGAACATCTGTGGAAGTGCCTGTCTTTTTTCACCAGTTATCAGGCCATGACCTACAAAACGCGCTGACTGAAAATGTCAAGTACTTTTCTCAACAATTGTGGCTGAACTTCTTGGCTATAAGAAAAGTGTGATATTTTAAAGGGTACCCTCTTAGTCGATCTAGTCCATACTAGTTGTCTTGTACTTTGTGTAAAACCGTAAATTGTTTTATTTCTGTTTCGTTACATTTCATTTTGCGAGTGTATGTGAGTGTGTTTGTATGTTTGTAGTTCTCGTGTATCTTCTTATTCTGAGGATAACATGAGCAACTAACTATTCCTAGCAAAACAAGACACAAACAATTGACACCGTTTTCGTCCCTGATGCCCCGTCGATTTCAACGCCTCGCCCTCATTCGCCAGTTGCAGTTCACCGAAAAGGATGTCAACTAACAAACAGCAACAACAACGCTAGTTTCATGCATTTCTTAAGAAATTGCACTTGGCCACAGGCAATGCAATTTTCTACACGGATTTTTTCTTTCCCCAGCACAGTTTTAGGCGGTGTTCTAACAACAGCGACAAAATGCCGGCATGTTTGTTTAAGGATATTGGAGGGGGGATAAAATGTATCCGTTGTTGACACTTATTTTGTGTGACATGTTGAGGTGTATTTTGTACGTGTGTGTGTGTGTTAGTGTGAAAAGAATCAGGTTAATGATATAGTTGTGTATATACATTTATATTTGTTTTTTAAAAAACACAGTTTGTCTAACTGGGGAGATAAGGGAAATACTCTGTTACTGATAGCCTTGTTTCGTCAACAGTGTGACTGAAGACGTCTTGCAACATTCCCCCTGGGAGAGACCTCAAAAAGACTGGGATCTTGAAAAAGATTACAAGTAAAAAGGGGGAATTGCTAAAGGGTTCGTGTAATTTACTTTGTGGGTTCATGTCTGTGGGAATTCTAAGGAAATGTGTACCTCAGTGCGTATGATTGATATGAATAGAGATATGCTACAGATAAAATGGCTGTAGCTCGTAGACGAACTAAGCATTGTTGATATATCAGACCTTAAATGAAAGCTAACACTTCAGTGGGTTGAGAACTAAGATTAAAGGAAAACGCTGGGTTAGGTATGTAGCTGCTGCAGCGTGTAGAGCGCAGATGGTAGCCGATTCCATTGGCTCCCTTTAACATAGCCAGAACGTGGGTTCTTTAGATACTTTAACGGTATCTGATCTGCGAATATCCGCCTTCCAGTCCCTGGCATTAGAACATTCAGCTGGGATATTGGGTGATATTCGTATTGACCGACTCTGGGGTGTTTTGAAGCGCTGACGATAATTCAACGGGAGGGACTCACTATAGGTTGGTATCACAATGGTAGATCAATTGGGGCTAGGATTTTAAGCCCGGGAATTCCTGAAAATTTTCCGATTTTTACTTCCCCATTCGCCGGATTATTTCTCGAAATTGCCGGAAATAAAATACTACCAAATACATAGACTATGAACGATTTGACGCCATTTCTACGAATGTAATTGTGGGTTTTAACCGGGAGAATATACGATTGTTTACTTCCTGAAAGATTCCTGAACTAGTTGATCTTATTGTATTTAAATTGTACAGGATTCTTTTTTTTCAATATTAATTATCTAGGATTTGTAATTCAAGTTTTACTAAACCATTTCAAGTTATATGTTAGTTATACAAATTATATGTTATTTAATTTTATAAAGACAATTAAATATCGGGATAGGCGCCCCGGTAGGTGAGTTGGTAGCGTGCTTGCCTATCAGCGTGAGGGTTGTGGTTTCGATTCCCAGCAGAGGCTTTGGTCTGTCGCCCGGTTTACACTTGGACCCAAAATTAGAATATAAATTTACTTGGCATTGTAATGATGATGACGTCGAAAAATGCGAAATACCCGGTAGTTGAATCAATTTATTTATTTTGTAATAATTAAAATATGAACGGAAAACAGAAAAGGAACGTGAGAAAGTTGTTTTATATCAAATCATTAATTTTGTAATAATTAAAATGTGGACGGACAACGAAAATTGTGGATTTTTTTTTTAGTTTGCATGGCCTTTAAATGTTCCCACTTTAAATGCAAACAATTTAGTGCCTCATCTATAGAATTTCCTCATTTGTTGTTTATTTTTATACTTCATCGTTTTTTCCACATCACACTTGGTTCGTGAACTATTGTGCTTTTCCTCCCAGCACTTCCTATTTAATATCAATCATACGTCACATAGTCCATGTATATGTTTATTTAAAAATACTCGTATTGATTGTTAAATATTAATTAAAATAATACATAGGTGCTGCATACATATGCAAATCGTCATGTTTATATTTACATGCAATTGTATGGGATTTTAAAATAAATACATGTGCTTTATATCGCACTGAGGTACAAACGAAACCATTAATTTAATTTTAATTATATATGTTTTTTTTACCTTAGGTGCCAATAAAATTGACTTAATTTAACACCAGTGTAGCTGTTGCGATGCATTAACTGTAGTTAACTGATATTATTAACATACAAAACCTTTTTATAAATTGATTTATTTAAATTGAATCACCTCCACCAACGACAGACAGGTGTAGAATAATTTGATGCGCAGTTAAACTACTGTGGATCTTATGGTGGCGAGAAGATGTTACAGAGGTAATTCACTGATTGAAGTGGTTTTTTATTTCGCCCACTTTCGCTACTTAACTCACTTATGCCTAATGGATATTTAAATACCCAAGGAATCATACAAATCGTACGCGCCGAGATATTGGACAGGCAGTAATGAGTTAATCACCCTCTAGAAGGCTTTTCGGAAAATACAAGAGTGGATGTATTTGTGGTGGAGACTTTTATAAGTCATCCAACTATTTGCGGACGAAAACTTTTACTTGACTGCTTTTGAATTAAACAAAATATTTCTAATTCGTTGATAAATTCATTTATCTTTTACCTACTCGCTGCCGAGTGAACTCACTGCAAGCGGGTAACCCGTTCAACCTAATCTAACATACCTCCTTAAGACATTTTGTTGATTGCCTTGGCTCAGGTGACCATACGACGTATGATTAATTTTAATACAGCAGCTATTAGGATGAAATGCAACTACAGTGTACTCTGTTCTTGCGGACACCTCTCTTAAGCGGACACTTCTCTTAAGCGGACACCTCTCTTAAGCGGACACCTCTCTTAAGCGGACACCTCTCTTAAGCGGACACCTCTCTCTTAAGCGGACACCTCTCTTAAGCGGACACCTCTCTTAAGCGGACACCTCTCATAAACGGACACTTTCCTCAGAACCAATTTAGTCCTCTTGTGTACTTCTCTCATAAACGGACACCTCTAATAAGAGAACAACATTCTCAGTCCCTTAGGTGTTCGCTTATGAGAGAGTACACTATAAATATATTGAAAATTTAACTTTCTACTTAAATTTCTACCAATTTAAAAGAAAACTTTAGAATCTTTTGGGTGGTTTAGAAAAGTCAACATTTTTTTATTTTGAAATACTTTTTTTCCTGTGTAGAAATTTTTTAGCAGATTAGTTTTATTTTCAAATTGTTTGTCTATACAATAAAATTACTAGTTATACGGGTGGTGTTTAAACGTGGAGATGCATTTTTTGCAACACCTCCACAGTTAAAGGTTAATAAACAGTTTGTTAGAAGAAAACAGATTGATTTATTATATATCTTAATATATATTTACCCTCGACACTGATTCACTGATACACTGATTCCCTGATTCACTGATTCACTGACTCTGTCACGCAGTACGTAGGAATTTAAATAGGCATTCTATAATAATTCTATAAATAATAATAGTAAAAAAAATAATATTATTTTTTTTGTACAGAAATTGTGTTTTCCCCAAATTTTTTTTTTACCAAAATTTTTTTTTACAATTTTTTTTTTCCCCAAATTTTTTTTTTCAACAAAATATTTTTTTTTCCACAAAAATTTTTTTTTCAACAAAATTTTTTTTTCAACAAAAATTTTTTTTTTCAACAAACATTTTTTTTTTCAACAAACATTTTTTTTTTCAACAAAATATTTTTTTTTTCACAAAAATTATTTTTTTCCACAAATTTTTTTTTTTCCAATTTTATTTTTTTCCGAAATTTTTTTTTACAAAATAGTTTTCTCAAAATATTTTTTACAAAATTTTTAAAATTAAGTAACAAATACTTTCTCAAGCAAATTAACGGGCGCCATAGGCATTACAACTTACTAGTTTAAAATATTTCTTACTACTTTCAAACATGTTCATGGTCAATTCAGTTTAAATTTGTAAACAATTTGTCTTCAGAATAGCCCAAAATCTTCCTCCCATTAAAATTACCAGCAACCCCCGTGGCGTATGATTGATATTAATCGAGAGGCCGCAATACGGGAAAACCGCAATAATTTTCAAAAACAACAACATATTTAAATTGTTTTTAAATTAAATCAACTTCTACAGCCTTCAGACATTTTATGAAAGGGATATTAACCTTTAAAGAAGTCATCTTAATACATCTTAAGTGGTAGCCAAAACGTTGGCGACAAAATTCCAAGAAATTGTCGTTTAAGATGTCTGCCACAATGTTGACGCCGTTGTTTTTTAACTTTGTCGTTCCCCTCAGAAGAAGTATTTAAACAAATACGTTAACCCATTCATAGCCAGCGATGCCATACGACATAGAGAAAAGGATTTCAAGGGATTCGAACTCAGGACCTATTTTTTTATAAAATATAAAACTTTTTTTATAAAATGTCTTCGTCATGAATGGGTTAAAATGTACTTTGAAGTAATTTTAATTTAAATAACAGTGTAATCTTATTGAAAAATCAAGGAGTGGGCGTTTTTTTTTTAGCTGTATGTCTGCCAGAAGGTTGATGGATTTCTGAAATTTGTAAATCAATTTATTTAAAATAAAAACTTTATATTAAATAAATTTCGGCGAACCGAAAAATTGAACAAATTTATTCACATTAAAGAGAAATAACAAACAAAAATCCTTCTGAGAATTGCAAAACAGTTTTGGTTAGCTAAACCTTGACTTGGATGATTTCAGGCTGGCAAAGGATAACCCGTTTATGTGAACACACAAAGTCACAACTTTAATCGCCGACATATGTAAGTATCAGGGATTATTGGGAGATGTTTGGTACCAAAGTCGATAAATGATCTCGGTAGTTGTTCGATAATTGGCATGTTTGCCCACAAATAATCTCAGGCTACGATTGGTCTCATGTGGCTTCTACGCACGAACAAAATAATGGGTTATCTAAATTGTCCTTACCAGCTGATATTGGTTCGGAGGTGTTGAACTTATTGATATTCTCGTGGATATGATGATCCAGAGAAAATGTGAGGGTTTTCTATTAAGACAAGTTTCCAGTTTTCCGTATAAGGAAATCACAGTTGCCTTTGAGAAATCATCATTTTGTCATATTATTAATGTTAATAATTGGCGTATGATTAATTGAAATAATTAGCGAATGATGATTTTGAATAACTGCTGATGGATTATTTTTAATAATTGGCGTATGATTAATATTAATAATAGGCGTATGATTGACATTTCTAATAGGCGTAAGTTTAATATCTTAAAGTGGAGTATGAGTAATATTAATAACTGGGGTTTGAGGGCGTATGTTTTATTTGAATAGCTGGCGTATTATAAATCTTTATAATTAGAGTAATATTAACATGTGTCTGGGATTATTTTTAAAATATGGCGTATGATTAATATTAAAGAATGACGTATGATTACTTTAAAATGACTGGCTTGGGATTGCTTTATTGGTTGTCGTATGATTAATATTTTAAGTGGCGTAGGTTTATTTTTAATAATTTAATAATAATATGAACAGTTGTCGTAAGATTAATATTTTTTAAAATTATTTTTTTTTTTAACTCTGGCATATGAATTATATAAATTATTAGCGTATGAGTAATATTAATAACTGGTGTGGGATTATTTGTAATAATTGGCATATGACTGATATTAATTTTTCTAAAATAATTTTATTAAATTTTTTAAAACTCTGGCTTATGAGGGATTTTAATAATAACAGTATGAGTAATATTAATAACTGCCGTAGGATTATTTGTAACAATTGGCGTATGATTAATGCTAATAGTGGGCGTATGATAAATATTAATAGTTTGAGTATTATTAATAACTGGGAAGGATTATTTTAAATATTGGCGTAGGATTAATTTTAATATTTGGGTAGGATTAATTTTAATAATTGGCGTATGAGCAATATTAAGAACTCTCTTAGGACTAATTTTAATAATTGTCGTTAACAACAAGAATTGACGTATGATTAATATTAATAATAAAGAAACTAAAGGTAATATGCTGATAACTTCTTTAGACATACAGTTTACTCTCTCGTAAGCGGACACCTAAGGGACTGAGCGTTTTGTGCGCTTATGAGAGAAGTAAACAAGACGACTGAAGCGGATTGCTACTGAAAAAACTGTCCGTTTATGAGAGGTGTCCGCAAGTAGAGAGTACACTGTATGTCTAAAGAAGTTATCAACAAATTACGTTTAGTTCCTTTCTTATTAATATTAATCATACGCCTTATTAGTAGAAATAAAATCAAGAAAAACCATTAAAAACATGTGGGCATTTTTTTTTTGTAATTCTGTTTCTAATCTAACGCTGTAAATACTTTTATTTAAATTCATAGCCATTATTATGCACACATAGTGTTCTTTATTATGCCTGGTCTATAAACATAATATATTCTTTATCGCAAATTGCATTGTCTTTTGACAAAGTTTCGATTTCGTTGCCATTTACATAATTTTGTAACCCCGAGGCATAGGATTTACATTTTCTCTTTCCTTTGGAAACTTATAGTATACAATCTGATATTTCCCTGCTAGGTTAGATTGTCGCCTTTCATTGTAGACTATATCAATCTTTTCCAAAAATCCCTTTCCAGAAAGTTTCGATTTCTTTACAATTTAATTATTTGGAGCCCGGTGGCGTATGATTATTATTAATATAGAGACAGCATTAGGAAAAAGTTTAATAACTTTTTCAAAGAACAAGCTATTACTTTGAAATAGATTGCAGAGAATAAAAAACATTTAAGTCATTTGAAAGGGTCCTCAAAATACAAAGGCTTTCTGGGAGAAAATCTGTGAAAAATGGACGGATTTAAAGGTTTTCTTTAAACGCCAAATGAAATGAAACTTGCTAACAGTTACAAAATCCATTTGAATTAAAAAAAAACCCCCAGCTCTTGGTTTCATGAAAAGCAGAAGAGCATTATCAAGATCTATTCTTTTTATACCATGAATTATTCATAAGATTTTTTGTTTCGGTAATAAATACTCGAGCTGGGTGGGTTGCCATCGAAAATACAAAAGCCTTGAGATATATTTTTGCTTTTGTTATATGTTTAACCAGTATATACATATGTGCTTGTATGTATGAGAAGCATGCCTGATATTATGTATATTTATTCCGTTAAATATATGAGGCCTATCAACCACAACTTATTAAATATTCAGTTTTTTGTTGAGAGTTTAAGAACGCGTAAAGTATAAGAGGATAGCAGAAAATAGAAATAAAAACTGCGATGACGGCTGGAAATGCGGTGACTGACAAAAGGTTAAGTTGAACTCACACCATAGTCGACTTTTGTTGGTAGTTTCATGGGCCTAGGTTTTTTTTTTTTTTGGAAATGAAAGTTTAGTTGGAGACGTTAAGAAGAGGTTTGAATGTTCGCAAAGCCAATTTATAAATCATATAATGTAAGGGGAGTCTAAAGACTCCCTTCTTCTTTGTTGGTAATTTTTCTAGATGGCTTTTGTATACAACTTAGCTCGAACTCTTGTTGTAATACAGTGCTAGTCCTTTCAAATTTGAATTTAGCCTCTTTTAAATTAAATTTCCTTTTGAAGTCGATTCGAATTTGAATTTAGCCTCTTTTAAATTAAATTTCCTTTATTCAAGTGAATTAGAATTTAGACTCATTCAATTTAAATTTCCTTTGAAGTCTATTGGAATTTAAATTTAGTCCCATTCAATTTAAATGTTCCTTTTGAAGTCTATTGGAATTTAAATTTAGTCCCATTCAATTTAAATGTTCCTTTATTCTAGTTAATTTAAGTTGAGACTCATTCAATTTAAATTTCCCCTTATTCCTTTAATTAACAACGAACAATGGCCATGTCTAGTGCTGCTTATCTGTTGTCATTGTTCGCCCCGTTTGTTGTAAACAAATTGCTTGGCTAACGACATAAATAATATGAATTACAAAACATGTACACAATAAAACATTTATAGATAAACAAAACAACTTTCTACAATTAAAAACTACTGCTGCTGTATATGCACACACTCTCTCTCTCTCTCTGGCTACAAAACATTCAAGGACATTGTGTTGTAAAACATTTTCACAAAATATAGACAATTTTATAATAAACTTCCGTCTGATTTATGTTTAAAGTATTTTGAGGAAAAACTACTACACATGTTGGCTTTCAGTTCCACTGCTATAATCAACCATGTTCAGCTTTGTTATCGAGTTATTATAGTTCTTTTGAATGAAAACCTATTAATTAATATGACTCATACGCACTACGGTACACACTTGAACTATTTTATTCGAGTGGGTTTGATTAAATATCGATTTGTGGCCAAAGAAATTTGTTAACACACATTTTTTCCAACAGTTTATTGTTTCTGTTGTTCGAATTAATTTTTTTTTTGATTTGTGTTTTTATTGAAGTATTTAACATCCATGAAGTTGAATGCATTCACTTGGAAACTCAAGTGGAGAGAAATTTTAAAAAAAGGAAAAGTTTTTTTTTCCAATTTTAAGTGTTTTGCGTTTATTTTTAAATACCTTGGGAAAGTTGAAATGGTTTTGCTTCGGTTTTTTGGTTGAATGCTGTAGTATGGCGTTCTTTTGTTAAGCCGAGTTGAGGTTCTTTATTTTAATTTCAAATTAATATTAATCATACGTGAGGGTGAATATCAAACAGTTTATTTAATGAGTTTTAATTGCAGGGGCAGAAAAATATGAAAAAGCTTCACAAACATTTGCTACGACAAATGTACGAAAATACAAAAACCATTTGCACATAATTTTGTCAACAAAAGTTTGTAAAATGGTTTCAAATTATTATAAAGACTCTGTACCGGCCGATGAAATTGTTAAATAAATTACAACAACGTTGGCCTATGTAGTACAGATTTTTTACCCATTTCAAACATAAGTTATGTAATGCAGATTTACACTTACCTGCCACATAATTAATATCACTCATACGCTCCTGGTGTAAAATGATAAAACCCCAAATGAAATACTGACTTATCTCTATCCACCACATAAGTAATATCACTCATACGCTCCTGGTGTAAGAGGATAAAACCCCAATGAAATACTGACTTATCTCTATCCACCACATAAGTAATATCACTCATACGCTCATGGTGTAAAGTGATAATATCACAATCCGGTTGAGCAGAATCATTATTATTGGTCTAACACTTCCAATAATGACAAAGGAATGAATATAAGATGTATTTATGTATCGTTCGTAACAGAAATATCTGAAAATATCATTTTCCTTGTGATCTGATGATGTTATATCATTCTGCTGAATTCAGTTGTGTTGTATACATTTTCTCCTTGCAATCATATTATTAATATTAATCATACGCCACCGGGCGGCAAATAATTTAGATTGCTAAGACAATGAAGCGTCCTCCGGAGGAATGCGAGCTAGTGGTAAGAATGACATTTCTTTTTGAATTATTCCTTAAAAAATAGGAAATCCTTATTCCTTCCCTAATTCTTTGCCACCCGGTGACGTATGATTAATATTAATAATTCGATTACAACAATACAATTTACCTAAAACAACGGAATGCTGAACTGAATTGAGTGGAAAGAGAAATTTATTTCACTCGCTCATACCCTGCGTATTGATTTCTGGTAATTTCCAGAATTCTTTGGTGTTCTCTATTAACATCACTCACACGCTCCGTATTTTTTCTGGTAATTTCCAGAATTCTTTAGTGTTCTCTATTAACATCAATCATACGCTCCGTATGATTTTCTGGTAATTTCAAGAATTCCTTAGTGTTCTGTATTAACATCACTCATACGCTCCGTATGATTTTCTGGTAATTTCCAGAATTCTTTAGGGTTCTCTACGCTCCATAGTTTTTCCGGTTATTTCAAGAATTCTGTAGTGTTTTTTTTTACTTTTTTCCCTAGGATTCATTTTTTTTTCAATGTTTCACAAGAATATTTTTAATGTTTCATTCGCCCTCATCCCTTACGTTCTAACTGGTGTGGTGTTAAGCAAACATTTACTATGCAACACATAATAAATCAATATTAAATTTATTATGCCATGTCCATGTAAATGTAATTGCACAATTTTGTATTGTTCAATCCGTTATAAACTAATTAATCATACAATAAAACAGCCATTACAAAATAACAATTTATATTACAACATAATAATTAAACATTTAAATGTTGTAAATTAAATAACAATTTTGTTGTATTTACTTAACCAAAAAACAAAAAAAAAACAACACGCGGCGTAATGTGAAACCAGACATATTGCACAGCTTTGTGGCAAAAACTGACTGAGTGACTGACTGCGAGTGAAAGCAACAGACCACCAGCATGAGGGAGAGATTATAAACTCTAATGAAATCTGACATTTGTTCGCAATGAATTTTAATCATAATCACATTTTAATTTCACATGACAGAACAATTTATTAAACAAAGTGCACAAAGAGCTTTGTGTGTGTGTGGGGGAAGTTTTTATTTTTCCACAATAATTATTATAAAGGTAGCGGAGTTTAACAATCCGAATGTGAACAAAAAAATAATATAAAACACCAACACAGACCATGAAATATGAAATTTCTTTTGAAGTTGCACTGAGCGTATGATTAATATTAATTAAACATTATTTTTAATGGTTTTAGCATAAGTTTTTTGTTTTCCAACGCTAGTGAAATATTGAAAAAGGGTTTAAATGAAAACCAAGCACATGTTTGAAAGGGGGATTATGTTAGGCTGACGGTGAGGTTTTGATACTGGGAGAAATGATAAATCCTTAGGACAATATGTTTTCACCTTGCTGATGTTTTTGCTCGGACCCTTTAATGCCCGGTTATTGAAGTATTTTTCCCGTATTTAATTTTCACACATTTTTCTTAGAAAACTTTAGAAAACAAAATTGATATCAAATGAACTGACTTCTCTTTATGATTCTTGCTAAACGTCCTTTTCAACGTTAACATTTAACAAATTGCTTTTCATTTTACTACTCAGAGCTGTAATTTACAGAAAGTTTGTACATGTCTCGCTATTGCATAAACCAAAAAAAAGAAACGTAATTAAAACCTCATGTTACATTTGCACTTGTAATGCGTTCACTGAAAGTTGCCATAGCTGCTCTTCGGTAGCTTTTGAAACGTCACGGAAAATCCACTCATTACTTTGGGCGTTGACTTATGCAATTAACTTGTTGGTCTTTGGCAGGTATTGACATGTTAATTGTAACCACAAAAAAGCACACACACACACACAGGCACAACATCTGCTCACACAATTTGTCCAAATGTCAAAATCAAAAGTTGAAAATTTAGCGTAGACATGCTAGAGGGATAGCGTTAAAAAGGAATGGCAAATGCATGAAATAGTTGACGGAGAATGTGACGACTCTGGCAAACGGTGCCAAGACCAAAGGTGTATAAGGTCTGGCAAATCATGGCAGAGGTGAGTGGAACCAAAGCGTATGAACTCGAGGCGAAGGGAATTCTACATTAAATTGAAGGGAATTATATCTTAAATGGAAGGAAATTATATATTAAATGGAATGGAATTCTATATTAAATGGAAGGGACTTTTATCTTAAATGGAATGGAATTCTATTTTAAATGAATTGAAATGGAAGTGTATCTAAAGACCTGCCAGGTTTGTGAAAGGACCTGTAATAAATAACATTTCAAATTAATGATTTTTTTAAAATATTTTTTAAACCTGACAGGTTTG
This sequence comes from Hydrotaea cyrtoneurina, assembly GCA_958296145.1. Lineage (NCBI taxonomy): Eukaryota > Metazoa > Arthropoda > Insecta > Diptera > Muscidae > Hydrotaea > Hydrotaea cyrtoneurina. The sequence continues at coordinate 89,860,762 of OY282513.1, forward strand.
TGAAAGGACCTGTAATAAATAACATTTCAAATTAATGATTTTTTTAAAATATTTGTTCAAGACTTTATTTATGGAGTGACTTTTAATGGGTTAAAGGAATGGCTTTCCACCATTTGAAGCTAGAAATCTTGCGTTTCAATTTTCGCATAAATTGTTTAATAACTTCTTTCATAGCTGGCCGATTATTCGACATTTACAGAAATTAGTGCTGCATTAATATTAATCATACGCTCCCAGGTCGCCGAAATGCCCTGAAAGGTTTAGCACAGTAATCATCCTTATTTATTATACACAATTCTGTTGAATTCGGTAGAGAGAAAGGGTCCACAGGATGCTACTGCGCTTTGTAGGGAAAACCTCTATAGTCTGCTGTAAATGGGATGATGTGCCTCGCCGTCGAGCTTTCTCCAAAGGAATCTGAATTTGAGGGCAGAACTGTCTTTCTTCTGGAATTGCCATTTAATGTAGGGCCAGTCGTTCTCAGATATTTATTTCGAAGGAGGCTCCAGTGTTTTTGTTATCTAAGAGCTTTGACACCCGGTGGCGTATGATTAATATTATTAGTTTAATTATAAAGAGAAACTTGCCAATGCACAACCGATGATAATGTAATTTAGTAGACGAAAACGAAATCGACAATAAGTAAAAAAAATTTACCATCGGAAAAAAACCTCGAATTTCTGGCAAACTAAATTAAAACCCTGTGGCGTATGAGTAATATTAATACATTTATTGTTAAACGAAAGAGCAATTTTATTATCACTATACTTACTATAGTAATTTAAATGGCTTAGTAATTTAATGGCTAATGGTGCCCCGGTAGGCGAGTTGCTAGTGTGCTTGCCTATCAGCGTGGGGGTTGTGGATTCGGTTCCTAGCCATATGGTTTACCCTTGACCCAAAATTAGAATATGAATTTACTTTGTATTGTAATTAATAAATAAATAAATAAAAGATTTATGAATTTTTTTCAATTAAAAAAACTTTCATGATTTTTTTTCAATTAAAAAAAACTTTCATGATTTTTTTTCTTTAAAAAAAGTTTTATGAATTTTTTTTCTATAAAAAAAAGTTTTAAGATTTTTTTTCTATAAAAAAAAGTTTTATGAATTTTTTTTATAAAAAAAAGTTTTATGAATTTTTTTTTCTATAAAAAAAGTTTTATGAATTTTTTTCTATAAAAAAAAATTTTATGAATTTGTTTTCTATGAAAAAAAGTTTTACGAAATTTTTTCTATTTATTTAAAAAATTTTATGAATTTTTTATCTATAAAAAAAAAAAGATTTATGCATTTTTTTTCTATAAAAAAAAGTTAATAATATGTTTTTTCTGATATTAATCCTCATTTAATATCACTTATACGCTCTGTGGATTTTTTCTTTAAAAAATGTGTTATGAATTTTTTTTCTATAAAAAAAAGTTTTACGATTTTTTTTCTATAAAAAAAGTTTTACGATTTTTTTCTATAAAAAAAGTTTTATAAATTTTTTTTCTATAAAAAAAGTTTTATGAATTTTTTTTTCTATAAAAAAAGTTTTATGAATTTTTTTTCTATAATTTTTTTTATGATTTTTTTTTCTATAATTTTTTTTATGATTTTTTTTTCTATAAAAAAAAGTTTAATGAATTTTTTTCTATAAAAATTGTTTTTATGAATTTGCTTTCGATGAAAAAAAGTTTTATGAAATTTTGTCTATAAAATTTTTTTATGAATTTTATGCATTTTTTTTCTATAAAAAAAGTTTTATGATTTTTTTTCTATAAAAAAAAGTTTTATGATTTTTTTTCTATAAAAAAAAGTTTTATGAATTTTTTTTTCTACAAAAAAAGGGTTATAATTTTTTTTTATAAACATTTTTTTTTTTATTTTTTTTCTATAATTTTTTTATGATTTTTTTTTCTATAAAACTTTTTTTTATGAATTTGCTTTTGATGAAAAAAAGTTTTATGAAATTTTTTTATGAATTTTACGCATTTTTTTTCGATAGAAAAAAGTTAATAATATGTTTTTTCTGATATTAATCCTCATTTAATATCACTTATACGCTCTGTGGGTAGTCTTTGCGTTTATCACACAGCAAACCCAGGTTTGTATCCTGCTAGGACCAACACACATTTCCAGCGGTAGTTTGCCAACTAATAAATGCGGGAGGATTTGGCGTGTATTGAAGTTTTATCTATCAAATTTCACATTTCTTTTCTGTCCCACTTCTTTTTTTCCCTTACCCTTTTAATCCTTCCCTGTGTTATGTTTTGCTATTTATTTTAACAAATTGTTTACCTTTTGGTTACAATTAATGAATCCACATGGTAAATGTATGCATGCCATACGAATTGCTATTTAAGCATTTTTACGCTGACTAAACCACCTGCCAGTATCTATGAGTCCTCTGTGAGCTCCTACAGCTCGTTTGCCAGCATACCCACATGCAAGTCATTTTTCACTTTAGATGTCTTTTCCAATTTGTGGCCGTAATGCAATTTGATATCTCTCCCTGTTCCCAACTGGGTATGAGTGTGTGTGTGCGTGCGTTTCTGTGCCGCAGGACTACCACACATCGTATGATGAAATAATCACACACTTAGTTTCGTCGACTGGTAATGCTTTTAATTTTGTTTTGTAGCAGCCACGTTAATTTGAAATTCTCAAATGGACACTAGCGCATGTGTGTGTGCAGCATATATGTTGCACATGTTGCAGTGCATTTGTATTTGCCAACCCCCGCCCACACATTTTATATGGACCGCCATTTGGCCATTTCATTGGTTACCTTTTTGATGGTCCATAGAAAAAGACCAAAAATTGATTTTGGCATTCATTTGATGGAGATTTGATTGAAATTTGTTGATTCTCCTCGCAAAGTGTTGAGTTGTTCGGTTGGTTTTTTTTTTCGTTGTTGTTGTTCGTACACTTTTCTGTTTGAAATTTCATTCAGTTGTGTGATGTGATGATGATTTATTATAAATAAAATAGTTTTGGATTGAATGGCAGCCAGTGCCTTTCATCATTTACAGTTTAATAAATTACGGCACATTTGAATAGACATTTGTGGCTGTGGCCATTCGGCCGAACTCAGTGATGTGTAAATTTGTAATAGAGTTCCGTGGGATGTCCGTTTTCCCATTAATCTAGGCGGTAACATTTGAAGCCACAAATTGTTAAAATTGGGCCAGAAAAAAAAGAACACTGAGGGATTTCTAAAATTGCCTAAATACAATATTTAAAATGTTATATTGAAACTGTTGTTTTTCTAAAAATGTCCCTTTTAAGCTTGAAAATAAATTGTTTTATTTGTGACGAATACTTCGAGTATTTGCCCTACTAATAAATTGGTATACTAAGTGCTATCACAGTTCGCCATATGTTTTTATTAGATGACGTATGATTAATATGAATTCGGAAAGTTCACCGATACGTATGATTCATATGAGAGACTGGGTGGTCTCTCATGCGTCTGATTAATAATAATTCGCTGAGTCTGTAAGTGATCATCGGGGCGTATGATTACTTTCCTTTACGTTTTCTGCAGAGCTGAGCTTATCAACACATTTCGGTAGGGCAAAAGGTCAATATAAGAGTAGTGTTGTGAAATATGGTTGTGAGATTTACTGGGCTACTTTAAAACCATTACTAGCTACAGTGACAGCGCGACTGGTGACGAATGAGACAGTGGAATTCAGTTATAATTTCATAGGATTTCCCTTAGATGGCGTATGATGAATATAAATTCAATAAGGCCACTGATACGTACGAATATTCGGCTATGGAAAATGACCCCTTCATTCTAATGCGTATGATTAATAATTATTTGTTGAGTCTGTAAGAGATAAATTAAATCTCTAGTGTAAAATCACATGATAAACGAACAGCTCCTAATGAAGCGTATTATTAAGATTAATTTGTTAAGTCTGTTTGAGATCAGTGAAAAACCTTTTAGTTTTTATATATATATTTTTTATAGCATTTCTGGCTAGGAATTGTTGGCCCATTTGGCCTACAACTTAAAAAAAACAAAAAACCTGCAAAGAAAGATCTGTAAAAGTGTTGCACTTGTCGCCGATACGAATAGGACACACGTTAGATTGGTCGATGTCCTTTCAATGGCTGATAATCCACATCAATTAGGCCAGGAGGAACCCTACAGCCTCTCAGCCAGATTAAAAAAAATACACATATAATGCATCGTAATGAATGCTCTATGGTCTCATAGGTGACCTAGACTAATCATACATGTATACACTTTCTTACGAACCCAGAGAGTACTAAACTCGCACTGGAAGTAGTAATTCTACGCGGTCCATGCGGGTGGCCAGAAGCTGCTACGACTTTGGGCTTAACCTGAATAACTGGGAACGCCCTTTCTGGGAGTTTAGCTGTGGTCTATCATATCAAAGCAGATTAGACTACAAAAATGATTTAGAAGTGGAAAAAATAGAATATTATTTTGTATTCCCCAAAAAAAATATTGTCTTTCTCGGTTCTCAAATGGATGTTCGGTTTGGAACTCGATCAAGCCATTGGCTAGAATTTAAAGATTGCGCAGTTGTCGTTCAAATTGCTTTTTATAGATTTGATTTATCTCCGACAACAAGGAAGTTATAACGGTATTTGGAGAAAAAGTGTTCTATTAGTGTTAATCATACGCACCCTGGGGTTTTATGTCTTTTCATCGATAATTACGATGTTAATGTACAAACTGGGGACATGTCAAAGCTGATTGAGTGCACGGCAGATTAAACTACAAAATTAGTTGAGACAGCCAGACAAATACTATTTAGAAGTGACATAAATATAGAATATCATTTTGTATCCCAACAAAATTATTGACTTTCTCGGCTCTCAAATGGATGTTCGGTTTGAAACTCAACCAAGCCATGGTCCAGAATTTAAAGACTGAGCTGTTGTCGTTCAAATTGCTTTTTATGGGTTTGATTTATCTCCGATAACAAAGAAGTTATTACGGTTATTGGCAAAAAAGTGTACTATTAATATAAATCATACGCACCATGGGTTTTATGTATTTTCATCGATTGTTCAGCGATAAACGAACAAATTGGATGAATGTTAAAGCATTTGACATACAAAGGAGACAAACTACAAAACTAGTTGGGGCAGGCAGACAAAAATGGCATTCTAATACATATAAGAAGTTAATTCCTGTCGTTTGGTCTTATTTTAGCCCTTAGATAATTAGACAGTCTGACTGGCTATGTAGAAATAAATATGATCTTGTATTGATAATAACTTGGAATGAAGTCACCTATTCTCCATTTCGAAAGCAAGTCGCCTGTTTCGGGCGACTTCTTCTTTTTGCATTTAAGTCGCCTATTTCACTTACAGAAATGTTGATCCAAACTCCTTTTAAATGATCTCCTATCTAAAATGTATTCTTAATCCCAAAGACATTTGACCTACAAGTGTTATGAAATTAAATACCAGTAGCCATAACTCTTACAAAATCACAGTGTCCATCAGCCCAGAAGATAAATTACTCACAATTATTTATAAATATCCCCGATGACCACAAAAATCGAAATGTTTTGTTTATCTTCGCACTACAGGGCAATCGCGGCTGCTCAATCATTACTGGCGGAAGTGTGTCTCTTATCGGTACACCAACATTATTCCAACGACTGTGACGCCATGTTCTTGTAATTTCCTTTTCTTGGAGACAATGAGGACATTAATATTAATCATACGCCTTGTATAACCAAAAATTCACATTAATATTAATCATACTTTAATTACCACAGAACCCGGAAACAGGAAATTAATTTCATTTTGATACAGCTTCTTGACGTTAACCAAAAAAAAAAAGAAAGGAGAACAGCAAAAACAACTTGTTATGAAGGGCAGAATATACAGAGAATGTGAGAGAAAACCACAGTTGTGAAGTACACTTGATGTCATAACGACTCAACGCTAATGATAATGATGCCCTCTTGCAGTTGGTCCTTTTGTATTTCCGGTTACGATGCGTGTTCAGTGCCTGTGTCTTTTTAAGAGTTTGGTCATTATCCACAACCCCCGCTCCCCCCCCCCAGCACATTAAGGGCTTCTGTACAATAAAACAATTGCAATACAAGTGAAAAAAAACAGCAGTTTTTTCGGAAGCCTTAAACTGCTGCCATACGCGGAATTTGTATGGATTATGTGGCGAAAAAAAAAATCCGAGAAAATGCAACAAACATTAATTAAAAATTAAATGACCATGAGCTGGTTTATTATGAGACAATAAAGCCATGATTATGATTGCTGTTGCTACCAAACGACGCATTGTCGTTCACAATGTAATTGTTGATGAGGCTGCGACGGTTGTTTGCCCGCCTGATGTCTGTCTGATGTCCCTTTTGTCATTTATTTGGAAGACTGGTCGTTTTTTCGCACCACAGCGAACAGTTGTCAGGGCAATTAAAATTATTGACAGCATTAAATTGCCAGCCACATGCCGCCTATTGCCGAAGCAGCCCCCTCGCAATAATACAGTAAGATTTATTTGTATGGCTGGCATCAACAATTAAAATAAAAAAACACCACTATTAATTTGCCACAAAAAGAAAGAATGTCAACGCCACCAAAGAAATGTAGACATGAAATGAGAAATTTAAATTTCACATTAAAACGGGCCACTACTCGTAGTTATTAAATTGTCCAACCAGCCAATATTAATATGGATTTTTCGCTCTGGGCCCTGTAGAAGCATTAGTTGTTGAACATCAAGCAAACGGTTGGTCGTCCGAGCCAAGCCAAGCCAAGCGAAGCAAGAAACCTAAAACATGCCAAACCCCATCGTGCAGGCGGGCTAAATGTCCCCATGGAACACTAGACCATCCTTAAAACATCCCATGTGTAAATCTACAGCAGAGCAGGCAACATGGAAAAGGCATGCCAAAGCTCACTCATATCAAATTCCTCATGTAATAATTTATCATTGTCAGGTACACTCTGTGTGCTTACTATCTATGTGTGTGTGTACAACTCATACATTCACACTGCCAACTGGTCGATAGAAGATATTTCCTGCAGCATTTCTGCTGTTCTATTAAAATCCATAACATGAGAAAGCACAGTATTTGAGTTGAGTAATTTGTAGAAAGTCCAACAAACAAACAAGGTATGCGTATAAATTGATTTTATTCCTAGAAAAGAAACGAAACGAAAAAAAAAAACATAACAAAGAAAATATTCTGCACAAAGGGTGATTAAATATCAGGAAATCTTTATAAATTACCTAGTATCTGTAGGAAAAGTGTGAAATTTAATAGCTTGTACAAAGACAAATTGGATTGGGTTTCATTTAATGCAGTACACAGAGGCGTACGATTGATTAGTCCCACAAAACCATGTAAAGCAATAAATGTGTATTCTGCAAGAAATGTGTATTCTGAAGCTCTCTGTAGGAATCAGAACAAAAACTTGGTCTACAGAATGAAGCTTGCTAACTTGGCTTTCATTGTGTTTTTTACAAATCTAATCTATCTTTTGTAGGATAAGAGTTATGACGATATTAGCAAAAATAGTGCTATATTAATATTAATCATACGCACCAGTGAGCGTTATCTAATATTAACGTTTGTTAATAGGAAACCGTAGAAACTGTAGAGATTGGGTATGGTCATATTATGTTGGCTAAATAGTCACCAGAAATGCTGAAAAATAATTGCTGAACTGTAACTACGCTCAGCTGAATGTCATGTACATAAGCAAATAGTGTCTTAAAGAGAATTTGAAGAATAAAATCACAAGCACACAACAGGCCGAATTGGTGGCCTCAATGATATGAGACGGTCATTCGTATGTGACCGATCCTCCGTTTCTAACTAACCTAACCTAAGGAGTAGTTTAAATTTCAATACTGTGAAACATTGTTGGCTGAATGAAGATCCAGTCCACAATGTTAGTCCACTGAATTTTCTTTGTTAGCTGAATAGGCAATTTACTCGTCTACAATCTTGAATTAACCAAAAATGGTGAAAAGTAATAGCTGAATTCAAACTTTAATCAGCTGAATGACATTTATTGTATCAAATATTGTCTTAAATGATGGCTGGGTCCTAAATATTATTAATATTGGGTAGCTGAATAGGGAATATACTCAGCCTCGTAACCTTTAAGACTTTAAATGAATCAAAAAAATTTAAAAAATATTAGCTGAATAGTAATATTACTCAGTTGAATAACATTGATGGTATTAAATTTGCTGAATTAAATTCCCGCACACAATTGAACTTTTTTTTGGGTAGCTGAATAGGGAATATACTCAGTCACATAATCTGAGAGACTTAAAATGAACCAAAAATTATAAAAATATTAGCTGAATAGTAATATTACTCAGCTGAATAATATTAATGGTGCTAAATTTGCTGAATTAAATCCCCGCACACAATTGAACTTTTTTTGCGTAGCTGAATAGGGAATATACTCAGTCACATAATCTGTGAGACTTAAAATGAACCAGAAATTACGAAAAATATTAGCTGAATAGTAATATTACTCAGCTGAATAACATTAATGGTACTAAATTTGCTGAATTAAATTCCCGCACACAATTTAACTTTTTTTGGGTAGCTGAATAGGGAATATACTCAGTCACATTATCTTTTAGACTTAAAATGAGCCAAAAATTATGAGAAATATTAGCTGAATAGCAATGTTACTCAGCTGAATAATATTAATGGTGCTAAATTTGCTGAATTAAATTCCAGCTCACAATTGAACTATTTTTGGGTAGCTGAATAGGGAATACACTCAGTCACATAATCTGTGAGACTTAAAATGAACCAAAAATATTAGCTGAATAGTAATAGTACTCAGCTGTATAACATTGATAGTACTAAATTTGCTGAATTAAATTCCCGCACACAATTGAATAGGGGATATACTCATCCTCGTAACCTTTAAGCCTTTAAATGAAAAATATTAGCTGAATAGTAATGTTACCCAGCTGAATAACATTCATTGTACGGAATATTGTCTAAAGTAAAAATTTTTGTGGAAAAAAAACAAAATTTTCGAAAAAAAAAATTTCGTTAAAAAAAAAATTTTGTTGAAAAAAAAAATTTTGTTGAAAAAAAAAAAATTGGAAAAAAAAATTTTTGTTGAAAAAAAAAATTTGGGGAAAACACAATTTCTGTACAAAAAAAATATTATTTTTTTTATTATTAGTATTTATAGAAAATTATAGAAATTCCTACATACGTACTGCGTGACAGAGTCAGTGAATCAGTGTCGGGGGTAAATATATATTAAGATGTCATTTGCTGAATTATAAATTAAGTTCCAGGGAATAAACTCGGCCACATAACCTTGATAACTTTAAATGCACCAAAATTAAATATAATAGCTGAATATCAACTTTGCTCAGCTGAATAACATTTCCAGTATTATATATTGTCTTTAATTGTAGTTTAGTTTTGAATATTGCTGAATGAACTTTGCGTCATTGTTTTTGTATAATATACAACATTTCTTATTAGTGGAGCATTACATGACAGAAACGAATGCGAGGAAATGCTAGCACAACCGCACTGGCAGCTGCCGCACAGACACTTCGACAATGACTGCCAGTTACATTTGTCAAGCAATTAATGGCTTATATTAACGGCACAAGCAAACGACAACAACAACAACATGTAATAGATTGGGTGGCAACAACTAAGTTGCAAGATTAGTTTTTTTTTCTGTCTTCATCTTCTTTACTTGTGGTTTATATGTACATTTGATGTTGTTGCTGTTCTTTTTATTTGCTGAGACATATGCCCTAATCACGAAACATTAACACAGTACGGGGGGCGGGTGGTATTGTGTCAATTGTTTTTCATTGGTTTTTATAAAGAGGCCTACAATAATGGGAAAGCCCACCCCTCGACAGACCAATCACCCCCTGTCACAGTGTGGATGTAGGAAAAACGCTAAAATCCAATTTCGGTAGAATTTCCTCAAAAATTTGCCTTAAACAGGAAGTAAATACATACTTAATGAGGTGGGGGGAATGAAGCAAATGAAAGGGGAAAGGAAATCTTAAGTAGTTTCGTGGGTGGGGCAACATCTTTGTTTATCCTGCTTGAGGCAAGAAAGGGAGATGAGGCAGTTAAGAAACCCGTATTGTTTTTCTAATGAAAGTTAATTAATGGGGTTTCCTCGTGCTGGCGGCGGATTTGTTTGTTTGTTTTTTTTGTCAGCCCGTCGAGAGAAATGGATAAACGTATTAAATAAAAGGCCTAAACATTGTCATTGTTTCAATGTTTATCAAGTGCGAATTAAATGTGAAGCATATTTTTCGGGTGGCGTTTGAGAAAGGAGTTAAAATAATGTACATGTTAAGTCTGCGAGTTGAGGAAATTGAGCCACACTAAGTGGGGGCAGACATTAAGGGTAACATTGGCAAAGTATTTAATGTTTGTCAGAAGGCGTTGAAATGTGATATTTTTGAAACTTACAGGAGTGATAAAGTTATAGCGAGAAATCACATTGCGATTTTTGCAAAGGGGAAATGGAATAGAATGAATTGGTAATCAACTTTCTTTCAAATGTTCAAACTTTGATATTTCACTAAGCCAGGCTGCTGGATACACGAAGCCAGGCTGCTGGCTACACTAAGCCAGGCTGCTGGCTACACTAAGCCAGACTGCTGGCTACACTAAGCCAGGCTGCTGGCTACACTAAGCCAGGCTGCTGGCTACACTAAGCCAGGCTGCTGGCTACACTAAGCCAGGCTGCTGGCTACACTAAGCCAGACTGCTGGCTACACTAAGCCAGGCTGCTGGCTACACTAAGCCAGGCTGCTGGCTACACTAAGCCAGGCTGCTGGCTACACTAAGCCAGGCTAATCTAAAACAAAACTCTTAAATGCATATCAATCATACGCTTAGGATGCCTTTCGCGAAAATGTTGCGTAATACCAAATGCACTGCTGTTCTTAATTTTTCATTCGTCTATGTAATTTTTCTGATTGAAAGTCGTCTTTTCTTCAGGGTCTTTTTAGAAAATCATCGACAGAAAAAGGCAATTTGCATTAAATTTTGAACATTTTAAAACTTTGGTGTACTGTGTAAGTTTATCCGAATGTTTTAATGGGAAACTCTCAAAAACTGTTGACAAATATTTCAAAAGTCAAGAATTTATGAAGTAATATGTAAGAAATGCCATAAATTAATATCAATCATACGCTTAGAAGGTCTTTACAAAAAAAAGAGAGAGAGGTTATGGCAAAATCTTTGGCCAAATAAAGTTGAACTGGGTGAACCGATGACGGTATAGCTGGCTATGGATTACATAGAGTAGTGGTAGAGTATAATTTATGTTTAGAATTAGGAAACTAATGCCAATCTCATGAAGTATTGCATCAATTGTCATTATATGAATAGGAGTGGAAGCCGGCCTGTTTCCAGTAATAATTCTAATGAACTCAAATATCAGGGCACTAGAAACAAAGGCGATCGGCCTTCTCAATTTGAGTATAAGTAGTTTTGCCCAAATTCGCATTGTTCTAGGAGGATTTTGAATAATTTTTTCTTGGCAATTTTGAATTTTTTTTGTAAATAAAATTTATTTAGTTTTTTGAAGATTAACAATCCTGTAGTCGATGGGCAATGAATACTTTTCAAAAATATTTAAAAACAGAGAAGTTATGAAGTAAACAATCAAATAAGTCCTTAATTAATATCAATTATACGTCTAGTGGGACTTATGGTATATTCAAATAAGTCCCCAATTCAGTGTATTCAAACAAGTCCTTAAAGAGTATCAATCATACGCTTAGTCGGTCTTTTGGTGTATTCAAATAAGTTTTCTAGTAATATAAATCATACGCTTAGTAGACCTTTTAATGTATTCAAATAAGTCCTCAATTAATATCGATCATACGCTTAGTAGGAGTTTCAGTGTATTCAAATAAGTCCTTAATTAATATCAATCATACGCTTAGTAGGAGTTGGAGTTTCAGTGTATTCAAATAAGTCCTTGAAGAATATCAATCATACGCTTAGTAGACCTTTTAAAGTATTCAACTAAGTCCTCAATTAATATCAATCATACGCTTAGTAGGCCTTTTAAAGTATTCAAATAAGTCCTCAATTAATGCCAATCATACGCTTAGTAGGTGTTTTCGTGCATTCAAATAAGTCCTCAATTAATATCAATCATACGCTTGGTAGGACTTTTAGTGTATTCCGGTACTGGCCAGATCTTTGAACCGAATTGAAATCTACAGCCCTAGGTAAAACTCCAATAGTCCTAAAGCCATCTACGTTCTCAATCTGTGGCGGGATATTTTTAAATTTTCTTTCATTAGTATTTGTAAAGTCAATTTGGGTTTCTTTAGAACTGATTTAGTATTTATTTCATATTATACCTAAAACCAGGTATACTTTTAGGCAATACGTGTGTTCGGTTTTCTGTTACAAAAAAAAAAAATGCGTTTGTCATATCAATTCCCCCCGGTAATCACTCTCATATACCACGTACAATTTATTATTAATTTCATTATACGGCTGTTAGCAAATAAAAAAAAAGAAAGAAACCTGAATACATTATTAATGACAAGGTCATGCGTATTTTTTGTGGGTGCAAATCTTGTTTTTACAGTAAGAACAAGAGCTTTGCTGTTTGGTTTTTGACACATAAAAAGCTCATGAATTAAAAATGACAACATAATATTCTAACTGACATTTCACATTTTGTTCTCTTCGTTTTTTGTTTTTGGTATTTTTCTCTACTTGTGGGGCTGTGCGTATAAATCATGCTGGCCTTGAAAAACGTACATATACTGGGTGTAAAATGGAATCCCCTAAAAGTAGGCAATATGCGGTGGAAATTATAACACAAAAAAAACAATACACCAGATAAGAATGCAAATGTAAAATATTCACAACAAGCATATCTAAAGTTAAATGTTTTCTGAGAAGGAAAGGGATTTTCATAAAGTAGACTTTTAGGCACTTAAGCAAATTATCTAACATACTTTGCTTATCGGCTGAAGTAACACAGATTTCGGGCTATTTTCAAGAAAATGTGACCGTCTGGTGGTTCAACTTGAAATCATGGCGAAAATCTAGGCCCACACACATAAATCACTTTAAATAGCCGGCCCAATTGTACCGCCCCAACAACAAGACCGAAGTTAAAGGACAGAGAACAAGAAAAGAAAACATTTAATAATATTTATGGCCACAATTAAGTTAATTAGCTAGTCAGCAGCGAACCACCTCATTTCGGGCGAAAACCCGAAAAGAATTACAGCTTATCTTGTGTTGGATGTCTATATCCAAGGAGATGCTCGGCAATGGCCTTTGCTTTATTAGGACATTTATTTATAGATTGTTGAGCGGAGGAAAAAAACAAACAAAAATTATCGTTAATCGTTGTTTTTCAAGAGTTTATTTATCTCTCTCTCTCTGGAAAAAAAAAACACAACAGACAACAACAATGTCCATGATGATGATGATGATGATGTGGCCGTTCATAATCTTCGCCTTGAGTCTCATAGATGAAGTCGAACTGGTTTTAGTTTTAATTAACGTAATTGTTGGCAGTTTAAGTTAATTGAACGCAAGTGTTTGCCCCAGGTTATTAACTGGAAGTACTCGTATTCTTGGTAAGCCGCAGAGCCAAAGGTAACAGTTAAGCTGAACAACAAACCAAAAACATTTGCAAATAAAAGAAAACTACAAGTTTAAAGTGGCCACACGAAGGGTGATATTATTTCTAAACGATAATGGAAATAAGGAATCTTTTTGCAAATCTAAAGGCCAATTACAATATTGGGGAGAGAAATAAAGTAAGGACAGTATGGATAACACTGCTGACAAATACATGGAATATCGGGCAAAGCTAATGCCGGATCCAGTTTCTGCCCAAAATCATTTTGTAATCACTGGGTGAGTATAGGTTCGGTTAATTGGGCAGCTGCCTGAAACATCACGTAGGGTAGATGATCCCGTATATTCTGGATTCCCTGATCAGCCATCCATTGCCCAAATGAAGGAGCAAATCCTACTCATCTCAGCTTGGGAGAGTCGGATTTTGTCGTCTAGCACTGGCAGACCATAGACCAAATGGTTCCCATAATTCCTTGTAATAAAATCATTACTGAACTTTCAATACCTTCAAAACCTTTTTTTCAAAACCTGTATTTGATATTGTGGTTTATCTAACATTATTCCATGAATCTTTTTGGTTAGAGTTTTTAATTGATTTGAAGGTTTTTGGTTAAATTTGTTAAATGTTATACAGATGTTTCTTGGAAAATACCTTAATTAATATCAATCATACGTCAGGTGGTACCAAAAGAGTTTACAGTTTTACATTAGACAAAACCTTGTGTTTGGGTTTATTTCCCAAATAGCTGCGACACATTTAACAAGGCGTGTATATTTTTAAATAAAACTTGAACTCTGGTCCAGAGTTTTCAATAAACTTCAAAGGTTTTGGTTAAAAATTGTAAAACTTATACAGATTTTTCTTGGAAAACACCTTAATTAATATCAATCATACGTCAGGTGGTACCAAAACAGTTTACAGTTCTACATTAGACAAAACCTTGTGTTTGGGTATATTTCCCAAGTAACTGCGAGACATTTAACAAGGCGTGTATATTTTTAAACAAAACTTGAACTCTGGTCCAGAGTTTTCAATAAATTTTAAAGGTTTTGGTTAAAAATTGTAAAACTTATACAGATTTTTCTTGGAAAACACCTTAATTAATATCAATCATACGTCAGGTGGTACCAAAACAGTTTACAGTTTTACATTAGAAAAAACCTGGTGTTTGTGTTTATTTTCCAAATAACTGCGACACATTTAACAAGGTTTTCCATAACCCTCAAAGGTTTTGGTTAAAAATTGTAAACGTTATACAGATTCTTCTTTAAAACCTGCTTAAATAATATCAATCATACGTCAGGTGGTACCAAAAAAGGGTTTACAGTTTTACATTAGACAAAACCTTGTGTTTGGGTTTATTTCCCAAATAAATGCGACACATTTAACAAGGCGTGTATATTTTTAAATAAAACTTGAACTCTGGTCCAGAGTTTTCCATAAACTTCAAAGGTTTTGGTTAAAAATTGTAAAAGTTATACCGAATTTTCACTTAAAAGCCGCTTAAATAATATCAATCATACGCCAAGTGGTACCAAATTTGATTTTTTTTTGTTAAAAAGCCCTGGAAATCTCTATTTTTTGTTGTTGATTTTTTGTTTAAATAAACTACCACGAATTCTTTGTTTTATATTAAGAAATCGTTTAAATGTTTTAAACGTTTCCCAAAATTGTTGTACAGTTTTGTTTATTTTTTTCATGCCCAAAAAACTTGTCTGCAAATGTTGTGTAATGTTTTTCTTTTTTTTTTTTGGTGCAAGAATTTCCAAAGAATTTCGCAAACAATAAAAACGGAAATTCACGTAAATTCCCTTTTATAACCAATAACGAAACATGTTAAATCTAACAACAACAACAACAGCAGCGGCAATAATAGCGGAAAATCCTTACTGAACAACCGACAAACTCCCCAACAAAGAGAACTTTAGCCAGGTAAAGCGTAGAAATGTTGAATTGCTGTGCGGGGAACAACAGAAATACATTCTCGCAAAATATTTGCTTAAACCCTATAGAAAATTTGTTACAAAAGCGGCAAATGGGATGGCGTAGAATTTGGCAGCACTCGCACAAGGTACATAAATTCGCACGCAATAAATTGTAGCATGTTTTTAGGCAAAATATAAATACGAGCGCGTGCGGCATAAAGCCACCACGGCATAGACGGTTTACGTGAAAGGAGATGATGCTAGGACAACAACAACAGCAACAACAACAACAGCAGCAAGAGAATCATCAGCAGCAGCCACACAGCCACAGCCGAATCATTTGGCAACGGAACAACTGGAACGTAACAACGCAACTTGAATGTGGTGTGTTGTTGTGTAGTCGGAATGTATTTGCTCACGTGCGCATAGATAATGTCTTACCCAGATTAATGTAAAGCTTTTGTTTGTGTTGTTTCGCTAATGCCAAAAAGGCTGCCGTATCGCATGCACACACACACCACGACCACATTTGGCTGAAACCCCCACCCAGCGCCCGCAAATATGCTACACTTCACCTTCTCCCTTCGGAGTATCAGTGTGGAGTGGAGTCGCATCGCCTGGCATCACTTTGTGTCGAGAGTTGAGTTAGTTAGTTGTTCATTTCATTTGTTTATTGGGTGGGCCGGATATGAGAGTCTGAGATTATGCCGTGGTTTCATGTCATTATTACTCGTCTCTTGGCGGCGATGGGTTTCGGTGTGGCGGGGCTGGTGTTTTTGCTATTGCTATTGTTAGACAATCCATAGATTTAAGCTTAACATGTTTGGCAACATTTTGTCTATTTTTCTTTTTTTTTTTTCTGCCGCTGTGTTACTCTCAGTTCGTTGCGCTTTTGCTCCTTTGCACTTCTTCACTGTTGTCTTCGCTATTCAGTGGAGCATAATTCCCGGGGATTTAAAAGTAATATTTCCCTTAAGAGGTTGTGATTTTGTTGCCCTTTTTAATAAACTATAAATTAGCTGCTTTATTTAGTGTACCATCACAGCCATGTGCTGCGAGAGTACGTTTCGGTTTATAAATATCGAAATTTATGTTTGTCTCGCATATGACTGGTAATCCTTCATAATGTGGCCATTAGTCGTCCGAGCAGAATACACAATGAGTTGAATGAGAGCTGCTGTCATTAGCTTAATAAGTTTTTAATATTATTTGTTTGGTTATTTAATGAAATTCCGATTGAGTTCTCCCCCCACCCGCTCATTTTGGTTTACTTCCAGCTGTATGGGTAAGTTTTTGCGGTGACGTATGATTAATATTAATAAGGCTGATTTTTAAGGGATTTCTTTATAACTTTGTCTATTGAGCAGACAAATTCGCCATTCGGAATGGAAATGAATGGTAACAGGTTAAAGGTGGAAATTGATCAGAATTTTTTTTTCTTAAATGTCATTTTTTAAAGGATTTTTTTGATTTTCTCGAAAAAAGGGTCAAATTAACCCATAAAGAGCCCAGTTAGAGGGTTAAGATCTTCCACAAAAATAATCCTCATACAATTCCACAATACAACTCTGACCATAAGAATTCTCTCAGACATTAACTTACAGCATTTTTTTCATATGCTACAATGCTCCCTTCGACCAAAAAATTGAAACTTTGACCCACTGTAAAAAAAAACTCAGACGTGCTGGACCATAAGTTTGTTCTACAAAAATGATCTACTCAACATACCATTTCAGAATTATTGGTCAAGAGCCGAAGGCCTCGTAGCCAGTGCTCTCTTCTTAGATTGTATTGTAATTTATTATAATATAATTTTTACAAATAAAATAATAAATAAATAAATAGAATTTTTCCATTCAAAAAGTCTTCATTTGTTGGACAGTGTAATTATAACTATTTGAGTCAAAGACAGTACACTGTGACGTATGATTAATATTAATTCGAATGTTGTTTTGGGAAAAAGTGTGAAATAAATTCGAATACGTTTGAATATAATTCCACAAATTAAACGGGTTATTAACCCACATGTATCAGGCCTTATTTGGAGATCTTAATCATTGAACAGGGGTGAAGGGGAAAACTATTCAGCTTCCTTTTTCTGCTTTCGTTTCTCTGTTCGTAGCTTTCTCTCTCTCTCTGTTTACCTATTTCCCTGTTTGCTGTTTAATTCCTCGCCAATTAATTTGTGTATATTTTCCTTTTCAATCTGCTGCTTTGTGTGCACACATTTTAATTCAATCAAATGTTCATTATGTGTCCATTACCAAATCCTCTTTTCAATATCGGTTTCCTCATTAAATCGCTACAGAAAATCTCGCGAAAAATGCAGAATTAACGCTGCCACATTGTATGCGAATATAATTACAATCTCTTGCTGCATTTTCATTTTGATGTGTTGGCTGCTGCCCGCGTTGACCTCCTTCCTATGATTTTTGTTCGATGCATTTTGTCATTAGTCCTCTGACAGAGATCAATTCAGCAAATGCTGAATTATTATCGATGGTCGGTGAGTGTGTCCGGTATGCCAGTGTATTTATGCTAATCACCTCGGCAACAGTGAATATTAATTAAAATTAAATTGCATACACTATCATCAACGTCGTCATGAAATGATTTACACATAAATATGTAAATTTCCATTTATATGAAATGATTTTACTGCATTTGCATAAATGTATTCCGTCAATATGACTGTGAAAGTAATGGCATTTTCCAATGGCACCAGTCCACAGTAACGGTCGAGCTATTCAGCGAGTTTTTTTTTTTTCGCTTGCACCCCATTGTATTCTCAGAGCCCATTCATAATATTTTACTTAAATTTACATTCGTTTGAACGCATTTTATTTCAACTCTTAAGTAAATAGCGTCAACTATACAACTGACGCCGGTATAAAATAAAAATTTATTAGTTTTTGAAATGAGGACATAATAACGTGTAATGTACTCGACGCTGGTGGCTGCCTAAAAACTAGGGGACACTGGGACATTTGAGTGGGGAACTAACATGAAATGGTGGGGAGAAATATTATGGAATACAAGAATGGTGTGTTCTGTTTATGGCATTCCGTTTTATGCCATGCATTTGCAGGTATTTCCATTATAAAGGTCCGTATGTTTGGCTGAGTATTCAGCAAATGGAAAAACAATTTAGGTTAAGTTTAGATTGAGGTGATGGCAAATGCGACACATATTTGGTATGAGGGTCGAATTTGTTATGTCATGGACACAATTTACTGCAGTAATTGCGAATAACATGTTGAATTTTCACTGCAAAATATTTTCAAAACTCCCCTTCATAGTTAATAATAATCATACTTAATTGTCCCATAGTAGTCCAGAAAAAGCAAAAAAACAAATGGTAATAATTACTTAACTCCATGACTATTGAAATGATTGCCTGAATATGCGACAACAATTTGCAGTGTAAAAGTTTGACTTTAATAAAAATGATATTAATGTTGTCTGCTAGCGACACAGAGTAGCTGATATTGTCCGAGTCATGGTCGCCTCGCATGTGAAAATTTCCAATCTCTAGAAGTTGAAGAATATTTATACCCCAGAACTCTGTTCGAAAACTATTTAATAACTAGTAAGTTGTAATGCGCCTATGGCGCCCGTTAATTTGCTTGAGAAAGTATTTGTTACTTAATTTTAAAAATTGTGTAAAAAATATTTTGAGAAAACTATTTTGTAAAAAAAATTTCGAAAAAAAATAAAATTGAAAAAAAAAAAATTTGTGGAAAAAAAAATTTTTGTTGAAAAAAAAAATGGTTGTTGAAATAAAAATTTTTGTTGAAAAAAAAAATTTTTGTTGAAAAAAAAATTTTTGTTGAAAAAAAAAAATTTTTGTGGAAAAAAAAAATTTGTTGAAAAAAAACATTTTGTACAAAAAAAAATTTTGGAAAAAAAAAAAAAATTTGTAAAAAAAAAAATTTTGGAAAAACACAATTTCTGTACAAAAAAAAATATTATTTTTTTTATTATTATTATTTATAGAATTATTATAGAATGCCTATTTAAATTCCTACGTACTGCGTGACAGAGTCAGTGAATCAGTGTATCAGTGAATCAGTGTCGAGGGTAAATATATATTAAGATGTTGCAGCACTGTCAGACATGTGTGTCTTAATATCCCGTTTTATTTGTAGAATTCTATTGAGAAGATTTGAATTTATTTGAAATTTACCAAAATTACTACCCAATTAATGTTAATCATACGTCACATTGTATTGACTTATAATCAAATAGTAATAATTATTTAACTCCAAAAGTACTGAAATGATTGCCTGCAAATGCTACAACAATTTTGCTGAGTACAAGTTAGACTTTGATAGGAATTATATTAAAGTACCTCGTAGGTTAGGTTAGGTTGAATGGAGGGTCGGCCTGTTGTGCGCTCCTGGTTTCTTCTACAAATTCCCTTCCCCTTTTTCCTACCTCGTACCTCGTAAATGTTGGCGATTTTACGAGTAAGAGAGCAATCTCTAAGCCATGTAAAACTTCTCTAGAAAAGCATTAGCCGTTCGGAGCCGGCTTTAAACAGCCACAGTCCCGGTGAGTGAGTATACAAATTATTCCGTACACAGCATACTGATTCGAGAGAAGTTCCCCGTTGGTATCAACACCTAGTGACTGATATTCGGTTGTGATTATTTTCAAACTGTAGATGTTTAAAAACTCTTGTCTTGTCCTTGAGTATAACCACAAAAGCGGATATACATCCAAACGAGCCAAAATTGCTCGACACCGACTCCAATTTTGTTGACTTCAGACTGCAACTCCGGGCCAATTTGTCAGACTCCGACGCCACAGCCCTGGGTATAACTATGTAATAGTTTTCCAGCACAGCCTGATTTGTGTGTCGTAATATCCCGTTTAATTTGTAGAATTCTATTGAGAAGATTTGAATTTATTTGAAATTCACCAAAAATGACTCCCCAATTAATGTTAATCATACGTCACCTGGTACTCTCTAGAGAGCCTTTAGTAATTTCAATTTATCTCGGAGACTACTGAAGCGATTGGCGTGATAGGCTGCAACAATTTGCAGGAAAAATGTCAGGCTTTGATACAAATTATATTAAAATTGGCTGTTATCAACAGAAGCTAAACGAAAGTCATGCTCAACTGGGAGTTTAATATACAATATAGTGAAACTACTGAAAAGAAAATATTAATCCTATGCAATTCAGCAAAGCTATTTCTTGAAATACAGATTACATTTGTTCTGAATGTTGTTTTTAGCTAAGACCTCTGCACTCTTATAACGGGTGACGCAAAAGTAATGCTCTTATCAGAAAATGCTATAAATTTTGCGATTGGCCCCTAATGACAGTGGCAACTCTGGCGGCGGCCATTTACATGACATCATATTCTCGGCTTGATGTAAAAAAAAAATTAAAAGACCAAATAAAAATAATCCACAAGAAGAATCAGAGTTTTTCATTTTTTTTAATTACAGCCAAAAAACATCGGAAGTTTACTTTTGCGCCACCTGTTACAATTCAGCCAGGCAGAAATGTAATTTTCCAAATTTAATCTAGATGATTTTGAATATACTGGAAGAAAAGCAGCAAAGAATTTCTTTCAAATACAGATTGTCGATATTTTTCTAGATTATGATTTCTGCAGTTTTTTTTTTTTGCAATTTAGCTTAGCAGAAATTTAATTTAGTCACAATAATTTTATTCTAGTACAGGGGTAATTCTATTCTCCCATAATGATCACACAATTCAGCAAAGACATTTTTTAAAATACAAGTCCAAGGTAGGGTCAATATTGTACTGGTTAAAGTTTTCTGCATTTTAATGGAATTCAGCTGAGCTGAATTATAATTCAGCTTTAGTTTTTTGCATTTACTTACAGTTTCTTTTCTTTTTATTTCCGCTTTACTTGGCATAATTTTCATATTTCTATACAGAATGTATGTGTGCCCGTTTTTTTTTCTAACAAGAAACCATTTTAAAATATTTATTATCATTATCTCTGTCCCGCTCACTCGTACACACCCTGTTCGGCTGAAATGGTGATTATGTTAAAGGAAAATGGCAAAAAGGATGTGTTGATGGCCGTGGCCGTGGTGATGTTCCTGCCGGTAATTATTATTTGTAATGGTGTAATTAAAACACATAACATGACTATAACACCAACAACAACAACAACAACAATATTATAATACAAATATGCTGTATTTACAACAAAAACATTAACAAAGCACGTACGAACGTGTTTGCAGCATACAAAAGCGCACCAAGGCACATAACTAAATACTCTCTGACAGAAGGGTGTACAGAGAAAGAGAGAACAAAAAAAAAACACACACACAAAACACCGAAGAAATAAAAGAATGTTCATAAAGTAAAAAGGATTATGAAAAATGCATTATCATTACAAAATCGAAAAGACAATGGACAAAACGGCACATTAGTGGCCATTTAATTGTTCGCCATAATTACAGAGTAATGGTCGCTGTTGAATGTGTTGCAGAAAGAACATGCCGCGAAAGAAAGACTCAGGGATTTTGCAGACGAATGAAAAGAGTAAAAATTAAAAAATCACACTAGGAGGGTTGGGTTTTCTTTTGTTTGACATAAGCCAAGTCATTGATTCCGTCTCGTTAACGATTGCCAGTTGCATCAGCAGAGTAAGAAATTGAATAGCAGCAGAATTAATTGCTGAATTTCAGCTAAGGAAGGACTGTCAGAATAATTTGAAATGCTGGAATTTTTCTTTCTATTTGACATCTGTTTAGTTTTTACTATATTTATCAAATTAAACTGCAGAGTAAGAAATTAAATAGCAGCCGAATTCATTGGTGAATTGAGCTAAGAAAGGACTGTCAGAATGATTTGAAATGCTGCTTAGTATTTACTCTGGCATTTCTCAAATTGTGCTGAATTTTAAAGTGCAACAATTTAATTTTTTTTAAGACTTCCATTGTTTAATTTATTTGTTGATATTATTTTTATTTGCCTCTCATTTGGCGCCCAACGTGTTATATACGAATTGAATGTAGTACTATTTTCTGCTTGATTGTTATTATGAGGAAATAAATTTAAAAAAACATAAACCAGCTCAATCCCCATTATTATCAAACAAATTGCCACGATGATGGCACCGCCATTTATGAAATATGGCCGGCAAACCGTTTTTCGAAATTTCGAAAATTGGCCAATATATTTTGGAAATACGAAAAAAACGCTGCTTTTTTTTTGTCGGGGGGAAAATAAATCTTGTTTTTGGTTTTCAAAAAAAAGTGTCAGAAAAGCAATTTTGGGTTTTTTTTTCAAATCTCTTTTTTGGAAAATGTAAATGTTGTTCCAGAATCGCGATTTTGTGTTAGTTTCTCAATATTTTTTTGAAAAATGTATGTGTTGTTCTAGGTGTAGTTATCGAAAAAATCTCCTAATTTCAAAAAAGTGTCATGTGTGTTGTTATCATATCAAAAATATTAAAAACACCCAAATGGTTCAATATTTCAAAGAAACAACTAAACAAATTGCAATTCCGAAAAAAATCGATAATTTCAATTTGGCAACTTTTTGAATAAAGAAAAAAATAACAAAAATTATTTAAAAGTTAAAATTGATCAAAATTGCTTGTTTTCGAAAAAAAACTAAAAATCCATTTTTGAAAAAATCGATAGTTTCAATTTGGCACTTTTTTTAAATAAAAAATATTAAAAAACAAAAAAAATTACAATTGTTCAAGATCGCTCGTTTTCGAAAAAAACTAAAAAATTCCACATTTGGAAAAATCGCTTTTTGATATAAAAAAAAAATAAAAACACCCAAATTATTCAAATGTCAAAATTGTTCGTTTTCGAAAAAAAAACCTAGAAAATTTCAGTTCTGAAAAAATCGCTAATTTCGATTTGGCATTTTTTGATATGAAAAAAATCAAAAACACCCAAATTATTCAAAAGTCAAAACTGTTTGTTTTCAAAAAAAAATAAAAAAATCCAGTTTTGAAAAAATCGATAGTTTAAATTTGGCACTTTTTGATATAAAATATCAAAAAACACCCAAATTATTCAAATGTCAAAATTGTTCAAGATTACTTATTTTTGAAAAAAAAAGATTGGTTTGAAAAAATCGCTAATTTCAATTTGGCACTTTTTGATACAAAAAAAATCAAAAAACAGCGAAATTATTCAAATTTCAAAATTGTTCAAGATTGCTCGTTTTCAAAAAAAAAACTAAAAAAAATTCATTTTTGAAAAAATCGCTAATTTCAATTTGGCACTTTTTGATATAAAAAAAATCAAAAATACCCAAACTATTCAAATTTCAAAATTGTTCAAGATTGCTCGTTTTCAAAAAAAAAACTAAAAAAAAATCATTTTTGGAAAAAATCGCTAATTTCAATTTGGCACTTTTTTTAAATAAAAAAATATAAAAAAAACCCAAATTATTCAAATGTTAAAATTGTTCAATATTGTTCGTTATTGAAAAACAAATTAAAAAAATGTTTGTTTTGAAATGTAAACGGTAACTACAACCATATTAAAAAAAAAATTTGATTCGGAAACAATCGCTAATTTCTATTTCCCCTAATATTTTAAAATAGATTTTACTATTATCAAAATATACCAACGTTTTAATTGGGCGATTTTTGAAAATTCGTTAAAACTAAAAATTGCTTTTATTCATTTATTGTAAAAGCTACATTAAAATAGTAAGGGGAAATACAGAGAAATGCACATTTTCGAAATTGAAATTTTCTTTGAAAACTCCTGCACACCTTTTGTTTTCTGAAAAAATAAACAAAGTGGCGCTGTTGGGATTTTTTGTTTTTCGAAATATCTCGCATAATTTGTTTTTTCTATAAAAATGCATACTCATCCTTCCTGAAATGAGCCGACATTAGTGACTTGTTTACCAAAAAACACACAGCTTTCTTTATAAATATCTGAGGCTGAAAAATACGGCTGAATTTTCATTTACCAAAAACATGTTTTTTTATATCCTCGCCATATTGTTCTAACATTTTCTGCAAAATACTTGTGGAAATCAAACAGTGTCGTTTTAATTGAGAAGTAAAAAAAAAAATCCTATAAATTTCATTTAAATTCTTTCTGACGTGCAACGGAGTTCTTTTTCCCCACACATTTCTTTGCTGAAATGCCACTTTCGTTGTCCATTTCCATTTCCATTTCCAGTTTTTTTTTTTTTTTTTTCTTTTTTTTTTGGTGGCGGCAGTATTCGATTTCTATCACTTGTCGGTATTGAATTTTCGTGCTATTGTAGCATTTACCTTTGCCACCTTTTTGGTGGTCTGGTCTAATTTTTGCGGTGAATTTCAATTAACTTTTGATAGCTTTTTTGCATTCCTTCACTCAATTTTACGAAACAGCCATTAAAACCCGGAGAGAAGAAGTGAAAAACAACGATTGGAAAGTTCAGTTCTGGCATTCGATTAAAATCAAAATGAGTTTCATCTCTTGTTTTTGTTGGCTTTGTTGGAATAAGACCGGGCTCTCTGATCCTTGAGTTCGGCGGGATAATGCTGTAGCACTTTTCCCCTTAGCACTTCTTGGAAGGGAAATTGGTTTTTTTTTGGTGTTTCTTCCTTTGTGTGTGTGTGTTGTTTTTCATTTTATTTTTGCGGTTTCTTTACTCTATTAAATACTTTGGTTTTTCAGTTCTTCTCTGTGTGTGTGTGAGTGTGTGTTTGTGAGTGTGGCTTATATATGGTCTTAACTTTTAACGCCATTTGTTTCGGCCACGTCCGTATTTGCTGCTTTGCCAAAGTACGAGTATACCCCCGCTAAAGGTAGATTAAGTTTGAAATTAATGTTTGCTTTTTAACTTCCTTTTTTAAGTAGGACTACAGAGAGCGTTCGGGCATTTTCCGTTTGCCACATTAAACGTGTGAAACATTTGCTAAGGTGAGGCGACAGAAGAAGAACAAACTAAAAAAAACCCCGAGACGCCACAAAACTTTAATTTGGTTTTCAGCACTAGTTGTGTTTTTTTTTCTTTGCAGGAACTGGAAAGAAATGCTGTAAGTGGCATTTATTTGAAGGATTTACTTGTTAGTTTTTGTATTCCACGGAGGATAAGGTGAACGTTTTTATCGTCTAAGGATAATTGAAAATTTTTTTAGGTTCTGCTAAAGCTGTGAATCGCTGTGATATTGTAAAATATTAGAAAACCTATGATTTTTCATATGTAAGCAAACAATTCCGCATTTCTTACCCTGAACGCCCTGGACCGCATAATTTATGCCTCACTCACCTGCAATAAAAGGAGACAATGAAAAACAGAATATTAATTTTAAATAATATAAAACATACATTTCAACTTAAATAACATATTGTACAACAACAACTACAGTGGGTTATTATCCTTCCCCTCTTTTTCTGCACATTATTAACTTTGTGCCTCCTTGCCACAGTCTTCAATTAGACCAACAACAATGTAATATAATTTATAACATAAAGCGAACGGGGCCAACGAATAACGACTAACGCCAAAGGCAACACAAAAGGGTCAAAAAGGGCGTCTCATCATATCTCCGATAACAAACACAACGAAAATTGGTCCTTAATGAAAGAGCTGATGTCGGGTATGCGGATGATAATCATCATACTCATCAGCCACACATGTCGTGGGTGTTCGATGTGTGGCCCGGACTTTATGACTTTGTTTGAGGTCATCATTTGCCAAAGGTTTCGTTATGACATGTGAACTCAACTCCACTCCACTCCACGCCTTCTGCCTGCTCGGTTTACATAAATATCCTTTAGATTTGGTGCCGTTTTATTGTACGCTTTTAATGTAATAAAAATTGAAATTGACCAAAGGCCATAAAAACAATAGTTCTGTGTCTTCGGTTTGGTGGGAGTGAGAATTCGCCCAAAACAAAGGAATTTTCGTAGGATAATTATGTGGTATAGAAATAAATACACCGAATGATTCGACAGAAAACAAATGGGCGGGATGAATGTTTTGGTTTGGCAAAGAATTTGGGGAAATTATGGAGCAAGAGCAAGAGCAAGATCAAGAGCAAGAGCAAGAGCAAGAGCAAGAGCAAGAGCAAGAGCAAGAGCAAGAGCAAGAGCAAGAGCAAGAGCAAGAGCAAGAGCAAGAGCAAGAGCAAGAGCAAGAGCAAGAGCAAGAGCAAGAGCAAGAGCAAGAGCAAGAGCAAGAGCAAGAGCAAGAGCAAGAGCAAGAGCAAGAGCAAGAGCAAGAGCAAGAGCAAGAGCAAGAGCAAGAGCAAGACTCACAATATCGAATGATGACATCAAGACCTTTATGACTACACAACGAATTCTGAACATTAAAAGCATCTACCAACTAACTATAGCTAGCTCATTTTTTGATGATCGAAATTCACTAGAACGTATCAACCACCAACACAACACACCAGACGTAGAGCCGAAGGGCGGTTTAAAATACCGCCTCATAACAATAACTATGGAAAGAGTACAATAGCCGTCCAATTACCAACTCTATTCAACATGTTACCACCAAATGCCATAAATATTAGAAATAAGTTCCAATTAAAAAATACTATTAAAAAGTATATTATACAAATGCAATGAAGCGAATTAACAATTGAACTTAATAATGTGCCAAACTAAATTAATCATTTTTACTATTAATTACGTAAATAAGTCTCCTGCAGGCAAGCCTCTTTAGGCTTCGCAGGGCAAAGTATGAATGCAATGAAATTTATGATAAATAAATAAAAAAAAAAAGCAAGAGCAAGAGCAAGACAACAAGCAAGAGCAACTAAACAAATTTAAAAAATGTCACAAATGTCGGCTCATCCTTTCTGTACTTCAATTACACTACTCAACAAAATGAAAAAAATTTCATGTACTCCGGATGTGATAATTTTTTCTGTGTAGATAACCTGGACATGAGCTCGAAAAACGCAATAAAATTTTTTTTTTTCGTTTGGTTTTTGTTTTTGTTTTATTTTTTTTTTTAAATTTTAAAAATTTTTTTTTGGTTAATTTGTTTCGTCCGGCATAACTCGGGAACCACTAGCCCGATTTAATTGAATTAAATTTTAAAAAAATTTAAAATTACAATTCCCTTAATCTGTTCATACATTGTTTTCCTATACAAGCAACAGTTTCCAAGTTAAAAATGAATATATAAAGGAAAAAACTTATTTTTTGCCTAAAGATTTAAATTTTTTTTTTTAAAAAATCCATAAAAAATCCAAATGAAAAAAAATGTCAAATCTTATTACTTTTACGTAAAGTCACATAACCTATGAGCAAAATGAGACAAAGATCATGAAAATCGATGCACGCGTTTCGCTTTTATTCGCAATTGAGTAAAGGTATGAATTTCAAAAATTTGCTCGACATATGCACAACTTTGTCTATGGTAAGGTTTTTTCTTTTTTATTACAAAAAAAATTAAAATTTGTTGGGTGACAAAAATATATGAAAATTTGCAACTGATTCTCTCCCTCAAAAATTTCAAATTTTCATATATTTTTGTCACCCAACAAATTTTAATTTTTTTTTTAATAAAAAAGAAAAAATCTTACCATAATTTAATTGTAATAATTGTAATTTTAAATTTTTTAAAATTTAATTCAATTAAATCGGGCTATTGGTTCCCGAGTTATGCCGGACAAAACAAATTAACCAAAATTTTTTTTTAAAATTTAAAAAAAAAAAAAATAAAACAAAAACCAAACGAAAAAAAAAATTTTTATTGCGTTTTTCGAGCTCATGTCAAGGTTATCTACACAGAAAAAATTATCGCATCCGGAGTACATGAAATTTTTTTCATTTTGTTGAGTAGTGTTATCAAATAAAAATTTTTTATATCCTCGCAATTTTGTTCTCTTTACAGAATTACTTCATTATGTCATTGATGGATTAAAACCTTAATTGGGCGCCACTTGCAACAACGCCATTTAAGTAACTCGTAGTTAATAGGATTGATCTTCCGTACTCTTACTGAATTGGCATTTTTGACTCACATCCTATTGCGTGTAAAATACCAATGCAGCAAATGTGTCCCAATTTTCCAGTAAATAAAAAAAAATATTTATTTAAGGAAATCAAAATATTTGAGGTCGCCGATCGATGCATTCGGCCGAGACACGTCTAGTTCAAATGTAAGAAAACTGAATAACTTCAGTAAATTTATTATTCCATAAAGCATCTCTTACAAATTAAATTGCTGATTGTTACTGAATAGTTCTGTTCAGCTGAGAAACTTTTTATAAAAAAAAACTTAAATCCTAACACAAATTCAGCAAAATTTGTTCTGACAACTTTTAAA
Organism: Hydrotaea cyrtoneurina; assembly: GCA_958296145.1. Classification (NCBI taxonomy): domain Eukaryota; kingdom Metazoa; phylum Arthropoda; class Insecta; order Diptera; family Muscidae; genus Hydrotaea; species Hydrotaea cyrtoneurina. Next base: position 89,889,547 of record OY282513.1, read on the forward strand.
TTAACCCTTCGTCAGGCACATATTTTGAGCCCGTAGTTCTGGCACATGATGTCTGGCCAGACCCCTATACATTTACTTGTGGTAAGTATTTCTTTTTCTCCCCCCATCCCAGTATTTCCAAATGTACCACCGAGTTCACAGTTATAAAAACAAAGTATTGCATACTTTTGGGAGTTTGCGATTTAATGAAACTTTTCAATTGTCTACATTTGGAGAATACAAAAATCTTCAAATCATTTGTTGCTATCGTTTTACTTTAGCAATTTTTTTAATTTCAATTACACATTTTTTTTCGTACGTTTTTTAAACCTTTTAATGTGTGTTCACCTTTTGTTTGTTTATATTAAAATTATGATTTTTTTTTTTGGTTGTGGCAAAGTTTTGTAGTGTTGGAGACAGCCAGGCCAAATGGCGAAGAATAATGAGGCGACAACGAATTGTGTATACGCTTCTAGATGAAGTTATATCTTTTTTGAGTGATTTTAAATAGATCCCAGATCCTTGGCCCGTTGGCCCATTAAGATGGGGGAATGAAAATACTAACAGCTGGGTGGAATTATTAGAGGAAAAAATTGGCGAGGTGAGAGGATCCTGTTGAAGAAATAATCGAGAGGAGAAAATTCAGTGTAACAAAATCAGAAGATTGACCGAGACTTCGATGGGAGGTTCATGGGGAGGAAATAATCTGGTGGAGAGGATCCAGTGTAAGAAAATCCAACAAATCAGAAGACAGACCGAGACTTCGATGGGAGGTTCATGAAGAAGAAATATCGAGCGGAGAAGATCCTGTTGAAGAAATAATCGAGCGGAGTGGATCCAGTGTAAGAAAATCTAACAAATCAGAAGACAGACCGAGACTTCGATGGGAGGTTCATGGGGAATAAATAATCGAGCGGAGAGGATCCAGTGTAAGAAAAATCTAACAAATCAGAAGACAGACCGGGACTTCGATGGGAGGTTCATGGGGAAGAAATAATCGAGCGGAGAGGATCCAGTATAAGAAAACCCAACAAATCAGAAGAAAGACCGGGACTTCGATGGGAGGTTTATGGGGAAGAAATAATCGAGTGGAGAAGATCCTGTTGAAGAAATTATCTGACGGAGAGGATCCACTGTAAGAAAATCTAACAAATCAGAAGACAGACCGAGAATATGATGAGATTTTCGTGGGGGAAGACATAATCGAGACGAGTGGATCCTGTTGAAGAAATAATCGAGTGGAGAAGATACAGTGTAAGCAAATCCACCAAATCAGAAGACAGACCGGGACTTCGATGGGAGGTTTATGGGGAAGAAATAATCGAGTGGAGAAGATCCTGTTGAAGAAATAATCGAGCGGAGAGGATCCAGTATAAGAAAATCCAACATATCAGAAGACGGAACGAGACTTTGATGGGAGGTTCATGTGGAAGAAATAATCGAGTTGAGAGGATCCAGTGTAAGAAAAGTCAACAAATCTCATACAAAGAGCCTGTAACTATTACATCTACCTCCAGAGCTTAATCAATATAAGGGTCTATAACCTTCCAAGTGAATCTGTAAACAACCAACAGAATTTATCGTTAATCCGGACAAATGATAGGACAAACAGGATTTACCACCAATCCTTTGGTAGTTTGTTATAAAAAGTAAATAATTAAATTCATCTGCACGTTTTACAATTGTAATTTTTCCCGTTGAATCCTTTCTCCCTACTGCCATTCGCTCTCTTTATCTCCTTTTATGTGGCAGTACATGTGCCGAATGGCCTTGTAGGTAAATGTCCTGTGTTTGTGTGTGTTTTTTTTTTATATTTGTTTGGCTTATTTGTTATTGTTCATTTCGGTTTGTCAGCAGAGTGTGTATGTGTGTGTGTGTGTGTGGAAATGGGTTTTTGGTGTAAATGAGTTTCGGCATCAGACATTCTGTGTGTTTGGTGTCTTTGCCTTTGTTGTACTCGATTCCTCCCTGCGCTGGGTGGCTTTTCTGGTAAATCCTTTCTGTTTCAGTTTTTGGTTGTCTTTCCATCGAGCTTTTGTTTGCCATAAAACATTTAATTGTTATTTTAATATGTGTAAGTGTAATGTGTGAGTGCACATTTGTAAGTGAGTTTCTGTTGGTCTCATGTTCTTTGTCTTTGTGGCGAGAGGGGTTAACATACATTCTCGTAGTCTTTTAATGACTTAATTTTAATATTTCTGTATTCCTTTATGGATGGATGTGTTTTAATTACAATACTTTTTTAACAATTCCAAAAAAAAAAAAAAAAAAAAAAATGTCTTGCCTACTTTTAGGTTAACAGTGGAAAATGGGAGGATTTCGGTGTGGTTCCACGCTTGGCAGAATCCAGACAGTATTTACAAGTAAAAAATTTAATTGTCTTATATTGACTTACATGGACTGACAAATGTTAAAGATTAGACTAAGGCATAGAATCATAACTGGTCAGAGTTCTTTATTTTCATGTTTATTGACAAGTTATTCAACTTATCCATATAACAAGAATAAATAACTTCCATTTAATTATTACAAAAGGTTATAAACGTTCAACGCTCTTATCAATCGCCTTATCCCCTTAAAGTAGACTCCGGTTTCCACTGCCTTCTCCCAGCACAATTCCTCCACAAAGTATGCTTCACGTTTTTTGCTTTCAATTATTTAAACATCATCTGTCAGAAATTCATGAGAAATCTACACTTTTACTAATTAATTTTTTCGTGTTTTGAGTTTCCCTTACGAAAACGTTTTTTCCCCCGAACTGAACTCTAGCAGCGTTGCTTTTGTGTTGAGTTTTCAGCGGAAAACTTTTAGCGAACAACTGTTTTAATTGTAACAAGTTAAGTTTCCACTTCAAATAAAATGCATTATAATTACATTTTAACAGCAGTTGCGCTCGGTGATGCGTTTCCATGCGTTACACTGCGAACGGCGTGGAGTGAAGTCGAATGGAAATGCCAAGAAATAGTTTGGAAAATATTTTGATGAAATTCTAGGAAATATACGAAATAGAAAGGGGAAAATGTCCTCTGCAGTAGAAGACCGATGTGGTCGCTACAGAGTAGACAACCCTATGGTCCTCTGCTATAGAGTAGACGACCCTTTGGTCCTCTGCTATAGAGTAAACGACCCTTTCGTCTTCTGCTATAGAGTAGACGACCCTTTGGTCCTCTGCTATAGAGTAGACGACCCTTTGGTGCTCTGCTATAGAGTAGACGACCCTTTGGTGCTCTGCTATAGAGTAGACGACCCTTGGGTTCTCTGCTACAGATTAGACGACCCTTTGGCCCTCTGCTATAGAGTAGACGACCCTTTGGTCCTCTGCTATAGAGTAGACGACCCTTAGGTCCTCTTTTACAGACTAAACGACCCTTTGGCCCTCTGCTATAGAGTAGACGACCCTTTGGTCCTCTGCTATAGAGTAGACGATCCTTTGGTCCTCTGCTATAGAGTAGACGACCCTTAGGTCCTCTGCTATAGAGTAGACGACCCTTAGGTCCTCTGCTATAGAGTAGACGACCCTTAGGTCCTCTGCTCTAGAGTAGACGATCCTTTGGTCCTCTGCTATAGAGTAGACGACCCTTTGATCATCTGCTATAGAGCGACCAGTATGAGGCCTGTGTGAAAGCCTTTGGACCGATTTTTAACCCTTTTTCAGTGATCCCATCGAGCTGACTCTTGGAAATGTCTGTATCACGTAAAATTTTTTAAAAAAATTATTTTTATCAATTCTCAGATTTTCCTAATTTTTTTTTTTTAAATGGTTATCGTTTTTTTTTGAGGTTTCAGTCAAAAAACATTTTTTTTTCGTAATGCTTAAGTATTTAAAAAATTTGGAGTCTCTTCAAGTTATGCTAAGAAAAGTGAAAAAAATATTTTTTTTTTCAAAAATAATAAAAATTGCAGAAAATCTGAGAATTGATAAAAATTGTTTTTAAAAAATTTGACGTGATACAGACATTTCCACGAGTCTGCCTGCCACTACGAGCTTTATACTTCAAACTTAAAAAAAAAATTCTGACGGGTACATGAAAATCGCCGATACACGTGTATTTTTATTTTTCCCCCTCTTTCCGAATATGTGCATTTGGTTCATAGGACACAAAAAAAATCTATTTTTTGTAACACGGTGTAATTACAATACAAAGTAAATTTATATTATAATTTTTGGGTCCAAGGGTAAACCGGGTGACACAGACCATATGTTTAGATTTTTGCAGCGACAGACCAAAGCCTCTGTTAGGAATCGAACCCACAACCCCCACGCTGATAGGCAAGCACGCTACCAACTCGCCTACCGGGGCGCTTACATGTTGTGTGTTATTTTATAAAAAAAAGACGACCGGTAGAATCGCCTCCTATACCTCAGACAACCCCTAGGATTACCTACCATTTCAGCGCTCCTAAAAGTATACCCTGAATAAGCAATTTTGTCAACTATTGTCATAGGAATCTTTCTTTCATTATTCATAGTCAAGCCTTCAATTCTTAAGATTTTCTTCTCAATAAAATTAAATTATACCAAAGAAAAAAAATCGACTCCACCCCCTCCGCGTTCCCCTGCCTACCAGCTGTTCTTACACATACTGCGCGAAATTCTTAGCGGAAATTAAAATCAATTTCAACAAAACGTCTGAGCTCTTTTCGCATAGATTCCATCGACAAACACATGTACGAATGACAATAAAACAATTGTAGAACAATAAAAGGAAGATCAGAGTCGGCGAACAACTGTGAAATCTAATATTAGAGCACAACATATTTGGCGAATTGCTGATGAGGGACTGAGTCTGGTCTTTTTCTTGTTTTTTTTTTGTTGCGAACGGAAATCGAGCACAAAAATCCTGGCAAGGAGGCGGACTGGCAGCAGGTTAGGGGGAGGTGGTTACAACATATGGGCTGCTTTGGTTCGACGGCCGATGACGATGTCGGTGTCGGTGTCGGTGTTTCCATTGAAAGCAATTTAATATCACATTAGCACAAAATACTTTAAAACACATTTGTCGGCAAATAAACGTTAAGGGAATTTTGCAGGTTTGCCTGCGTGTGTGTGTGTACAAAAACCTTAGTAAGTTGAAGCATACTTTCGGGAGCCGACGGAGGGCATTCAATTGTTTCACTCTAAATGTTATTTTTATGTTAATGCTAAAGCGTTAATGAAGTGTGAGATGATCAAATGATGGAGAATTGAGTATTTCTTTCACAAAAAGAAAGCAAAAAAAATAGGCATTTGATTTCTTTGTTTTTTTCCTTAAATTGGTAAATGTTGTGAAAAGTCTGCCACGCAAATGCTAGAGGATTTATTTATTGTAGGGAATTTAGGAAATCCCCCAAAGGTTTACTGTTATTGTTATAACTAAATAAAGAGTATTGGAAAATTTCGTCAATTGAAAAGTACAAGAGAGTTGCATACTTTGGGGAGTAATGACAATGACTTCACTTCAAGGAAAGTGAAAGCCCGCTGTTGCATACTTTTGGGGGTTGTTAAGGAAATATTCTTTGATTTATGTCTACATGTAGTTAGGGCTTTTACTTCAGCAAGGAGTCTAGAGTTGAGATTTTTTTATGTTTAAATATGATAAGGAAAAATTCTATTTTTCTAAGGTGAAAGAGATGAGGGATTGGTATGAAAAAGATCATTTGGTTTCTGATTCGAATGACATTAAAGGATAACCAGCTGATTTCCGTTTAATTTACGCCTTCTTGTGCGTAGAGCAAAACTTAGCCCGTATTCATGAAAATTTAAAAAAATTGTGTTAAGAAAAATGTATGAAAATACCAAAAAAAAAAGAAATTTCACACATATTTCGTAACAAATGTTTTTTAAAAAAAAAATAAAGCAAACGGATCTGTCTGCATTTCCCCTGTTCCCCCCTCAACTTGTAATGCTGATGCAGCGAAATCATAACGAAAGCATCGGCAGCAAATTATTAGCACCGCACCGACATCAATGGACCGCACAGTAACATCTCCGCGTTGTGGGTTTTTCCCAGCTTCTTGTAAGTTTTTCTTTCTTTATTGTACGCACAGAAGTTTTTGATGAAAACCCCGGCCGAGACAGACAGTTGAATGAAACGTTATTGAGACGAACAACGAAGAAGTTTTTATTTCATTTACAAACTCGCACACAAAGAAATGTGTGAACGCATGGCGGAGGTGGAGGTGGATGAGTACCCGTTACAAAATAGAAAAAAATTTAATTAAAAACTGTATCCGAATGCAGTTGGGCGATTTTCTTGCAGCCATCGTGGTGGGAGGACCTTGTTACGAGTTGATTGTTCTGATACACTACCAGAACGTTATCGTTGTCTGGAATCGTGAAGGCGAACGTGGTTTTTCTATTTATGCGTCTGGCTTTTTGGGCCGTGGGCATAATGTTCATAATTTTTACACTCATTAATATTATAATGATTAAAGAAAGCAGCAGCAGCAGCAGTTTAAGTAAATTAAAACAGATAAGTTGGCCTGGACATGGCATTGGCTGTGCAATGGAGAAAGGGCGTACAAAATAAAGCTTTAAGCCAATTAAATATTCATTAATCTGGCAAGGAGATTAAAGTTGTAAGATGATGAAGTTGTAAAATATTAATTTAAATAGAAAAACATTATGAGGAAAAGATGGCCCAACAAAAAAAAAATTATAAGAGAATTTTTTTGAGGCACAATTATTCTTCTAATGATTCTTCTAATAATTAACTTCACTACATATTTCCCTTTATCATTTCATGAAGAAACCGTCAGAGAACATCTCTCACAGCAGTGAGCTGTGCCCGATATAATTTGTAGACTTACCGAACGAGACCTGCTGTTTTAGAAGCTGTTGTGGCTAATAATTTGTCTAGAGCAAATTGTACATCGAGCTTGAACTCATTAGAAAAAAAAATATCTAAATTCAACATAATTAAAAAAGTCCATAGAAAATATTGAACATAAAATTTTACAGGACTTAGAGGTTTCTCTGTTACACATAAAGGTGGAAACGACCGCTAAAAAATATATTGCAGGTCTTCCTAGGATGCGAACCTTGTATTTGCTGTCTAATATTCGCTCACATAACCTTAATACATTTTTATCGAAAAGTTGTGTATGTGGCATTTTACTCGTAGTTAACAGAAATGCTTTTTCTTGATGTGATTTCATTTCGAACCGGTTGCTCTTTTAATTTGTCAAGACAAACCGGTTCATGTTTGCTTTTCTCTAATTCTTAAATTCATTTTTATTTAAGTAAATAAATAGAAAGTATGAGATTTTATCAAAACACGTTACAGCAAGTGAAATTGATAACAAAGGTTAAGTTGGTGTGTTTTTTGATTATTTTTTCAAGGAAAAATAGGAAAATCCTTTATTTAACGATTGAACCGGTTCAAGTGCGACATTGCATTACTCAGTAAATCATTGCAGTTTGATTCTTATATACCAGTGACAAATAATTGGCATAACTGGGACGGTTTCAAGGAATCGGGTTTAAAAAATTAACCGGGTTTAAAAAAAGGAATACGGTTTAAAATAAACCAGTGGAAACAACTAACCGGGTTTGATACAAACCGGTTTCAAGGAACCTAGTTTAAAATAAACTATTTTAAAGGAACTGGGTTTAAAATAAACAGGTTTACAAAATGAACCGGATTTAAAATAAACCGGTTTAAAGGAATCAGGTATGAAATAAATCTTTTTCAAGGAACCGGGTTTGAAATAAATCGGTTTAAAAAATGAACCGGGTTTAAAATAAACCGGTTTAAAAAATGAACCGGGTTTGAAATAAGCCGGTTTAAATAAACCGGTTTTAAGGAACCGGGTTTAAAATAAACCGTGTTAAAGGAACCGATTATAAAAATAAACCGGTTTAAAAGAACCTGGTTAAACATAAACCGGTTTCAAGGAGCTAGTTTAAAATAAACTGTTATAATGGAAACGGGTAGAAAATAAACTGGTTTACAAAAAGAACCGGGTTTCAAATAAATCGGTTTAAAGGAATCAGGTGTGAAATAAATCTTTTTCAAGGAAACGGTTTAAAAAATGAACCGGGTTTAATATAAACCGTTTTAAAAAATGAACCGGGTTTGAAATAAACCGGTTTAAAGAAACCGGATATAAAATAAATCCGTTTTAAGGAACCGGGTTTAAAATAAACCATGTTGAAGGAACCGAGTATAAAAATATGAACCGGGTTTCAAATAAACCGGTTTAAAGGAATCATGTATCAAATAAATCTTTTTCAAGGAAACGGGTTTAAAATAAACCGTGTTAAAAGAACCGAGTATAAAAATAAACCGGTTTAAAAGAACCGGGTTAAACATAAATCGGTTTCCAGGAACCCGGTTTAAAATAAAATGAACCGTGAATTTTTCAAAACTTAATCGTCATGCTGAAAATAAGACATACATTAATTTGAAGTTCAAACCGGCTTAAAATAAAACGGTGATTTGTATTTGCATTGCATTTACGAGAAAATTGTGCCCTAATTGTAGAAAAAAATTTAAATCGGTTTTTTGAATTCCTCAAAATGCAACCGGTTAAAATTTTAGGTTTTATCTTAATTAATTTGCAGAATTGTGAAAAAGACAAGTAAACCAGCGAATTTCTTATATCAGAGAAAAGGTCATCGGCTCAGTCTAAAGCAAACCGGTTCACTTGAAAGAGTTCAAAAAACCAGGTTTAAATATTTTTTGTTAAACATTATTTTGACTGGTTTCGTATAAGAATATTTGAAGTGGCTTCAAATTTGTTACTTAAGGCCAGTACAGAAGACCGGTTCAAATTTTTTGAATTATTTGAATTTAAATAATTTAACTTCCAGCCGGCGTTTGATGGCTTTTAGGCAAACCGGAATTATCGACAAAAGGCTCATTCGTTTCACCCCAATAAAGTAGGAATAGTGGACGGTTGTAATAGTGTCATTCATAGTTTAAATAAAAAAGTTACTTTTACTTTAAATTGCTCCAACAGTCAGGGTACGTCCCCTTTAAATTTGAAATACGGGCAGGGGTAGAAAATGCAAAGGAGTGTAGAAGTCGCTTTTTATGAATTTTATTTATTTTTTGTCATTTACTGGAGTTTTCGTTCGAATTTGTTTTATTAGCCAACCGTTTAGTGAGTCTCTCATTGGCCTTCATATTTTTACCCCTAAAAGGTCTCCCGGGGCTTTCTCACCAACAGAAGGTTTTTTTTTGGCATAATTTCGGTTACATGTGAGTTTAATCCCGCGAAGCCATTAGACAGAATTTAAGGAAGGTATCCAGTTTTTGCTAAAATGTTGCAACTATTTGTTTTTCAATTTCTCGTCTTCTATCTCCAACTTAAATTGTCCTCTACTCTTGATACAAAAAAGAATTCCTCTACTTTAATAATAAAGATAAGTTTTTACATTATTTTTCAAATAAATCCGTTCAATTTCACGTTCCCCTTCTTTGTCCCTGCATTTCCATCCAATAAACCCACATTAATCTCTTGACTTCAATTATATTCTTTGTGATTTTTTTTTTTGCTGGCTGATGACAACAACTGATTCGGTTTTTTTCCGGTGTTGCCCATGTCCTCGTATCATCTTCGATTTCTGCAATTTTTAAGCCATTTCACATGCAAATAATAGCATTCTTTTTTGCGTGTTGGCTTAAATAAACACAACCCACAATACACACACACACACACCGACACATAAGCCAAACAAACAAATAAGAAAACCAAGAAGAAAAATCGAATATACGAACCAATTTTGTGGGACTTTTTTTCCCACGATGCAGTGAAACCGAAAGAAAAACTCCGGCCAAATGAAATGGGCTGGGCGGGGGGGAATGTTGGAAAATAAAACAATACGCTTGAATTGAGGCACATACCTGGAGTTAAATGACAACAAATACAAGGACATTCTGATAAAAAAAAAACACACACACACGCAAACATATGCATATGCTCCATTTGGATATCACGAATGAAGGCGAATGTAGAAATCACATGACGAGGAATCCAGAAAGAAAAAAAAAACGCCGAGAAAATGTAATGAAATTGCTTGATTGGAATTTTATGAGTGTCATTTTGTGATAGTTTGTAGTCGATGCGAGTTCTGATTTTTTTTCCCAATTTGTTTTTCTCGGAGGGTTTCCGGGAACTCATCGAGTGCACACAAACGTTGGGCAAATATTTATTTTCAGACTGAGAGAATTGTTGAAGCATCACCAAATAAAAAGGAAACACAGCGGACAATAAACTAAAGATTAAATACAATTTTTTTATTATAAACTTCTTGACCTGGAGCTTGAACAATTCTGAAAATTAAAAAAATCAAAATTCACTGTAATTCAAAGAAGAAATATTGGAGAAATAAATTAAATACATGTTTTTTTATTAAAAATTATTGACCTCGAGCTTAAAAAATTCTAAAATTAAAAAAATCAAAATTCCCTACAATTGAAAAGATTCATCAGAAGTTTATTTTTTCAAAGAAGAAATATTGGAAAATATAATTTTTTAAAAAAAAAAAAAAAAAAAAAAAAAAACATTCTAAATTCTAGAGAATGAAGGTCGATACAAATCAGTGTATTTCCTAAAAACCGACAAAGAAGAAATATTAGAAAATTAAACTAAATAAATTTTTTTTATTAAAAATTCTCGATATTGAAAAAATTCTAAAAAAACAAAATTCACTATAATTGAAAAGGTTCATCAGAAGTTTCATACTTCAAAGAAGAAATATTGGAGAAATAAAATAAATAAAATTTTATTAATAAAAATTATTGACTTCGAGCTTGAAAAATTCTAAAAATTAAAAAAATCAAAATTCACTACAATTGAAAAGCTTCATCAGAAGTTTATTTTTTCAAAGAAGAAATATTAAAAAAATAAATTAAATACATTTTTTTTTATTAAAAATTCTTGATCTCGATATTGAAAAAATTCTAAAAAATCTAAATTCACTATAATTGAAAAGGTTCATCATAAGTTTCATTCTTCAAAGAAGAAATATTGGAGAAATAAATTAAAAATAATTTTTTTATTAAAAATTCTTGATCTCGATCTTAAAAAAATTATAAAAATGAAAACATTCAAAATTCGAGAAACACAAGGTAGATACAAAATATTGAACTTGAAATCAGTGTATTTTCTAGATATCGATGGCTTAATATAGAAAGGACATAACTCGTAAGGTAACAACTTTACAACATTTGAAAAGCTTAAAAAAAAACATACAAAAATTTTAAAGGCAATTTTAAATAAAAATGCACAACAAATTTAATTATGAAACTAATGTTTTTTTTTTGGATTTTAGTTACGCCCTTTTTTAAAAAAGGGCCATAAATCCGGTATTTTTGATCAAAAACCCCTGAAATTTTTGTGGGTTGTGTATTTGACAATGGTGTACGAAAATATGTAAAAAGCAAGATTTACAAAAAAAAAATTAAGCCATCGAAATATTAGAAAAATATTGTTTTTTTTATTAAATCTCGGGCATGAAAAAAAATTTAAAAAATAAAAAAATTCTAAATTCAATACAATTGAAAACGGTCGACGCGAAACGATGAACTGTTTTCCTATAAACCGACAAATCTCGGTTTTTTTTTCTTTTCAACAATTTCCCATAACTTTCATTATAGGCTTTTCAATTGAAACTGGTTTTCGATTATTTGTTTTCTACCCCGTCAAACATTCTGCCCATGAATACATTGTATTTGAACCTGCCTGCCTGTTTTGTTTTGGGTAAAACATGCATGTGCATGTAGTAAAATATTAATTGCCAAAGTTTCTTTTGGTTGTTCGGTTTTAAAAGAAACCCCTTTTTAAAATTCTTTCCGTGTTTCACTCGTTATTCACATACACGCAGCCGAACAACGCACACACACACAGAGACATCGCCGAATGTTCAACTTTTGTTTCGCAACAACCATTACCAGGGGCGGCTCAAACAGTGTGGGAATACGTGAAACGATGGACGGTGGGGTCAGGTGGGCCAAAATGAAGGGAGGCTAGAATGCGGTCATCGTTGTACAGAACTCAAAGGTGCTGAGAAGAACTGGTGGCTGGAGGTGCTAGAAGATATAGATAATAGAATGCCATATTTTTGTTTAAAGACAACCACATAAAAAGTGCATCTTTAGGTTAGAGGGCAAAGAAATTGTCTGCCCTTTTCTGCAGTATCGAAAATGCGAATAATATTACCCTTTGCCCTTCCAATGAAAAAGGCCCCTATCAGTCCATCTCCCCCGCAATTGATTTTTATTGAAAAATCCTATATTTCCCTCATTGTCTGTCTTTCTAGGTCTGTTGGATTCCTGGCAACATCATCGATTGTTAAGTTTTTTTTTGTTCCACTGTTCACCATCTTTTGTTTCTCCGCTCAACTGTAATTGTGTGTTAACTTTGAACAAACGTATTTGCTTTGCTAAAAGGTTGCGCGAGCGAGTGGTGTTGCTGCTGTTTTCCGTATCCGACGCAAATGCTGTATGACTTTTTGATACTCAATACAAATGTGCGAGTAACTACCGGTCGGTATGATGTGTGCCTGATGCCTTTTGCGCTGGCATTACTTTGAAACAAATTTTCCAACAGAGTTGTTTTTCTTTCTCTCTCCTTGTTTTTTTTGGGGTGGTGGGGAACTTTTGCCCTGAAGGTGAAATGAAATTAGTTACATGGATAACTTTGGTTCTGAACATTGTGTAGATGCGGTTTTTTTGTTTGTTCAAAATTTCAACAAAACAATCGAAATGGGGTTTTTATATTTGCTTAGGAAACTTTCAATTGATTGGAGAGAAATTATTGCATATTTTAAGGAGGTATAGATGTAATTCAATATGCCACCATTATATTGCACTCATATACGCTTCTATTATTCTGGGGGCTTCCATTGTTTTGCCTATTGGCTCACAAAAAGTGCATATATTTTTAATTATAATGTATTGTTTTACTTCTTTATGTTTGGCTAAAACTTTTAATTGAATTTGATTGTTTGTTGGCTTAGTCGTTGTTGTGGCACACAGCAAGTAACAGGGAAATTATGCAATTGATAAATTATTCCGTTTTTGTTATGAGTTCAAAGTTTTTTTATTTATTTGAAAAACAATAAAAACAAAGGAATAAAATAAAAATGCAATGTTTTCCACTGCCACTGTTTATTTATGCCATGAATGTGTTTATGTTGAAAGCTCCTGAAAATATGCACTAGAATTTGCACATTTTTAATGAACTGTCGAAATGTAGGCAACTCATGTTTCTTCGTTAGTTAAAGAACTGATACGACAATGGGCATATATTTAAAGAGAAACTGACATTTCAATTTCAAACAGTCAAGAGTTCGGAATTGAGAACCGAGTTGGATCAATAATAGCAGACAGTAAAGGGGGCCACCCAGTGCTGTGTGTGGTGCACCCAGTAAATGGACAGAAAGAAAAACACTCGATAGAATGTGTAGGAGGAGATATATGTTACCGGATGATTCCATCGCCTGCTTGGTACGGAGCAACACAAATGGTTAAGTTTTCAGTAACAATGGCTAACAAATTTTAAGTGGCAGCAGCGACGGATTTTTGTTTTAAAAAAAATGCGAAAAATTCAAGTTCTAAGAAAATTGTTATTTCAAAAACGAAAAATTGTGCCAAAAACGAAACATTGAGGTCTTGAATCGACGCTGGGCTGTTGCTGTTGATGATTCCATCGCCTGCCTGGTCACAGAGCAACACAAATGGTTTTCAGTTTTCAGTAACTGCATTTATCTTATTGCCTCTTGGACAATGGCTAACAAATTTCAAGTGTTCTAAATACAAAATTCGAAAAAATTCGAAAAATTCAAGTTCTAAGAAAATTGTTATTATCCATTCGCAAAACTTTTTTTTTTTTTCAAAATCAAAAAATGCAAAAAAAAAAAACACTTTGAGGTCTTGAATCGACGATGGGCTGTTGCCATATCCCATATCTTTCACGTGGCCCCAAAGGAAGAAGTCGCCAGGTGTTAAATCACACTTTGTAAACTCTGGTTTTCTTTGACGTACGTGAAACAGCGAGAAAGGAACACAAGGAAGAAATGGGTAACGCCGTCAAAGACATATAAAGGACGTGCTGACTCCAAGATCTTTCACGGTGGCCAATTGTGATCAGCTCTTCCAGCGATAACACGGTCTGGAAACTTTTTAGTTTTTCAAACGGTGACTGCAAGATTTTCAACATTTTTGTAGTGAATTTTAATAATTTCAATTCGTTGTTAAATCGTGTATCGTTCCATTTTTAGTAATGACGCAGTTTCTACTTGTCAAATGTTCAAAAATAATAGCTTCATAGGTGACAGCTACCGAAATACCGGGTGAGTCAAAATAACACCTCTTGTTGGAGAACCCTGTACTTAAATTCCATTATTGTTTACAGCTCACCTTTTGTTTTACAACCAATATTTCCTAAAAACATAATAAGTTATGTTAAGTTAAACATAAGTTCTCCGAATATCGTTGCATACTTTTCGGGGCTTTTTTTTTTGCAATAACTGTGCGAAAATTTTAATTTTATTTTTCATCATTTTTTCAAAATAAATTTGCGATTTTTTTTTTTTTGATAAATGTAAATTTTGTTAATTAATGGCGTTTTATCCTTTTGGTTTTTCTTTTGCAATAACTGTGCGAAAATTTTAATTTTATTTTATATCGTTTTTTTTCACAATTAATTTGCGAAATTGTTTTTTTTTTGATAAATGTAAATTTTGTTAATCTGTACCCGCCCAGGAAAATTAGTTTTCTGTATTGTGGCGTATTTTTAAAAAACTTAATCAAACATTTTCAACCAAATTTGAAAACTTTGCTGAATTGTGCTAGTCAAGCAAATTTATTACATTTATTTATCGGTTTTTTCAAAAATTTAAAATTTTACAAAAATGTAAATTTTGCTAATTTGTTTTTTATTTTATTTTACATCGTCCTTTTCAAAATTAATTTGCGAATTTTTTTTTTTTTTTTTGATAAATGTAAATTTTGTTAATCTGTACTCGCCCAGGAAAATTGGTTTTCTGTATTGTGGCGTTTTTTTAAACAAAACTTAATCAAACATTTTCAACAAAATTTGAAAACTATGCTGAATTGTGCTAGTCAAGCAAATTTATTAAATTTGTTTAGCAGTTTTTTTCGAAAATTTAAAATTTTACAAAAATGTAAATTGTGCTAACTTGTTTTCACCTAATAAAGATTTTTATTCGAAAATCCATTTTTTTTTTCAAAACCTTTTTAAAATTGTCCAATGTCTTAGAGTTGTGCTAGTCGAGCATTTTCCGTCATACACTGAAAAATGCTAACTTTCATAATTTCGGATCGATTTTTTTAATAATTTGGCTTTTTTTTTGCAATATTTGGGCTTTTTGCATGGACTTGGTCTTTGGTCGACTTTGACTTTTGTATACGCTTACAGTTGATTTTAATTTTCCAATTAATAATACTATTTAACCTAAAAGTAGGCAACAGAAGTTTTTTATTTAAATTAAAATCCTAAAAGTATACTTTAGTTTATATTGACCCAGCTTTCGATATATCGGCATTAATAGGTTAAACTCTTGGCCCACTTCTGAATAGAGAAATGTTAACTTGAATCTATGGAAGTGCATCAAAATCCATAGGGTTTTGCTGGCTCCACTCTCAAGTTGTCATTTAATTTATTTTAGCATTGAATATTTTGTCCAGATTTATTGCGTTTTTTTTTGAGAATTTTTCATGAACATTTCCATTCTGCTTCACTCGAAATATCTTGGGTAAATGCTTTATTTTCTAAACTCTAAGTCCTAACAACAAAGTTGTTACCCAAAAAAAAAACCCCAACTGTCTTCACGGTGTTTATGATTTTTCTCATATAAATCTTAGTCGAATATTTTAAATGTAAACGATTTCAACAAATTCCATAGTTCTACTGTAACTTTCCCCTTAGGACACCAGATGATCCCTCTTCGCTTGCAATGGCTGAAGTTCTCCCCATAAGTTGTTGTCCTTCACACAGCAAACGATTTTCGTCCACCATAACTTCATCTTTTTGGGAAAATCATTTTTCAAACATTTTTGCAGTGATTTCCGTTTTGGGTATACTCTATTCAATGAATCCGTAGCCGAATCCGTATCCGGAAGACAAGACAGCCAGGCAAACAAAGTGTTGCAGTGGGGATAAACGCAGAGTGTGGGGCCACATGTAGTTGTAGACAATACAGCAACAGAGCTCAGGCAAGCTGAATGTTACCTTGGTGAGGCTTTCTTTCTTTCTTTCTTCCTTCCTTGTTTTCCGAATACAAAAAAAAAATAGCAACTGGCGCCAAAAAGGAAATAATAGCAACACCATGGCAACAACAATATGAGGGGCATACACAAAACACAAATTTGAAACGTGCCACTGCAGTCACCGGCAACATTCCAGCCAACATCTCGAGTCCTCACAGTCCTTGCACAAAAGACGAAACTCACACACACACACAGGCATGCTCATGCACAAAAGTATCATCGCTATCATCATCAAAATGTACGTTTAGTGAAATAGAAATCAAAACAGTCACTTGGGGTGGTTTTGAATACCAAAAACGAAAGATTTCCACCCCGCATCGGCAGCCAACGAACCGAACTCTTACCTCAAGCAATCTCCACAATTCAGCCCGCCCCACCCAAAACTCCGGTCTGGAAGGCATGTGCCTGCTATCAGTGGGCATCTTCAAGGAATTGCTTTCTGCATTCATTCACTCAGTCAGTCAGTCAGTGAGTCGTTCGTTAGTTTAGGTAGTAGGTGCATCTTCTGCATACATATTATTCTTGATATCATGCCGAATTGTCTGCCATCTATCCTTTGGCCCGGTGTGAATATACAATGCACTCCGTCATACATTGGTTGACTATCCATGCAACACCCCCTCCCCACCATGTATGTGTGCCACACGTTGCAGCTTGCATTCAAAATAGACAGACAGACGGAGGTTTTGTGAGGTGGTTTGGGGCTGCATTGTTTTGTGGCAAATCAATAGAGAGTTGAAATTTAAAATACGTATGTGGAATTATTTAATAAACACTCGTTTATTATTTGTGACGTTCCGTGAATTGGATGGGGATGGAATATCCATCTGTTCAGTAGCACCTTTGTTTTTAAACGAATTAAAACAATACAGCGATACCTCCTTAAAGAAGGCAGTGGTTTTAAAAAATATTCATTTTTGGAATTATTTATTGAAACAGATGAGAACAATTAAGCGCTGTCTCCTCAAAGTAGGCAATGGTTTTTTAAAATATTAATTTTTTGAATTATGTATTTGGAATTGTTTATTCAATATCATCTTAAACATTTGCAACTTCATTAACAACAGATTACAGCCATTAAGTGATAGCTCCTCAAAGTAGGCAGTGGTTTTTGAAAATATTAATTTTTAAATTAAGTATTTGTCATGATTTATTGAATATCCTTTTAAACCGTTGCAACTTGATTTAAAGCAGATTAGAAGACTTAGGCGATACCTCCTCAAAATAGGCAATGGTTTTTAAAAATATGAATTTTTTGAATTATGTATTTGGAATTGTTTATTGAATATTCTTTTAAACATTTGCGACTTTACTTAAAACAGATTAGAGCCATTAAGTGATAGCTCCTCAAAGTAGGCAGTGGTTTTTTAAAAATATTAATTTCTTAAATTATGTATTTGGAATTGTTTATTGAATATCAATTTAAACAGTTGCGACTTCATTTAAAGCATATTAGAAGACTTGGGCGATACCTCCTCAAAATAGGCAATGGTTTTTAAAAATATTAATTTTTGAAATTAAGTATTTGTCATGATTTATTGGATATCCTTGTGTACATTTAAAGCAGATTAGAACCATTAAGTGATACCTCCTCAAAGTAGGCAATGGTTTTTGAAAATATTAATTTTTGAAATTAAGTATTTGTCATGATTTATTGGATATCCTTGTGTACATTTTCTACTTCATTGAAAGCTGATTAGAGCCATTAAGTGATAGCTCCTCAAAGTAGGCAATGGTTTTTAAAAATATTATTTTTTTTAATTATATATTTGGAATTGTTTATTGAATATCCTATTTAACACTTGCAACTTCATTTAAAACAGATTATAACGATTAAGCCATAACTCCTCAAAGTAGGCAATGGTTTTTGAAAATATAAATTTTCAAAGTAGGCAATGGTTTTTGAAATATAATTTTTTTTAAATTTCTGTCTACATCTTTCCACCAGTCGAAAGCGGTTTCCGAATGTCTGTGGCTTTATTTTTCCAGACTTGGCTTTAGAGATAAATCCCCTACTCGTAGGGTCACCGTAATCTAGTATTTTAAATCGTCTCCAGAAATGTGTGTTTCCAATAGAACTGGATCCCGGTTTGTTGGGTCCAAGTCATGATTTCGCCATCCTTAATGTATGCACTATTCTTTGGAAATCTGGGCTATTAACCTAAGGTGATTGGTTGAAGACATGGACAGGGGTTTCTTACTGAACTTGTGGCCCTCTTTTGGGCATATTCAATTGTTGAAAGGATACTTTAAGCACTCATATTTATTAACCCATTCTTCATAAATCTAATGGCGCGTAGATTTCCAATTAAACATATGCCATTCTTTTGGGCATCATTGTGAAATCAGGGCATACCTTAAGGAGTTAATATAACAAAAATACAAGCCACACTTTAAGGAGTTAGAAATCGTTTAGACTTTAACGTGTGGAGTGTGATTAATAGATCGTAGATATACGAAAACCTTAAAAAAAATATTGTAAAAATATTTTAAAAAATCTGGCATTCTTCTAGGGTCAATATATGGGAAAAGGAGTGGACAATGCTTCATTTACCTGTGTTGTCTGTCTCAGGAGTTTTTTGGGGCTCATAGGATTGTTCCTAGTTAGAGAGCGGGTGGTGGTTTATTAGTGAAACTTTTTCACTCGAACCTTAGCTAGACCAAATAAGTTTCTCATACCTAGTCATTTGAACCTTCATTTGAATATATTTCCCCAGATCATGTCCTCTTCTTGCCAACATCTTCTTTTTATCCATTGTCTTAATATTCTCTAGCAAATGCAATGCCAACGCCGGCATACCCTTCACCTGAGCATTTGGGGAATATTTATGGATTTTGTTTTTTTTTATTTTATTTTTTTGTGTGGAAAAATTGAATTAACCAAACGCCAAAATGAATGGGGAAGAAAAATCCCAGATGCCACTTAAGAAACAATTTCATAAAAATAAATTGATACAGAAATCATTTATACTTGTTTTCATTCCCATTTTTTCCCCCCCTCCAAAAACACCAAACTGAACTGAGAAGCAGAAAATCATTTCAGCTGTTTTTTTGTGTGTTGTTTTTGCCTTGCTTACTTTGCTGGGGTTCATAATGATGAAAGCTTGGAAATGTGTTTATTGTGTAGTGTGTAGAGGTTGGAGAGTGTGGGTGTGGATTGGTGTGGAACGAATCCTGCAACAGAAAATAGTTCAAAGTATATTTCACTCAGTGTTTCTGTATTTTTTTTTTTGTATTCCCTCTCTATTCAACAAATGATGTCATTAAATATTTACTACTGTTCTCGTCGACTTCACTAACAACTCTATACCGAACAACGAAAACACCGGCAAGGACACTACAGAACTCCAACGATACCAGCGATACCACCTCCATTTAGTCATCAAAGCGTTATCCTTTTTCAGAGGTATCTGTCTGTCGGTTGTTGCTGTTTCAACTCCTCTGTATGTTGTTGCAAGATAAACATTTCCCAGCCAGATCTGTTTGGCTGGAGGAAGTCTGTCTGTGTGTGTGGGAAAACAAACAGAAGCAGATAAACTCATAACATAATCGTTACGTTTTATTGTCGACAATCATTGTGTTTGATTGTTGAGAGGGCTCCTCGTCTTCGCTGCTGTGCGAGATTGCCGGTCTTCTTGCTCATTCTGGGCGGCAACATTATCAAACCTCATCAACATCAGCAGCGGAAACATCAATACCCGGACCAGCAGCAGCAGCAACAGCATTTGCCTCATCAGCATCAACATCAGCAGCGTTGTTCTCAATACCAGCCGAGTTGTTTAAATGTGAAGAGGCGTTGAAAATATTAAATGAACTACTGCCGCTTCATTACATTTTAAGCAACAGCACACTGTAGCATACTTTAAGGCGCAGATAGAAAAAGTGCCGGATTGAAAAGGTTGCCAAACTCTTGGTGTCACTTTATTTTAATTTAAGAGCAATTTCGCAGTTGACATTTGTAGCATAGTTTTAGGTGTTTCATAGAGTCAACGCCTAAGGCCGATGATAATGGAGTTTGCAGGAAATGATGGACTTTAAATTTTTAAATTTATTTATCGGATTGTTTGTTAAGAAAATCATTTCATTGTAAGAAAAAAATCGTTTGCCAAGATAAATTTCCCCCAAGGTATGCAATTGTTTTTGTTGCGTCGGGACTAAGCCCGATTCACTTCTGCTTCAGCAAAAAATCTAGGCACAATTTGAAAGTACTTGATATTTGTTAAAAAAAATCTGTTATTAGGTGAATATTCCCCCAAAGTATGCTATTATTTTTGATACGTCGACCTAGGAGATATTTCCTTCTATAATCAGGGACTAAGACCGATTGACTTTTGCTTCAGCAAAAAATCCAGGAACAATTTGAAAGTACTTGATATTTGTTAAAAAAAAATCTGTTATTAGGTGAATATTCCCCCAAAGTATGCAATTATTTTAGATGATATTTCCTTCTATAATCAGGGACTAAGACCGATTGTCTTTTGCTTCAGCAATCATAAAAGATCTAGGAAAGATTTTAAAAAAATATTTTTGGTATTTGTTAAAAAAATCTGTTATTAGGTGAATATTCCCCCAAAATATGCAATTATTTTTGTTGCGTCGACCTAGGTGATATTTTCTTCTATAATCAGGGACTAAGACCGTTTAACTTTTGCTTCAGCAATCATAAAAGATCTAGGAAAGATTTTAAAAAAATATATTTCGTATTTGTTAAAAAAATCTGTTATTAGGTGAATATTCCCCAAAAGTATGCAATTTTTTTTTTTAACTTTTTACTTTAATAATCAGGGCCTATGAAATATTTCTAAATATATTTGGAATTTGATCAAAAATACCTGGTTCAATTCCCATCAGAGCTTTGGCTGCAAAAATCTAGCCGTATGGTCTGTGTCACCCGTTTTACATCCTATATGTGTCAGTGCGTGCTAGGGAATTGTATCTTTTTCTCCTACTTCAGAAGTCGTCATGTGCCCGCTCGCAGTCTTATGCCACTTCTCCGCGGAAGCCTGCCAGAATATTTCGGCTTTCTTTGTCCGCTCGCACTTAAATGTCACTCCACATATACAAGGCTTTCAGTGCCCAAAATTGTTGGTCATAGCTCCTTCGAGAAAAAAACCTGTCATATGTTATCGTACTCCAGAGGCTTTTCTCGGAAAGGGCCAGCCAGAAAGACTCGTATACCAAAAGCCTTCCCCTGGCTACTCTCTTTGTCATATCAGTTCTCCAACTCTCATGTCTTTTGTGCAGAAAGGTCTTTCAAAGTCTCTCGTACTCCACGAGGCTTTCTTGTGTCGCTTCTCTACAAATTCCTTCCGTGTATAATGACTTGTGTTCGCCTTTTCTCCTAAACCTCCTTGAGTATACAAAAGTCTTTATCATCATCAACCCTCCGTCTCATATGCCTCCAGATTTTTCTCACATTTCCATTTTTCCATCATTATTTTCAGTCCAAAAAAAAAAAATAAAATAAAAATATATTCCTTTTATGGTCATTCGTTTCGGTTAAATGTTGGCAATTTAAATTCATCTTTTGAAACACCCAAAAATTAAATAATAAAAAAAAAACAACGACATTCCTTTTAATGGGGGGTTGTTGGGTTTACTGCCACCGTCAGGCTTTCATTACCCGGCGCTGACCTGAACAGGTGGCCAGACTCATTTCTGTTATGATTGCATACATTCAGGAGCGTTATTTTTCTTTTACTGATTTGCGTTCAGGTATAAAATGTTTATTTTCTTTGGCAGGGGAATAAAGTGAAATGACTGATTGCTTGCCCCCCTCCCAGTTTACCGACAAGTTTGATGTGGTCTATTAAAATTAGAATTGTAATAAATTTGAAATTGAGTCGTTTATTTTGAATGTTCAGTGAGGCAGCAGCGAACATAAAATAATAATGTGAAGGCTGTTATAATATGCTGAGACTGACGACTCTATTGTCAGATGATAAGAACGACTCATGTAGAAATGAAGAAATCATCATGTAACAAAAATTATGCATTTCTTTTTAGGGAATGCTATCAAAATAATGGGGTTTTTTTTGTGCTTTCTATTAAAGCGTTTATCGTCCATCTGGAGTATACTTTCAGGCTTTGGCAAAGCAATGTTAAAGTCACAGATCGAGAGGTTTAGGCGAAAAGGAATTCCATTTTAGGTTTGCAGGATAATGGCACCGCCACTTTTTCAAATTCGCAAAAAGGAAAGTTGTGGAGAAACCCGTTTTTTTGTTACTGAATACCTAATTGGGTACTACAATACTCCTGAAGTAATCGAAGCATCTAGTGTGCCCTGGTTTTAGATTCTAACAGTTCCTTTCCCTTTTATAACCAGAACTCTCATAAAACTATTTACTTCGCTGCATGAACATATTTAGCCTACTTTAAGGAAGCTCATACATTCTAATTATGTTGCCTCCATTTAGGAGGGCTGAAAACTTGGGCAAATGTAAACAAACCAAAGTCGGCAGTAGCACGAACATTTTTCCATAAACATCACAAAAGTAGGCAACTAGTTACAAGAAATGAGTTTAACAGTTCAAAGGAATGTTTAAATGTTTTACATTTTACTTTTCCCTTCGGACTCTTTTTTTTAACATTTGCAAGTGCAGTTTGATGGGGTCCATGCAAGTTGTAGCCTACATTTCGGTTAATAAACTGTAAAGGTTTGTTTGACTATTTGCCAAGACTTGAAAAAAAAACTAAACAAAATTTCAATAATTTTTTTTAGGCGAAAATAATGTGTAGATTTTGTGGCCTACTTTTGGGCTGTTAACTGCAAAGTTTTATAAGGACATCAATGCTGTTCTTAAGAAGTTTCCGGGGTATTTGTAATGTTAATAATCCCAAGAAAAAAATAGTTTGTTGTGTTTCAAAATGTGTTGCCTATTTTTTTGGCTGTTAACTTTTAGTTTGGGCTGTTAACTGCAAACTGTTCCAAGGACATCTAAGTTGTTCTTAAGATGTTTCAGGATGTTTTTTTTTGTTGTTTTAACAATCCCTGGAAAAATTAAATTTTTATGAGTACTAAATTGTGTTGCCTACTGTTCGGTTGTTGACTGCAAAATGTTATAAGGACATCTATAGGGTTGTTGACTATGATTTTTGTGAATTATTACAACTACCTGAGGACATCTAAGCTGTTCTTACGACGTTTCCGGATTATTTTTTGTAGTGTTAACAATCCCTGGAAAAAATATATTTTTATTAGTGTTAAATTGTGTTGCCTACTTTTAGGCTGTTAGCCGCTGTAGGGGCATCTAAAGGGTTTTTTTTAAAAAAAAGCAATACCGATTTTAATTCTAAAATATGTTGCCTACTTTTGAGATTTTTATTTTTGACGTTGCCTACTTTAAAGGAAATCTTTGAGTTCTTACTTTGTGGGTTGTCGACTTTGAGTGAGATCTTCTAGATGTTCGTTTTTTGTGTTGCCTAAGTTTTATTCTTATATGTTTCCTACTCTGAGGGAGATATTTGTAAATGTTTCGATATTGTGGCCTACTTTTCGGTTGTTTACTGCAAAGGATATCTATGTTTTTTACCAAGAAGTTTCACAAGTATTTTTTAGTGTTAGCACTTTCAAACTATATTTTCTCCAGAACAAACTACATTCTAAAAATCTGTTTTTTGATATTTGATGTTAACCAGCAATTTTGTAGGGAAATCTAATGAGTTGTTGACTAAGAGTTTTAAAACAAAAAATCTTAAAAAAAAACCAATACTGTTTTAAGGTTAAAATGTGTTGCCTACTTTGAGGGATATCTATGTTTATTATTTATGTTGCCTACTCTTTGGCAGATTGTAATTTTTTATGTTGCCTACTTGGAGGGTGTTGTTTATAGTTTTATGTTGCCTACTCTGAGGGAGATTTATGTAAATGGTTGGATTTTATAAGTAGGGATTGTATAAGGTAGAGTGTAGTATAAGGTAGCGTGTAGTGATTAGTTGTAGAGTGTAGTGTTAACATTTTCAGAATAAGCCGTATTTTCTCATCACAAGTTATAAAAATGCATTATGTTAAAATGCATTGCCTACTTTTCGACTGTTAACCGTTCATTTTGTTGTGGACTAAGAGTTTTTTTTAACCCATGTAAAAACCCCACAATACTATTTTTAAGGTTAAAATGTGTTGCCTACTTTTGAGATGATTATTTCGTTTGCGTTACCTACTTTGAGGGATATCATGTTTATTATTTATGTTGCCTACTTTGAGGGAAATGTTTATTTTTTTTATTTTGCCTATTTTTAGGGTGATGTTTAAACTTTTATGTTGCCTACTCTGAGGGAGATTTATTCAAATTTTTTGGTCTACTGTATAAGGATTTCTAAATTTTTGCCGAGAAGTTTCACGAATAGTAGTTGAGTGTAGATATCTACGTTTATTATTTATGTTGCCTACTTTGAGGGAGATGTTAATTTTTTATGTTGCCTACTTGGAGAGTGATGCTTATTCTTTTATATTGCCTACCTTGAGGCACTTATTTCTTAAAATGGTATAACATAATTTTAGGGTTATTTTATATAGCTTCAAAGAGATGATTTTATAAAAATTTAAAAACTTATTTTAATTTTCAAACATTTTTAGTTGTTCAGTGGATTTTGTTGGATTGTTTGTTTTTATTTCGAGGTCCTTTTTCGTAACAAAACTTATTTTCTTCTCAGTTTGTTGTACATAAATTCCCAAGCTTCCCAACCATATAAATCTTAATGGTGAGCCGTGGCTGCGACTTTTCCGTTTCCGCCCCCCCTTGCCCTGTTCGGAGCCGCCTTGATATTCTTTGCTGCATTTTATGGTGTTTATTAAGTTTTGTGTTTTATGGCACTGGTGTCATGCTCTGTCACATACATTTTGTATTCTGCTTATGCTGCTGTGATTTTTTTTTTTTTCCCAACAACCGTATATGTCTGCACCAAAAACGGAAAAAAGTGCCCGGATTTTACATACGCAAGGAAGAGCCCACACAAGGAGGAACGAATGGTCAGGACAGACATGGGAGTACATTGTCATGTACTCCAGTCGGTGACTGCATTTATGGTGTATATGATATACACGTTCCAAACACAGATTACACGGGCCATAAACAATTTAAGTTTTCTTGCTGCTGCTTAAAGCCGTGTTTTTTCGCGTTGCCTACTTGTAGGAGGCAACGTTACGTGCGAGCAGTAAAACTGTGAAACGGCCGTGAGTGTCCAAAATTGCAATTCGTCGTTTGAGATTAAATTTAATTTGTTCATGTTTTTTTTCTTTGCCATTAATTTTTATATATTTTTATGGTATTTTTCTCCGTTGTCCAAATGGGCAGCTCGATAAATATTTTACTATAAATAAATAAAGCACAATTGTAGGCGTAGAAAGGGAAACAATTTCGAAACTTTGAGAACGGACAATGGTCAACTTATGAAAAAACTGGAAAATAAATTTAATAATTTAAAAGTTGACTTTTAATCGTTATTTTGCTGGGTGATTTTTGAGGGAGAGACAAAGAGAGGAGTTAGTTTAAGCACATGTGTTTCTTTTGGCACTTCCTGGCTTGCCAACCGCTGGATGAACTGACACCACCTCTACAGCCAACAGCAGGGGATTGTGCAAAAACCAGTTCATTTTGTTGGGAGTTTTTCTGAAAAGGGTCAAGTCTTCTTTATGTTGTTCCGGCTTTTATGTTGTATTTTCGAGCGCATATTGTGTATCATTGTTTTTGACAGGCACTTTTTTTTATAAAATTCACTTTTAACATCCATCCTCCCCCGCTCTCGACTGTTAAGTTTAACAATAAATACAGTTTTCTATGGCTGTTGTTGAAAAGTTCGCCACAGAGGCCGGAGATAATAGACGAGAGGGAGAAGGAGAGAAAGAGAAAACACATTATGTCCTATATGATTTTATTTCACAACAAATTTATTGCATATTTTACTGAAATAGAAGGGCCACTTGAAAAATTTATGAATTTTTAATACAAAACAAACAGAACAGTACAGAGCAGAAAAAAAGGGAATAACAGATTTGCGAAACAGTAAGTCAAGAGAAAAAGGAAACTCTAATGAAAATAGAGAAAGGGATGGCCTCAGTCAAATGAAGTTCAGAATGTAGACAAGTGAATGCGTAAATAATTCAAGGCATACTTGAGGGCGATGACAGGAAATGTCTATTTTTTTTATTAGTTGGCTGGGAATATATTAAAAACCCACTTTCGGGTTCATAGGGAAAAACTGGCAGTCGAAGCCATTATAAATTAGATTAGTTATTAAAATAAGGTTACAACTCCCAAAAGTATGCAGTAAAACTTAGATTTAGAGCGGGGTTTATATTACAGCTGTTTTATTAACTGTTTTCTTTATAGCCTATTGAAAAGGTCGTAAAATAAAATAAAATAAAACAAAATAAAATAAATTAAAATAAAATAAAATAAAATAAAATAAAATAAAATAAAATAAAATAAAATAAAATAAAGTAAAATAAAATAAAATAAAATAAAATAAAATAAAATAAAATAAAATAAAATAAAATAAAATAAAATACAATACAATAAAATAAAGTAAAGTAAAATAAAATAAAATGAAATAAAATAAAAATAAAATAAAATAAAATAAAATAAAATAAAATAAAATAAAATAAAATAAAATAAAATGAAATGAAATGAAATGAAATGAAATGAAATGAAATAAAATAATATAAAATAAAATAAAATAAAATAAAATAAAATAAAATAAAATAAAATAAAATAAAATAAAATAAAATAAAATAAAATTAAATAAAATTAAATAAAATTAAATAAAATAAAATAAAATAAAATAAAATAAAATAAAATAAAATAAAATAAAATAAAATAAAATAAAAACCAACGTTTACTTTCAACAAGATGGCGCTACGTGCCACACAAGCAACGCAACCATTGCTCTTTTACGGGAAAAGTTTCCGGACCTTGTTATCTCTCGAAGAGGTGATCACAGTTGGCCAACAGTCAGGGTATGCCCCCAGTAAACGCAATGCATTGTGTTTGCGGAAGGAAATTAGGGTATCTATTTTGGACATTTTTCAAATGTTTTCAAATGGCAATACAATAATCTCCATGAGCCATGTAAAACTTCTCTGGCAGAGCATTAGCTGCTCAGAGTCGGTTTTAAAAAGTACGTCCCGGTCAGTGAGTACAGAAATTATTCCACGTCAGTTTCTCTGAATTTATATGAAGTTTATATGAAGCTTTTATAATAAATGAAAAAATCTCATTTTTTAATATGGCGATTTTCGAAAAATCCCTAAAATAAATATTAAAAACTGAAGAGTGTGCTAATAAAGAAAATCTAAAATATTTCGTTTCGGAGAAAAACCTCATTGGGCACTTTTTCGATATAAAAAAACAGTGAATTGTGCTGCATTGCTTGCAGTGAACCCAACCAACATCTAAATGAAAATTGCAATTGCAAAAATTCCAAATCCTTCGAAATGTCTCTCAGAAAACGAAAGTTCAATTGCATTTTTTAAACAATTCACATTTCCTAAACTGATTTGCAAATATTTGCATACCTTCTGAGTGATTGTTTTCGAAATCTTTGTCAGAAATAGCACACATTCAGGCTTTCGGCAAAAATGCATAAAGGTCACTGCCTACTTTTAGGTCAATCAATAAAACATATTTGCTAATGTTTTCTATTTATTTTCACTTTTGCAAAAGTTCCGAGAAATCAATTATATTCTCTACGGCAGTCAATAAAATAAAAAAAAAATCAGGTACTGCATTTTTGGAAGCTCTCAATCAATGCTACTCAATTCCATCATTGCCAATTCATTTGGATTCTCACAATACTTGAAAAAAACTTTAAAATGCTTGGTCTTTTTTGTTAACCAAGTAAGCTTTTGTTAGTTTGGCAAAAGTTGTTGCATATTTTTGGGATTTATCATAAGAGTTTTATTTTATTTTGTCGTCTTTAAGAAACACTGCAATTGTTTTTGACATTTTGTATGAAAAAGCTAACAAACTAAAAACCACAGCCTGCTTTAAGGCCTACACTCATAGAGCAAAACACTAATAGGCTTGTTAAAGAGTAAGTACAAAAAAAGTCCTTAAATCATAAATGTTTTCCAATGACATTTTAAATTTAATATTACAATATTTATTTAACTATTCATTAGAATATTTGTGGTCTGTTGCATACTTACAGGAGATAAGATAAACCACCATTTGGATATTTGGTTCAATTGAAGTGTGTTTGTTTTTCTTCAAAGGATTTGAAAATTTTGCGAAACAAACGAAAAACTTATTGAATCAAATAACCCTTCAAATTTCAATATGAAAAACTCTTGATGTCTGTGCAGTACATTAATTTAATTGAATTCCAGTTGTTGTTGAACTGCAAACATTTTAATTAAATCACATGGCCACTGTCGCCCTCTCTGCTTTTACAAAAGCAGAAAGCCCTTAGAATAGCATACTTTTAGGCCTAATGTCAATTATCCCATTTTTTTCTCACATCCCAAGCAAATGATGAAATTTGGTTTGGCAAAAAAAATTACATCAAAGCCTTGGGCAAAATGTCCTAAAATATTTTGGAAAAGTACATTTAAATTAGGGGAGAAAAACAAAAACCTTCCATTACTCCTCAAAAAAAAAATCAATTCAATTTAAATCTATTCTCAATTTTACATACTGACAAAGAGTATAAAAAAAGAAAAACAAACCTCTGGCATACTTTTGAGGTCTGCAAAGTGTGTTTCATTCACTGCCTACTTTGAGGCTCTTAAATTGATTTCTGTGCATTTCTTTTATGTTTGTTTTACTCGTTTTAATTAAAATAAATTCCTTTTTAATTTTCCTTTTTTTTTTTATTTGCATGGAGAAACCACACGATATTTGATATGCCTTTTCGGTTTAACTGGAGGACCGGAAAATAAGGAAATAATCAAAACAAATAACGTTTAATAACTCGGGGGGGAGAAAAGCAGAATAAGGAAACAGAAAAGCCCTTAACGGAAACTCAATTTGAATTTGGAAATAAAATTTCACAGATATTTTGTTAGTGTGATTATAGATACGGCTTGGGCCGTAGAGAAGTAAACGGGGAAATTAGAATATGGCACAGTGGGTCTGAAAGTCGTGGTGAAAATAGTTAGTGAAAGTAAATCAGCTGAGATGTCTTTCATTATAGAAGAATTTGGGTTTGGAAATAAGTTTTTATTTTTAAAAGAAAGTCGGCTTTCATCTTGAAGAAGAAAGCCATCTATAATAAGAAAGTCATCTTTCAGAAGAAAGACTTTCTCCGAGAAGAAAGTCATCTTTCAGAAGAAATTCATCTTTCAGAAGAAAGTCTTTCTCCGAGAAGAAAGTCATCTTTCACAAGAAAGTCGTTCTCCCAGAAGAAAGTCACCTCTCAGAAGAAAGTCATCTATGAGAAGAATGTCGCCTTTCAGAAGAAAGCCATCTTTTATAAGAAAGTCATCTATCAGAAGAAAAGCGTTTCGCTTTCAGTAGAAAGTCATCTTTCAGAACAAAGTCATCTTTCACAAGAAAGTCATCTTTCAGAAGAAAGTCTTTCTCCCAGAAGAAAGTCTTCCTTCACATGAAAGTCATCTCTCAGATAAAAGTCACCTTTCAGAAGAAATTCATCTTTCAGAAGAAACTCTTTCTCCGAGAAGAAAGTCATCTTTCACAAGAAAGTCATCTTTCAGAAAAAACTCATTTTGCAGAAGAGAGTCATCTAGCAGAAGAAAGTCATCTTTTAGAAGAAAGTCTTTCTCACAGAAGAAAGTCTTCCTTCACACGAAAGTCATCTCTCAGAAGAAAGTCATATTTCAGAAGAAAGTCATCTATCAGAAGAAGAAATTTTTGCTTTCAGTAGAAAGTCATCTTTCAGAAGAAAGTCGTTCTCCCCGAAGAAAGTCTTCCTTCACATGAAAGTCATCTCTCAGAAGAAAGTCATCTTTAAGAAGAAAGTCTTCCTTCACATGAAAGTCATCTCTCAGAAGAAAGTCATCTTTTAGAAGAAAGTCATCTTTCAGAAGAAAGTCAGCTTTCAGAAGAAAGTCTTTCTCTCAGAGGAAAGTCTTCCTTCACACGAAAGTCATCTTTCAGAAGAAACTCTTTCTCCCAGACGAAAGTCTTCCTTCACATGAATGTCATCTATCAGAAGAAAGTCATCTTTTAGAAGAAAGTCATCTTTCAGAAGAAAGTCAGCTTTCAGAAGAAAGTCTTTCTCTCAGAGGAAAGTCTTCCTTCACACGAAAGTCAGCTTTCAGAAGAAAGTCGTCTTTCACAAAAAAGTCGTCATTCACAAGAAAGTCGTCTTTCACAAGAAAGTCATCTTTCAGAAGAAAGTCTTTCTCCCAGAGAAAGTCTTCCTTCACATGAAAGTCGTATTTCACAAGAAAGTCGTCTTTCACAAGAAAGTCGTCTTTCACTAGAAAGTCGTCTTTCGCAAGAAAGTCGTCTTTCACTAGAAAGTCGTCTTTCGCAAGAAAGTCGTCTTTCACAAGAAAGTCGTCTTTCACAAGAAAACCGCCTTTCACAAGAAAACCGTCTTTCAGAAGAAAGTAATCTTGCAGATGAAATCCCTCCATTAAAAGATGGTCATTCCTCCTTCAGACAAAAAGGAATCTTTCATACAAAATTCACCTCTCAGAACAAATTCTTTCTTTTATAAGAAAGTCTTCATTCACAAAAAAAAAGTAGTTGTTCAGAATAAAGTCCACAGCATGGGATCAGTGTGTCTCATCTCATAAGGAACCAATTTACTGGATCACACACTTTATTTAATTGTCAGGGCATTCGAAATTATATAGGTAATAGATCTCTGAAAGTCATCTTACACTTTTTGTATTCAATTTTTACAAAAACTCAATAAAATATTACATCAAATTTTATAAAAATATAAAAGCCGCAAATGATGTCTGTCGATTTAATTTTCCTATCGTTTAATACGACGACTCCGAGCAAAGTTATCGGCAATCTTTCGCCATAACATTTGTATTAATATTAATCATACGTTACGGAGTACTTTAAGGAATTTGTAGTTAAAAATATTTTTTCAAAAATGCAAGTAATTACACCGTGTTACAAAAATAGATTTTTTTCTGTCCTATGAACCAAATGCACATATTCGGAAAGAGGGGAAAAAAAAATACACGGCGATTTGCATGTACACGTCAGAATTTTTTTTTTAAGTTTGAAGTATAAAGCTCGTAGTGGCCTGTGTGAAAGCCTTTCGACCGATTTTTAACCCTTTTTCAGTGATTCAATCGAGCTGGTTTTTGGCAGGCAGACTCGTGGAAATGTCTGTATCACGTCAAATTTTTTAAAAAATAGATTTTTATCAATTCTCAGATTTTCCCCAATTTTTATTATTTTTGAAAAAAAATATTTTTTTCACTTTTCTTAGCATAAGTTGAAGAGACTCCAAATTTTTAAACTACTTAAGCGTTACGAAAAAAAAATGTTTTTTGACTGAAACCTTAAAAAAAACGATAACCATTTTAAAAAAAAATTTCTTCCAACCCACTGAGTTTCAATTAAAATTGCCCATAAACATTTTCTCGCTGTTTCCATTACTTACGAAATTTTCATTATACCTTCAATTGTGTTGCATAATTTTAGGCAAATAAAATGTTACACACAATTTAACTTTAAAAAACAAAGTTTTTCCAATTTCCTTCGATTTTTCGGGAGGGGGTTTTCAGTTTAATTTTGTTGGTTGGGTTTTCCTTTTTCCATAAAGCTCAAGCCGGAAAGTAGGCAATGCCAAGAAATTCGAAAAGTTCAGTTTCATTTCCGAGTGCCAGTCTTTTCTTTTCCTTTCTCTGGTTGATGAAAAAGGTAGTTTTACTTTTTGGCGATTTTAAATGTTTTTCCGTTACTTTCTTGGGGCGGAGTTAAAGTCCTTTAGAGAGTTCTCGTTTTTTGTTCTTTGTTTTTTGGCGTTGTTACGCATTTTGCTGCTGGTTCTACTTCGAAATTATCTAAATTACTTATGGTTACGCACGTATTATCGCCACCATCATCCACAACCTCATCCAGCTCATCATCATGATGCCATTGTCATGGTTTTGGGCCGTAGTCATAGTCAGTGGAATCACTCATTGCCTGTTCCTGGAGCTTTCGAAAATTAGCTCTCCCGCTGTGTAGTGACATTGGTGGCGTCGACGTTTACGGCGTCTGTCTGTCCTCGTTTCTGTTTCCCTCCTGGGTTATGCTATCGCTGGCATCGTTTTGTCGTCTCGTTAATCACTTGTGGGAGATTTTTAATGGTTTTCCTTTACGTTCTTTCGTGTCTGTTTTTAATGTATATTCTATGCGGACTGCATTAGTTTTCTCTACCAACCCCCTCCCCTCTCGTAGTGTATTGGACATTTTTATGTGGCGTTTTATGTTTAATGTCATCGGGCGGGCGGGCAGCATTGCTGCTTTTGCTACTGATGGTTGTTTGGTTTTTTTTTTGGGCTCTCTGGTGTCAACATTAAAAATTTGCATAAAATTGTTTGGAAATCGTTTATTGGCTCATTGATTTGGAAAAGAACAGATGTATTGTGTGTTTGCATGCTAAAATAATTATATTTGCATTTTTAGTGTTGTCCTTACCTCCACCAGATCGCCTCGCCTCGCCTCAGCGAATGGTGGTTGATGTTATGGCCTGGGAGGGAGGAGTTGTGGCTATTTTTTTTCCTTTAGAACGTGCTTTGTTGTGACACTTAAGGTTTATCAATTTTTTTTCGAGGTTTCTATGGACAATTACTTGGACCCGGAAACAATGAAGGAACATTTTTCTAGTGGAACAAAGAGTCACGTGGAAATATACCATGTGGAAAAGAAATCTCAACGAGTGAGTTATGGTGATTGGATTTACTTTACAAATATACAGACCTCAACATTAGAAAGAAAACATAATTTTATCTTAGGGGAAATATTGTGAAGAAAAAGGTCTTTGGTGATGTCATGAATAAGCGATTGAGGGCGGGCTTTTTTAAAGTCTTGCTTATAATCACAGTCTTACAGTGTTTTTGGAGCAGGAGCAGGATTTTTTAAAGTCTCACTTATAATCACAGTCTTACAGTGTTTTTGGAGCAGGAGCAGGATTTTTTAAAGTCTTACTTATAATTACAGTCTTACAGTGTTTTTGGAGCAGGAGCAGGATTTTTTAAAGACTAATAATACACTTTTTGGAGCTCAGAGCTGGTTTTTTTTTACCACTTACTAATAATACATTCTTTTTGGAGCTTCAGAGTGTCTATCCTTCCAGGTTGTAGTTAAAAAAAACACTTCATTAGTGCCTCTGAGCGACTTTAGACCAACCCTACTACTGAGACAGACTTGTGTGTTTATAAATTAGTTTTTTGTTTGTTTATAAATGAAATATTTAAAAAACTAAATTTTAGACACTGTGCAGCAACAGATTATCGCTCCTTATACATGATCATCACCGAGAAAGCCTGAACAATTCTCTTCCTTGAAGTCATTTTCCTGCCAGCCATGACATTCTCAAATTCAAAGCCAACATTAACAAATAATACTCCCCTTTTTCTCTCTCCAATACCCTCACGTCATATCATCGACATAGAAGGCATCCCCGGAATCAACCAAACAAAGCCAGTGCAACTGAGAAGCAAAGGCCCACATCTTGGCTGGCAGAACTCGCTTGGAAACGCAATTCCACGCCCAACCGAAATCGGTTCTATGAAAAAAGTCCACAAAATTTGAATTCCCAAAATAAATCAGAAAAATCCCCCAAATAATTTATGAAAAATTCCCTAATGGACAAAAGGAAATTCTGAAATATCCTCTAAATAATTTATGAAAAATTCCCTAATGAAAAATACACTGTGTGGGGAAATCCCTCCCTGGTTTACAGGCTAAGGTCTACCTAACACCACTGCTACTCTCTTCCACTCCCAACTGAATTCGGTTCTATGAAAAATGCCACAAAAAAAGATGAATGCCCAATTCCACGCCCAACAGAAAATGCCAAAAAAGAAATGAATGCCCATATGAAGAATTCCTAAAAAAAATCTAAAAAATCGCCCAAATAATTTATGAAAATTGCCTAATGAAAAATACGCTGTGCAGGGAACCCCTCTTGTTTACAGGTTAAGGTCTCCCTAACACCACTGCCCAACTGAATTCGGTTCTATAAAAAATGCCAAAAAAAAAATTGAATTCCCAAAATAAATCTGAAAAATCCCCTCAAATAATTTATGAAAAATTCCCTAATGAAAAATACGTTGTGTAGGGAAATCTCCCCTCTTGTTTAAAGGTAAACCCCCACCTAACACCTACGTTAGTCTTTCGGTGACATCCCATGCTTTGGATCGCATTTCCACGCCCAACTGAAATCGGTTCTATGAATTCATACCTTTACTCAATTGCGAATAAAAGCGAAACGCGTGCATCGATTTTCATGATCTTTGTCTCATTTTGCTCATAGGTTATGTGACTTTACGTAAAAGTAATAAGATTTGACATTTTTTTTCATTTTGGATTATTTATGGATTTTTTAAAAAAAAAAAATTTAAATCTTTAGGCAAAAAATAAGTTTTTTCCTTTATATATTCATTTTTAACTTGGAAACTGTTGCTTGTATAGGAAAGCAATATATGAACAGATTAAGGGAATTGTAATTTTAAATTTTTTAAAATTTAATTCAATTAAATCGGGCTAGTGGTTCCCGAGTTATGCCGGACGAAACAAATTAACCAAAAAAAATTTTTTAAAATTTAAAAAAAAAAAAAATAAAACAAAAACCAAACGAATAAAAGGTTATCTACACAGAAAAAATTATCGCATCCCGAGTACATTTTGACTGTTGACTAGTGTAATTTATGAAAAATTCTCTAACGAATAATACGTTGTGTAGGGAAATTTCCCCTCTTGTTTAGAGGCAAAGGCCCACCTATCACCTTTGTTAGTCTATCGGTTGTATGAAAAAAACCAAAACAAAAATTGATGAATGCTTAAATGAATAATTCCCAAAACAATGTGAGAAATCCCCTAAATAATTTATGAAAAATTCCCTAATGAATAATAATGTAAGTCGTCCCATTTGTGGAATTAAGAAACTATCAGATCATTCTCTTCTTCAGTCTCACACATGTACATTTCTGCGTTGAACCACTGAATCTGACTTGATAGAATTTAGTATAGAGTAGAATAATATTTCTCCTCAGCGGACTTCCAGCGAACACATTCGTTTTATGGAAACAGGCAGTCATTTTCTAAGGACCTTGACAGTGTCAATTCACAATACCTGCTGAGACGTCGTGGGAACACCAGAAAATGTATTTCTCCTATTCAGCACTTTCCATGCCATATGAGATATATAATCTACGACTTTTCCTTTTGGACGTCTTCACATCAAAGCCATTACCATAATCCCCGGTCTTACCTGCAAAAGAAAAGAACAAAATTAAATACCAAAAATTAGTCATCTTAAGGCAGAAGGAATCATGCAGCTATCTACAAAAAACAAAAAATACATATACTCTCTTGCGTCCAGCCAACAACTTTAATTAAATGAAATGTTTATTACAATTATTATGGAACTTTATCTTGGAAATCTTCTGGCCATGAGTCCGCACAACCAAACTTCCGATAGCAAAAGCAACATCGTGTAATCATCACATGTTAACTTGGGCTCTTAAAACTACCTTTATGCGTTGCCGGCCAGTTTTTATGACCCACTGAACTGAACCGAACAGAACAAAAACAGAAACAGAAACCGAAACAAAAACAGAAACTTAATAGATTTCGTAAACCTGAAAGGAGGGTGGCATTGAATGGGAGATTTTTATCAAACATTTCCAATTTCCGTTGGCTAAGACCTTGGCAGCTGTGTGTATTAGGTGGGGTGTGAAAGCAAACTTTTATTGGAATTTGAAAATTGCACACGTGGAATGAGAATGAGAATACTAAACAGAATTAATACAGCCTTAGAAACCTTTGTTAAGAAAAATGTTTGAAAATTATTTTTTTGGTATTTTCATACATTTTTCATAATAAAGGTTTTTTTATTAGAAAAATGTTTGAAAATTATTTTTTGTATTTTCATATATTTTCCTTAACAAGGGTTAGTAAATCTGTTTTAAATTTTTTTAATATGCCAAATAAGTTTATTTTCTAATTTTTAGGCTGTTTTTTTTATGAATAAGGATGTAGCAATTTGATAGTTCTAGTACCCAAATAAAAGTATTTGAGGCAAACAAGGGGACCAATAGTTGTAGCCAATAGTTGTAGCATTGGTATCGATTTCAATGTTAAGTTGATTTTTTGAAGAGGGGCATATTTAATTTTATTTATTTTACTTTTTGAAATTTTTCAATCATACATTTTTGGTTTTAGTTTTCTCTTATCGGGTCTTGTGGGTATTAAAATTGTGAATATTTATTGATCACAAACTCTAAAAATAAAATTAAAAAATTTGGCGTCAAAATTACAAAAAATGTCTGAATATCAAGGGCGGAGATCGACCTCTAAATTTTTTTAAAAAAAATTGTTCCTTTTTTTCCCTTATTAAGAATCCCAAATTTTATTCCTTTCTGAGTGTGATTTTCGTTTTCTCTCTTATTTCACTCCACCCTAATGTGTATGCCGGCAAGTGATACGGAAACGAAAATGAAATTCTCCCCCCCCAAAAAAAAGGACGAAGAAACCAAGAAAACAAAACAACAAGAAATGAAAAGGAAACAATAAAGATGCTGCTGCTGTTGTTGTAGTTATTGTTGTCTTTCGACCGGCACTCGTTATGATGGATTTGTTTTATATTTCTTTTTCTATGACCTCTGATGGGAAGGTAGGTGGGTAGGCAAGATAAGGTCGATGGAGGTTCCAGGCAAAAGAGATAAAGTTGATATAAAGTTTAAGAGAACATTTCTTGGAATTGGCTTTAAAGGTTAATTTGCCTAGGAAATTGGGTGCGTTTTTTCTCTGGTCTCACCTCCTTTAATTCATGTGTTAAATTAACTTTAAGTCGGTTGGATTTCCAGCCAATTTTGAAATGATATGTTGAAGCCTTAAGCATAAGCTTTAATTTGCCGTTTCATGCCTGTCCTTATCATTGCCAATATGTGAGTTACTTCCATTGTATTCCTTTAATTCCTTAATTAATAACAATCATACGCCACCGGGCACTTGAATTTAATTCAATTTAGGGCCCTTTATTAAACATAATAACTTTTATAGTCGATATTTGATATTGGGTATCCTTAAATTCCTTAAACTCATCAGAACAGGAAGCAGACTGGAGAAAAAATAAATAGTTAGCTAGATTTGCTTAGAACAGGAAGCAGACTGGAGAAAAAAGACCAATTTAAATGTTTAGAAAAATTTAACAACAATTGTTGAAGAAGGCACATCGCTCCTAGGTTAAGGAAGCACGCACATATCCTGTGGGGACTTTCGGCTCCATTATGTTCTATTGAAGGATATTCGGGAAAAAAAAGATTGGAAAGACCTTAAGAAGAAAAATTCATATTGTGTATTTCCATTAAATGGGGAACTTCTGCTAAAGTGAGTTGGCCACAATATAATAGGGTGGAGTGAAAACATGCTTTTTTTTAATTTGAAAAAGTTAACCTCGGAAAGAGATGTAGTCTGGGGTCCTAATGAGGGGAAAAATAAAGAAAAAAATTTTAAAAAATTTTTAGGGGTCGCGCCGCTCCCTCGAAATTTGGAAATTAACGGTATTTTGGCGTTGATTTTAGAAAAATCCTAAAAATTAACGACTTAACTTATTCGAAATTTAAAAAGGATAATCGACTAATATTTGTAGCTTTGGTGGCGATTTCATTGTTCAGTCAATTTTCTGAAGAAATTTTTGAACAATGAGAACATTTTTTTTAAATTTTTGTATGCCCTTATTTCATTGTTTACGCTATTGCAAACATTTATTGACATAAAACTTTTTAGGATTTTTCTAAAATCAACGCCAAAATAGCGATAATTTCCAAATTTCGAGGGATGGCGCGACCCCTAAACATTTTTTAAAATTGTTTTCTTTATTTTTCCCCTCATTAGGACCCCAGACTACATCTCTTTCCGAGATTAACTTTTTTTTTTTGAATTTCACTCCACCCTAACAATATAAGTTCTATTAGCAATGAGATGGATCTACTGGGCGTTACTGCTAGGTGAATTTGTTCTCACTTAATTATATCCTTTAGAGCTCCATGAAGGAACAGAGAAGGGAATCAACACCAGAGTCGAGCTATGCTGAAGTGGAAGTCGATTATTTCAAGTAACATGTGATTCGATTCGGTTTTTTTTTTTTAACTAATAAAGCAGTTTGAAATTTGGCAAAATTCTAGCTTCATTTTCATTTATTTATTTTCATTACACGCACTACAAGTTAGAAATCTTTTCCCTCTTATGACGTAATTACGTCGTCTTTTGTATGCCTGCAATGTTGCCATACGATACCATACGACCAAAGTCAGGACATCGTATGGAGTCTATTAGGACTATGTAAATTAGGACCTTATACGTCAAAAAACCAC
Organism: Hydrotaea cyrtoneurina; assembly: GCA_958296145.1. Taxonomy (NCBI): domain Eukaryota; kingdom Metazoa; phylum Arthropoda; class Insecta; order Diptera; family Muscidae; genus Hydrotaea; species Hydrotaea cyrtoneurina. The sequence goes on from OY282513.1 coordinate 89,928,202, forward strand.
CTATTCTCTAAGCTCGCCTAAGAGCTATTAAGGCTTTCTATACTCCTAGAAATATTGGAGATATGTTGAATTTTCTAAGGGAACCTCATAATCAATATCAATCATACGCCACCGCATTACAAAAGGTGTTTGCAATGAAATCAGAAAGGCGATTTTAAATGAAACATAATCGTATCTGTGGCAAATAAGTCAGTGGTACGAAAATTTCTCTCACTATTGGCACAAGGGGGAAAACTGTTCTGGCGTAAATTGTATGGTCAACTTTTTCAGATTTCCCCTGCCCAAAACTTCTGTCCAATAATGTTGTGACCAGTTACTCGCTCTCCTCTTTCTCGGGTATTCAATTCTGAGCCCTAAGACATCTCTTTCTCTCTCTCTCTCTCTTGGTTCTTCAATTCTATGTTCACATTTTTTTTTAAATTTACCCATAAATATGCAGTTGGCCACACTTCACGTATGCTTTAAATTGAAATCCCATATTTCATCCCCAAAGTATGCCTTAATTTGGAACAACTTTATTCTTTTTTTTTCCACAGGAAATTTGATTAGCTCTCAGAATATATGAGTTTAACTTACCCATCTCCCCCGTCCCAAAAGAAAAAGTATCATTTTAACCATAAAATATTGCTAACAAAACAATCTGGCATATAATCAGTTTATGAAATAAAACCACCACACATACATACATTATGCTGCCCAAAAGTAGGCAATACAGAAGACTGTCAGCAAAAAAAAAAATTATATAAAACATGAGGAATATTTGGCGTATTTCTGGAGTTTTATGATTTTTTTTTGTGCTGTTAACCAACAAAACAGTTTTTACGACTTGGGAGGTTTGGTTGGCCATAGCCCCCACCCTCAACACATCTCCCCTAACCAGTGAAGGGGCTGTTGGTGCGTAACAAATGAGCAGAAATTTGTTTTTAAGCCAAAAACTGTGAAACCTCATAAAAATCAAGAATAAAAATCATAAATTGTTGCCATCGACTGACTCCGGGTGTTCATATGGAAAACCTACACTTACCCGGAAATTTTATGAGTTTTTTCCTTTACCGTCGAGCTTTTAACAAAATCAAAAAAACTGCAATTTTTATGTACCATAAACCATTTGGTTTTCTAATTAAATAAAAATTATTATATGGCTGTACCAGCCAGACCTGGAGACAGGAGGGCCTTCGGTCGATGGCAGAGGTGGAGAGGGAGAGGCTGACGGGGTAGTCGCTATGCAAATGTTTATAGATTTTTGTAATGGTTTTGTATTAAAAACCACTACATGAGCGAACATGTAAATTTAATGAGTTGGAAACAAAACATTGCCTACTTTGCGGCAAAACAGTGGAAGATGTCTTTGAAACAGAAATTGGATTAATCAAACGATATCGGGGGAAATTAGCACAGGCATAACTGAAATATTTAAGAGGATGCTACTCAAGGGAGCCCTGCAAGTGAAGGAACATTTTCAGATAAAAATATGTGAATAATTTGGGGATTGAAATCAAGAGCTAAATCTACAGACTGCTTGTCGGATATAGTCCAACAAGAGGCTTTAGTCATAAGCCTCGATAAAGCCTTTTTCCTTCTGATAAAATAATTGTTAGGATTAATTTATTTTTAGCCACCTTAAAAATATAAAAAAAATAGGAAATTGAAAGAAATATTTAGGGCTGGGGAGCTGGGATCTGCACACTTTTTTTTGACAATATGGTACTCAAATGAAAGGTAATGTCCACACGAGTTGAAATATGTACTTCTTTGGGTCCAGTACATGGGATCGAAAAAATGGGCGTGGGATCGAAAAAACCACCCGCCCACTTTTTTTGTCAATATGGTACTCATATGAAGGGTAAAGTCCTCACGAGTTGAAATATGTGTTTTTTTATCCGTACTGGGCGTGGCATAAAAAACCACCCGCCCACTTTTTTTGTCAATATGGTACTCAAATGAAAGGTAATGTCCTCACGAGTTGAAATATGTACTTCTTTGGGTCCAGAATGGGCGTGGCATCAATAAAAACCACCCGCCCACTTTTTTAACAATATGGTACTCATATGAAGGGTAATGTCCTTACCAGTTGAAATATGTACTTTTTTTATATTCATACTGGGCGTGTCATCGAAAAATAACCACCCGCCCACTTTTTGAGAATATGGTATTCAAATAAAAGGTAATGTCCTAACGAGTTGAAATATATACTTTTTTCGGCACATAGAGGGCGAGCAATAGAAAAAAAAACAACCATCCAATATGGTACTCAAATGAAAGGTAATGTACACACGGGGTACGGTGAACGGGGTCGTTTTTTCAATGTCACACCCCCCTACCCCCTCATCATCCGGGTTGAATTTTGTGGTCATTTCGTTCTCAGTTCTCAACTCTATAAATTTTTTGTTGGAGGTGGATCAATTTTGCCTACTTTTCAAAAAATATTTTTAATATTCTCCATTTTGGTTTTCCTTTTACACAAAAGTCAGCTCTTCACCTTTTTTCCCCAACATTTTGTTAACAAATCCCAATATTTGTGAAATCCCCCCCACTGTTATCGCGAAATCTTTTTTTTTTGTATTGTTTAACTAAATTGAATTTTCACCAAAGTGTAAGTAAACAAACGACGCTCATGCAATTTTAGCAATCATTTCAAGTCAATTTAAATTAATGCTAATAAAATTTAAATTATTTTTGATTGGTTTGTTATGTTTTGTGGGTAATTAAAGCCCTATCATCAAAGCCAGCGGTGCTGCCATTTTTCCCCCTTTTGTGCCATTCGTGAGATTCTCGTTGCCTTTAACATTTTAATCCGCTTAGTAATTAATTATGTTGCGCCCGGGTCGGTGTTGCTGTGCGTTTTTATTTAAAACAATGTTCATGGTCATCTTGTTTGGCAATCAAGTGAATTGTTTGTGGTTAGACTGCTGTGGAATTTCGGTTTTCTTTTATTTTATATGTTTTTTCATTTGTTTTGTTTAGCTTCACTAATGATTTTGGTAATTAGTAATGATTTGTCTTTAAAGCATCTTTATTCATGGCTTCTCGTTGGAAAAGCAGAAGAAACTTGCATTTGATAAGAAAACGGGAGTAGGAGTAGGAAAAGTTCTATGGTGAGAGAAAAACTGTAAAATCTGGATCAGTTTACCATATAATTTAAGCAAGGGACGCTTGTACACCTTATTCTTATATCGAGTGAAGTTTTCGCTCCAGTGATTTGCATAATTAGTCGCTGATATGTTTAGGTTTCATTTAAAACGCACCTTTGGAATTCGGAAATATATTAACAAAAAGCCTTTGAAATTCGGTGGCGTATGATTGACATTAATAACGAGGTTCAGTGGGAAAATTGGGGATATCTCAGAGGTTTGTTGTACTAAAGAGTGGCTTAATAGCTGTAATGAGAGCCAAGAGAACCTGTGACATTTTCTAATTTATTCTTGGTGTTATATGCTCCATGGAAATTATTGGCTTTTGAAATTCGGTGGCGTATGATTGACATTAATAACGAGGTTCACTGGGAAAATTGGACATATCTCAGAGATTTCTTGTATTAAAAAGTGCCTTAATAGCTGTAATGAGAGCCAAGAGAACCGGTGACATTTTCAAATTTATTCTCGGTTCAACATGCTCCATGGAAATGCCTGACTTTGTTATAAAGGATGTGCCACAGAAAGGATACGAGTACAGCCAAATTGTTTCTAGTTGGTACTTTTACTTGAATGCAGGAAACATCGTATCTGGAGATCATCGCTATGTTAGGAATTGATTGTAGAAAATAAAACAATGTTTTCATGATAAAATTGGCCCCACCAACATTTAATGGAACTCCTACAAAAAAATTGGTCACATCGCTATATTTGAAATTTAACAGAGTATGGAGAATGGTCTCAGGCAGTAGGACCTGAAGGACTTCAGTTTTTCGTATTATGTTTTTTTTTTCGGGGATATCCTGTCATCGCCTGATCCCAAACAAATCAAGAATTATCAAATATTTCCCAATATTTCCTAAGAATCAAAAAGCCATTATAGTGTTGGTCTTGAGTTTGTCTATACAAAATTCCCATATCTATGGAATAACTAGAGATTGGAAAAACGGTTGTTGGTATTTAATCATAAAATCTGTTGCTTATTTGTGGGGGCAGCTAAATGTTCTTAGGGTAAAGAGACAAATGGAATTTTTTATAAAAAAAAGTGATAGTAGCGAGTTTAGGTGAGGCCTATCTAGCAATGGCATTCGAATTGACATATTTTCAGTTTTCAAATGAATACAGCGATTTTCGAAAATTTTAAATTTTCGATTATTATAAAAGCTAGATTAAAACTGTAGCAAATGCATTTTTTGAGTTCACTGAGCACAATTCAGCACAGTTTTCACTTTTGCCAAATTTTGTGTATTCAACATTTTATAACGAAAAAATGGCAAATTAAATTTTGTAGATTTTTTTTTCTTTAACTGCACCAATACCTAGGGGCCTAATCTAATCAGCACAAAATTTGAGTTTCCGAAAAAAATATTTCGGTCTGACACTTTTTCGAAATTGAATTTTTTTTTAGAAAGTGGTTGCAGATAGAAATTTCCTAAACGGCACAGTCATGTATTCAAATAGCAGCAATTTTGTTTTTTCAAACAAAAAAAAAAAACAGGTTATCGTTATTTCGAACTATTCTCTCAGAACTAGATTTTTTTACATTTTTTTTCGTTAACGGCACAACTGTCTAAGTTGAATTTTATTTTCAGCATTAAATTCAGTTTTCAAAAAAAAAAAACTTTTTCGAAATTGGCGATTTTTTCGAAAATGACTGCAGATAGAAATTTCCCAAACGGCACAATCATGTACTCAAAAAGCACCAATTTTGTTTTTTCAAACAAAAAAAAACGCCGGTGCTGGCACTTTTTTCGTATTTTCGAACTATTTTGGCAATTCTCTCAGAACCGGAATTTTTTTAAAAAAAATTTCGTTAAAGGCACTGCTTTGTAGGTTAAATTCTCCATTCAGGATAAATTTCAGTTTAAAAAAAAAAAAAAATTGCAGTGCTAAGACTTTTTGAAATTGGCGATTTTTTCGAAAATGACTGCAGGTAGAAATTTTGTAAACTTCACAATTATGTTCTCAAAAAGCACCAATTTTGTTTTTTGAAACAAAAAAAAAACGCCGGTGCTGGCACTTTTTTTTCGTATTTTCGAACTATTTTGGCAATTCTCTCAGAACTGGATTTTTTTAAATTTTTTTTTCGTTAAAGGGACAGCTTTTTAGGTTGAATTCTCTATTCAGCTTAAATTTGAGATTTCAAAAAAAAAAAAAAAAAAAAAAAAATGGAGGTACTGGCACTTTTTCGAAATGGGTGATTTTTTCGAAAATGACTGCAAATAAAAAAATTTCGTAAAAAACACAATCATTTACTCACCTAACTTTGTTACATTTTTTTTTTTCAAAAAAATAAAGTGGCGGTCTGGCACTTTTTTCATATTTTTGAAATGTTTTGGGCAATTTTTTAAATATCAAAAAACGGCTATCTGAACAAATCAGCACAAAGAAACCCAGCACAATTTTCCTTTTTTCAAATATCCAGCACATTCTGAGCCTACTGTAAAATTTCCCATTATGTTTTAAATATTCACCATATGCATTGTCTACTTAAAGGCGCACATATATGAAGAAATTCCATGGCATTTTTTTTAAAACATTCGAATGAAAAATTAAAAAAAACTATTGTAAAAACCCAAATTTAAATTTAAACTAAATATTTGTGAATTTGTCCAGTATTTGTACGAACTTTAAAAAAAAGGACTGCCAATTACACTTGACATTACAAGACGACAACAAAAAAGGATAGCCGAAAATTAAAAAGCAAATACTAAAGAAATGGTCCTTTCCACCGAAAGAAAATACACAAACCATGGCAACAATACGGATTTCCCCCCGTTCGATTCTAGAACAACAAACGGTTCTGTTTGCCCGAATCCCCAGCAACCGAAAGAGACATTTCCACAGTAAACACTCGAGACGTGGCCGGATGGGGTGGTGGTTTGAGAGAGATGTAGTGTATCCCTTGTGTTCAAAAAAAAAAAAGGAAGAAATATAAAGCATAGCTTAAGGGTAAATATTATTTATTTGATTTACGCAATACAATTGCAATTTGGCAAATATACATCATCATTTACCACCCAAACACAACCAAACGGGGGGAAAACTTAGCTCGGGGGCTCAACACAGGAAACGAATACGGTCTGGTATAAGGCACAGGCCAACCCCAAGAAGGAGGAGGAGGAGGAAAGTTGTGGTTTTACGCTGATTTCGTGGAATTACCCCACCATCCCCCCACCGCTGTCCCATCAGCTGTTTAACATCATCGCCAAACACACAAACATTCATTGTTTACTTTTCCTTAGCTGTGTGTTAAGGCGCAAGATATTTTCAATTTTTGTTAGCATACTTTTAGGTGGGCGGCAAAACAGGCCCTGCCAAACATATGTCTGGCAATGTGAGTTAGTGCGTTGGCGTTGGTTTTAGTGGCCTTGGTCATGCCCACTTGATGTATATTTAATTAACGTTAATTGTATTTGATTTACGATTTCCACTTCTCATGCTTTGGAAATCTTAACAAAGTCCTTGGATGTAAGAACAAAATATTAGGACATTTTGGTCGGTTTTTCCTGTGTGTTATCGAAAGAAGCCAAAATTAATCTTTTAATGGTTCGCCTGACGTTTGCCAAAGATGGCCGAATGGAATTGGCAACAGCTGCGCTTTAAAGCCATGACAAATGAGTATTCATAAAATTTTTTTGTGGGGCAAACTGAAACTAAAATCACCGCATATTGATGAGACGCTGAGGGGGGTGGAATGGACAGGTTTTCAATGGAGGATTTCTGGAAGATATTCGAATTTTTTACAATTGAGAAACAGCGGAGAGTTGCGGGACCGAAACGGATAACCAAGAGAACATTGGTTAGGTGAAGACTTTTGAAAGTCTTTCGAGATCTCAAGGACTGCAAATGAAAAATGTGTAAAAAATTTGAAGAATTACACTATGCAACAAAAAAAAATTAAAGGAAAAAAAAGTAGTCTGTATGCAAAAATTACAGTTTTCGTAAACAGTTTCGTAAAATCAGCGAAAAAAAAAATAATTTATATAATTTTTTCTTTGTTGCTTTCACAAACAAACACCACTCTACATTTATCCAGAGATATGCCACAAATAAGTCCTATTTACTACAATAGAGTGGCAGCTTTTAGAAATAAAATAAGAAAATAAAAAAAATTTGATGGAAACTAAAAAAATTGTTTTGTTTCCTAAAATCCGAAGAAAAAAATGGATATTTTTTTGTTGGTGCTGTTACAAAAAACCCCACAATTTCTAGATTTATTCAAAATGTTTTATTTTCTTCAGTAGAGTGGCAGCTATTCGAAAAGAATAAGAAAATAAATAAAAAAAAAAAAATTCTGGAAACTAAAGAATCAGTCTTCCTAAAATCAAATCATTTTTTTTTTAATTTTTACTTTGTTAAAAAAAGAAAACACCACAAATTCTACATTTATCCAAATATATCCCACAAAAATGGTTTCTCTTCTTCAGCAGAGTGGCTGTCAATCGAAAATAAATTTATAAAAATTGTCTAGTAACTAAAAATTCAGTTTTCGTGTTAGTTTTTCCTAAAACCAGTTAACTTTTTTTTTTTTTAATTTTTACTTTGGTACGAAAAGCACCGCAATTTCTACATTTAGCCAAAGTTATTCCACAAATATGTTTGATTTTCTTAAGAAGAGTGACAGCGATAAGCGAAAGAATAAGAAAACAAATAAAAAAACTTATCGGAAAACTAAAAATTATTATGTTGCCTAAATTAACTAAAATAAAGGCAACATTTTTTCTCTGGTACTTTTACAAAAAACACCACAATTTCTACATTTATTCATAGATATCCCTCAAAAATGTCTTATTTTTTCAATAGTGTGGCAGCTTTAAGATATAAAACAAGAAACATTTTTTAGAATTTTTTTAAATTGAAATTTTTAATTTTTTTTTTGCCAACAAAAAATATTTTTTTTTTGCCAACAAAAAATATTTTTTTTTTGCCAACAAAAAATATTTTTTTTTTGCCAACAAAAAATATTTTTTTTTTTGCGAAATAAAAAAAAATAATATTTGTTGTTTTGCCCCCTTCTCTGTAACCATTATTTTTATAAAAAAAATCGTATTTACCACATTTTTAGCTTTAATTTAATATATTGTATTGTCTGCTTCGGTCAGCTTCTGCCAAAATTATATTAAAAATGGTAAAGGAACCTCCGACAAAATTGGCAAAAAAAAAAAAACATTTATCCATAAAATAAAATTCCAAATATTTTTTTCTAGAAAAACATAGAAAAAAACATACACCCATAAAATAGAATTCTACATTTTTTTTTCTAGTCTGGACCCCCAAAAATTCGCCTAGAAAACATTACAAAACTTTCCTAGGACAAAATAGCTGTTGCATAGAGCAACCGAAACTTCATAAGCGATGATGTTTTTTCTTAAGCTATTTTTAAATAAAAATTTGAATTCGTGGACAGAAAGAAAACAATTTCAGTTAACTGTCTGCATGTGTCCTTGCAGTGACCCTGTGTCCATTTTGAACGACAACACATACCCAGAGTCGGTATTTTGTTTCTCTATCTGTAAAATAACTGAATCGTGGAATTGCTGAGAAAAAGGAAAACATTCTTTAAAATATGCAAACATCCATGAAAGTTGAGTAAGTTGTAATGAATATTTTAAACTCCCTGTTAAGTGCAGTTGAGGAGATCCTAGGTTGATGAGTCCTTAAGATACAAATTAATGTGACTATAGGGAGAGAATCCAAGTTAAAGAGAATCCAAAATTTACAGTTGATGAGACTCCAGGCTCCTAGAGTCTCAATTTTTGGGATCGTAAGGTCTCATAAACTGTAATAGATTCCAGATAGATTCCAGGTCTCATTAACTGTAGCTTTTTGATTCTCTTTAACTGGAATAGACACAAGTATTCCAGTTAATGACACCCTCCAATTCCAGATAATGAGATCTTACGATCCCAAAAAATTATGACTTTAGCAGCCTTATGGTATCACTAACCAGAATCCTGGCGTCTCTTTAACTGTCACCTTTGGATTCCAGTTAATGAGACCTTTCAATTCCAAAAATGTAGACTTTAGGGTTACAGTTAATAATAAACTAGGTTTCCATTCAATGAGATCTTAGTGTACCAGACAATGAGACTCTTGAGTGCCAGACAATGCGATTCTAGAATGCTTTTCCTAAAGACGTTTTTCACGGCTTAAAGCTTACCTTCTAAATTGTAAAGTGGCCTGTTTTTGCAAGGTGGAAAACGATCGCCGAGAAATGCTTTCACTTACTAGGAAACGATCCTGGGTTAGCCAGGATCACCCGGCCTTCCATTCCCCCATTAGCTACGAATTAGTGCATCACCCTCGTACTGCTGTTGATGCTAAGCTATCTTCGGCTAAAACGCCTTAAATTATGCTATAAAATTTTAAAATTACTACCATTTTTCGTGCAGAGCATGAGTAAGAGGATGACGACGACGACGACGACGGCAATGAAACATGTAGTTTAGCAATCAGTATTGTATTTCTTATGATTTCTTTGGCGAGTGTGTGTTATTTATAGTTTTTCAAAATACATTACACATTATTACGATACGAGAGTATCACGCGCGCCAATTGTTTCATTGTAACACACACCCCCCTTCACACAGCATCCAACCCTTCACCCTTAGACAAGTGTGCCCGGGAAAACAACAAAAGGGATAAACAATTCCGGAATGGTATTGTAGTGACACACACAGATACACACACACACATAGACACAGTCATTGGCACTGTTGATGACTACGTTTCATCCTACGTACTTTGTTAAATTGAGCAGAAGTACGTGATGCCACACGCCAACTCGGAAAACGTGACCAATGCATTACACACAGGGACACCGACAAAGTTGAAACCAAAGCAACAGCCAGCTTTGAAACATGGCCACAACAGCAGGACTATGAAAGCCCGTACCAGCAGCAGCAACTATTGCTATGACGATGACGACAACAACAATTGTTGTTGTTACATTGCCCAAGACCCAATACAACTTAAGGCAGTGGCCGAGGATGCTGCAGGAAGCAGCAGGAGGAAAAACGAGTTTTCATATCATATTTGTTTGTGAAACCATAAATAATACAAGCAAATCTATAATTTTCAAATGTCTTCTCTAAACACAAGCACATACACGCACACAAACACACACGTTCAAATGCGAGTGTGTCTATGTATGCGTATAGTTTTATGAGCATCTTAAATAAATTTACTATTGATATAAAGTAATAAACTACAAATTGTGTTCAATTATAGAGGCAAACACGCACAGCGAAAGGACTTATTCACGCACGCACACACAGATAAGCATATACACTCACACAGACACACAGCTGAACACTTATGTACACTCATGCCTGTCGCTGAAATACGAGTTACGAATTGATATGACAGGTATTTAACAAAAGGTCATTAATGAATTGATTGACACTTGTTGGGGGAGCGGGGTGGATGGAGTGTGAGCCTAAAAGTAGGCATCACGAAAATATAACAGAAAAAACTAGTGACAGGCACTTTGAGGAATATTTTAAAGTGGTCGCTATTATTTTATATCGGGGAGTGAATGGAAAGTGCATGAGCTCAGAAGACAGCGAATGCGGCGGTCGAATATATTTGAATGCTTTGGACAGAAGAACCTTAGACAAGGACTACCATGGAGGCAGGGACAGGGAAGATCGAGAATAAGTGCTTGGAAATCATTTGATAAGCAGGCCAAGCCCAACAAAAGGTGATAGGAACAACTTAAGGGACTGGGAAGATCGAGACTAAAGGTAAAGGACCAAATGGAGAACGATAAGTAAATTCTTGTAGAAATCTCACACAAAGACGCAGGGCTTGGAAATCGTTCGATAAGCAACCCAAGACCAACAAATGGTGGTAGGAACAACATTAGTAAGGGACTGGGAAGATCGAGACTAAGGTTGTAGGACCAAATGGAGGAAGAAAACTAAATTCTTGTGGAAATCTCACACAAAGACGCAGGGCTTGGAAATCATTTGCTAAGCAGGCCAAGATCAACAAAGGGTGGTAGAAACAACATTAGTAAGGGACAGGGAAGATCGAGACTAAGATGAAAGGACCAAATGGAGGAAGAAAAATAAATTCCTGTGGAAATCTCACACAAAGACGCAGGGCTTGGAAATCATTTGCTAAGCAGGCCAAGCTTAAGTAATGGAATGGGAAGATCGAGACTAAGGTTGTAGGACCAAATAGAGGAAGATAAGTAAATTCTTGTAGAAATCTCACACTAAGAAAAACTTTGAAATGTATTAAATTTAGGCTGCTTTCGGAAAATCGACTTTTTCGAGTTTGTATTCAAAATTTACCTAAAATCGTCAGTATTTCCCCTAGAATATAATAAAAATCCCTCGGACAAAATCGCGGTTGCGTAATCGAAACTTCATAAGCGATGGCTGATTCATGGGTAGAGTTGATGTTTTTTCTTCAGATATTTTCAAATAAAAATTTGAATTCGTTTGCAGAAATAAAGAAATTTTAGTTAAGTGTCTGCATGAGATCTCTCAGTGGCCCTGGATCCCTGTACAACGACAACATATCCCCAGAGTCGGTATTTAGTTTCTCTATCTTCAAAATAACTGAATCGCGGAATTAGTGAGAAAGGGGAAAAGAAAGATTCTTTTTGTATTAAAAATCTACCTAAAATTGTCAGTATTTTCCCCTTAGAATAAAACACTTAACTATTCCACCTTTTGTAAGGTTTTCCACAAAGATGGGCGATGGACGAACCAGAGTTGTCACGTTCAATTGGAAAAATCATATTTTTATATTTCTGTCCACATTTGAAAAGTACGATTTATCAACATAAATCAACGCAAATGTGTAAAATTAATAATAAATTTGGTATATATTTCAATACATGAACTCTCAATTGTGGTATTATCAGCTAACCTGATTTTAGGGGATACAATTGGGGGGGAAATGAGAAAAATTTGTTCCCAAAACTTTTCAAAATATGCAAAAATACCAAATAATAAAATTTTTGGAAAATTAGTCCACGATTGACAACAACAGGTGGAAATAAGTCAGAGAAGAGACGAAAAAAGGGCCAAGATGGTACAAAAAAAAGGGACAAAAAGGGGGAAAAATAAAAGAGGGTGAAACTAATTTTTGTTAACATAATGTGCATAATAGTTAGAGAAGGTACGAAAAAAAGGCCAAAACGGGATAAAAAAGGTACCGACAGGGAAAAAATAAAAATGTGTAACGGGTGAAATGAGTCCAAAAAACCCATCGAAATATACAAAAATACAAAATAATCGAATATTGTGATTTTTGTTGGAAAATTGGTCCACAGATGAGTGATTAGATGAAAAACGGGCCAAAATAGTACATAAAAAGGGACAACAAGGGGGAACAAAAAAAAGGGTGAAGCTAATTTTTGGTAACAGCATGTGGATAAAAGTTAGAGCAGGTACCAAAAAGTGGCCAAAACGGGATAAAAAAAGGACCGAAAAGGGAAAAAATAAAAATGTGTAACAGGAGAAATGTGTCCAAAAAAACCCATCAAAATATGCAAAAATACAAAATAATCGAATATTGTGATTTTTGTTGGAAAATTGGTTCACAGATGAGTGATGAGATGAAAAACGGGCCAAAATAGTACAAAAAAACGGACAACAAGGGGGAACAAATAAAAAAGGGTGAAACTAATTTTTGGTAACAACATGTGGATAAAAGTTAGAGCAGGTACCAAAAAGTGGCCAAAACGGGATAAAAAAGGTACCGATAGGGAAAAAATAAAAATGTGAGAAAAAACATTTGAATCTTCAGGAAGGAGCCAAAAATTGGAAGTAATGGCAAATGGGGTCCAAAACGGCCGCAAAACTGGGAAATAAACTACATATGAGTGTACAGGGTTTTCCAACAAGAGATGTTATTTTGGTATTCAAAGAAAAAATGGAATTTTTTGAGATAAATGATAGGATGTTTATTTCATAATAAAGACGAATAATAATGACAAACAACATCAGCCAAATGGCCACCAAACGACCACGCTTACAGGACCATATCCTTTTCATAAAATTTTCTATAACCAAATCGCAAAGTGGCTGCCCCATGTCCGCGATAGCCTCACGAATTCCAACTTTGAGGTCTTGAATCGACGCTGGGCTGTTGGCGTAGACCTTATCTTTCACGTGGCCCCAAAGGAAGAAGTCGCAAGATGTTAAATCACAAGATCTCGGCGGCCAATTTTGATCACCTCTTCGAGAGATAACACGGTCCGGAAAATTTTCCCGTAAAAGAGAAATGGTTTCGTTGCTTGTGCGACACGCAGCGCCGTCTTGTGGAAAGTAAACATTGTCCAGATCAATATCATCCAACTCTGATTCCAATATGTGTATAACAAGGAAGCAATTTTCGGTCATCTAAAAGTATGCACTAACCCATAGCCTGGACTAAGCCATAGCCTAGTTTGACTAGGACTATGATTTAGTGCAGAAGATGTCATTTATCCGAAACATAGACGCCCATATTCATAAAAATTTAAAAAATCATTGTTAAGAAAAATTTGTGTAAATTGTTTTTGTATTTTCATAAATTTTTCTTAGCAAAGGTTATTTAAATTTTTATGAATATGGGGGGAGAGAAAATCACATTTGTTGAATCAATCAATAATATTCTCAATGTGAATATTGTTAAAAATTAGACATTGAAAATATTGGGCTTGAACACCTCAAAATATGCACTGTTTTTTGAAAATGCTCTCAAGCGCATTTTAAATGGGGGAAAACAGGCTTCAGGTGATATAAGAGCAGGTAACAAAAATACTTCAAAATCAGTGGCAGGCATATTGAAATGGGTAGGCTAGCCGACTAGCACCCGCTAAGAATATGAAAGCGGGTGTTTCTATTTCAGAAATCAAGAAGACTTTACGAAATTCATCTGTAAGCCTGTGAAACTTCTTAAATCAAAGCAATAGCTGCTGGGAGCGGGTTTTAAAGCAATATGTCTCTATCAGAAAGTAAAAACCTCCCTGATACGAGAGCAATTGCCACTTGGTTACTTGGTACAATTTTAGGGGAAATACGTAATTTTCCGATGTGCCATAAATTTAATTTAATTGAAATTGGGGAAATTTTCTTTTTTAGTTTCAGAACAGATTGATTTCTAAAATAATGAGTGTGGAAAAGGCGTTTTCCAATTACAATCATTGGTTGGAAGGGATGGGACAGAAAGTAAACTTTTTTGTGGTCACGTGAGACCAGAAAATCTCCCACAAGTTTCACAATTTACAATCCTGGACCTTAGATTTAACAAACAAGTAATACCCGAAAATCTCCCACAAGTCTCACAATTTACAATTCTTTAACATAATGAAGTTTGGTCTTAAAAGTATCACAACTGACCACCATGTAAGACCCGGAAAGTCTCACAATTTACAATTCTGCCCTCCAGATTTCACAACCAAGTGAGACCCGGAAATCTCCCACAAGTATCACAATTTACAATTCTTTAACAGCATGAAGTTTGGTCTTAAAAGTCTATCCTCAGCGTTGAACTGAAATTATAAGACTCCCTCTTAACAAATGTATGTCACATTTCGATTATCTTATCTTTGATTTCTAATTGCTTTTTCAGTTGCTTTACTTTGTGTTAGAGCTATAGCCTTTAAAATCATGGCCTTTGTGCAACAGTGTTTTTTTTTTCTTATATTCTGTACATGCCTTTGCCTTTGCCAACGAGCGGAGATCAACCCCTATTACTGGTGTCAATCCAAAAATCCGTATCACTTTCAAAGGTATATCAAATTTCCTGCAACCCTCTGCTGGCAAACAAGTGTCATGATTTGAATTAAATTTCGTTTGTTTCATCAAAAAAAAAAAGAGAAAACCTTTTAGGCTTCAACGTATAGAACACCTTCTTGTCTTACCATTTCAATAAATAAAGTTCTTAAATTACCATGAAAATGAAGAGAAAAAAACGCAGGAAAAGACCTTGAAAACATCAAAGGTTAACTAAAATGAACAGCTGCAACTTTAAGAAATTATTTAATGGATGCTGAACACGTTGCCCGTTGTAGGTGAAACAAAAAGGTGTTAAGAACATGTTTGCAGCCTACTTTTAGGCACTTGACATTATTTCCACTTCCTTGAGCAAAGCGTGAAATGATGATTGCCAGGATGATGTTGATTTCTGTCACTACGCCCACTCTCACTAAATAGAATATTCAATTTAATTTAGTTTTTTTTTCTCACAATTTAAATTGCATACTTTTTGGCTGTGCAAATGAACTGCATAGCTGAAAAGGGCATGAGAGCGGGCAAGAGACAAGGCCACCCTGAGAGACTGCGTGTGTCACTTGCGAGTTCATAGTCGTAATGTTGAGAATGCGACCTTAACCCCTCACCACCATACGTCTTCTTTTCCGGCAACAACTAAATACATTTACAATTTATGCACTCACACTAACTGAATATACTTACAGCATACAGACATACAATAAAGCATGTGTGTGGGAGTATATTGCTAACAACATTTATAGCATACTTTTAGGGAGCGCACAAACTGCGCCGTGTATAGGTCGAGACAAGCCAGATGTACCATTTAGCGAATATTAAGTTCATACCTTATATCTTTATAACATTTGTTAGAGAGAGTTTTGTTTTGCTTTCCAGTTACCCTGGGCGCTGCTGCATTGGTGAACCTTCACCCTACACTGTATACGTATGTACGCTACGCTAGAGTTTTGGGGCTCTCACCTATTGTAGAGGGTTTTGTGTGAACAATACATTGTTTTTTTTTTTTGGAAAAAAAAACTTTCTAAAAAGATTCCAAATAGTGTAGACTACTATGTGGTCGGTTTCAACCGCTTTGGACATTATTTTTTTTGTTAAGAACAAAACAAAAAACATTCGTTGCTAACAAATGCGTCTGCATTTCTTGCAGTCTGTTGTAGACATTCACATGTTGGTATGATTTCACATTTCATTGCGTTCTTTTCCCAACACTACCGTATAGAATACGAGGGGTCGCACAAAGGGTTTAAAAAGAATTTCGGTTATACAAAATTATAGCTTCTTTAGAGGCAAACGATGGACTCTGAGGAAAGTTTCCTTGCAGCCATTATGACATCCGGATCGATCGACTGGCCAAAGTCCCCATCGAGAATAGATTATTTGTGGCACCCTAAATTGTTTTCCGTGTTCAGATGGAAGAGAAATATAAGTTGTACGAATGCTTGGAGCAGACATACCACCACTGTCCCGCCCCGATCATAAAATTGTTTTTTGGGAAATTTCTTGGCAAACTAGACAGGGAGAACATATTCGGCCAGGGCGAATAGATTCAGCGTCCCTGAAAACACTTCCGAAAAGGGAATGAGTCTGAGAGATTTTGCAGGCGCACAGTGGCCCACACTTAAATTCCAACGGCCAAAAGTCTGCAACTTTTTATACAGTAAACATTTTTGGGCTATGCAAAAAACTGATTGTAAGTAGCGAGGGATTTTTTTAAGGTATCAACATCTAAAGCCAGGCAATTTAATAAATTTTTGGAAATATTTCCAAAGTTGAATACTTTTCTTATTTTTCGAATTAAAGGCGGGACACATTTTTTAATATTTTTTTGTTTTTGTGACTTTTTTAAATCATTACACGCATAAAAAATATTTTTCGAAAAAATTTAATTTTATTGCTAGAGTTTTTTTTTCACTCTTTGGCTTTTAAATTTAATACTTAGCTTTAGCTGAATCAGCTGTAGTTAACAGAAAGTGACAGCTATTGGGTTTGTCAACTTTCTATTTAATTATTTAGCATTGGCTGCCGTAGCCAACAGTTTTAGGTTGAATCTTTAGCATTAGCTAACTAAGCCCACACAAAATATTTTTGGGTTTCGGCTCTTTTTCTTTTCTCTTTTGTTCTGCAGCTAACAAATTTTAAATTTAATCATTAGCAGAGTCAGTCCATACACACAAATTTTTCCTCAATAGCTTTGGCTGCAGCTGTCATTTCATGATTTGCACAGCTAAAAACCAACAACAAGGGAAAATTATTATAAAGTCCACAGCAGACAGTGGTGGCAACATTTGGGAAATAACAAAAAACGTTGATATCAGTTGTTCTTATAACTCTCTCGCTCTCGCTATCTTTGAGTGAGTATGTGATACACAAGTTGGCTACACTGAAATAGAAAGAAAGCCTTATTCAGCTGCCACTTCAGACAGCTAACGATTTCTTTTTGGCTGTGATATTGTGCAGCCAAGGGTTTTCGGTGAATTGCAGGCAGTTAACGATTTCTTTTGGCTGTAGTTCATGGACATGGATTTTCTTATTTTTCAATTTAAGGGGGGGAGTTTTTTTCGTCAATTGTCCAGCCATGAATTTCCTTGGACTGCGGTTTTGTTGAGCTATAGATTTGTTTAGCTGTGCGTAACCAAACGGCCCCTTCGGATCCCTTCGGATATTTTTCTTCGGATTATTGGATATTTTTGGACATTTCGTACATTTTCGTCAACTTCTGTTGTTGAGCTATTCAGTGCGGATGCTGGAGACTTCTTTAGCTTTTGCTTTTGAACTGTCTGAGATTTTAGGTTTCAGCTGTTGACTGAAGAAACCTATTATTCTCTGTCTTTAGCTAAAATTAAATCAAAGTTATTGAAAAGATGATACCCGCATCTCTCATGAAGTGCCGATGTTATACGAACAACCCTTAAGTTAAATATAGAGAAGCGCCCCGGTAGGTGAGTTGGTAGCGTGCTTGCCTATCAGTGTGGTGGTTGTGGGGTCGATTCCCACCAGAAGCTTTGGTCTGTAGCTGCAAAAATCTAGCCAAATGGTCTATATCTAACGGTTTACCCTTGGACCCAAAATTAGACTATAAATAAATAAAAACCAGTGAAAAAGTTGCAGTCGGGAAAACCGACTTATATATACCCTCACCCTCAGTAAAAACATACAAGTCTCATACTCATAAGTATCGGAAAGTCAAAAGTGACCGTAGCTACCATCATTTGATGTAACATCTGATGAAAAGTCATAATAGCAACCTAAAATACCGAATGCTATAGAAAAAAATATTGGATGGTACATTTGTATGGGAGGTACCAGAAGGGGAGTTGCCAGACTTCCAAGTTTTTGTCCAAAACTTTGTCTAGCTATAACTTTACTAAATACAGAATTTGGGCAAGATCGCGTTTGTCATATTGGTGTTACTACACGATTTCTAAGGTAGGCGGGACGGTACATTTGTATGGGAGGTACCAGAAGGGGAGTTGCCAGACTTCCAAGTTTTTGTCAAAAATTTTGTCTAGCTATAAATTTAGTAAATACAAAATTTTGGCAAGATAGTTTTGGTCATACTGATAGTATTAGACGGTTTATCAGGGGCGGGATGGTACATTTGTATGGGAGGTACCAGAAGGAGAGTTGCCAGACTTCCAAGTTTTTGTCCAAAACTTTGTCTAGCTATAGATTTACTAAATACAGAATTTGGGCAAGATCGCGTTGGTCATATTGGTGATACTACACGCTTTCTAAGGTAGGCGGGATGGTACATTTGTATGGGAGGTACCAGAAGGGGAGTTGCCAGACTTCCAAGTTTTTTGTCAAAAATTTTGTCTAGCTATAACTTTAGTAAATACAAAATTTGGGCAAGATAGTTTTGGTCATACTGATAGTATTAGACGGTTTATCAGGGGCGGGATGGTACATTTGTATGGGAGGTACCAGAAGGAGAGTTGCCAGACTTCCAAGTTTTTGTCCAAAACTTTGTCTAGCTATAACTTTACTAAATACAAAATTTGGGCAAGATAGTTTTGGTCATACTGATAGTATTAGACGGTTTATCAATGGCGGGATGGTACATTTGTATGGGAGGTACCAGAAGGGGAGTTGCCAGACTTCCAAGTTTTTGTCCAAAACTTTGTCTAGCTATAGATTTACTAAATACAGAATTTGGGCAAGATCGCGTTGGTCATATTGGTGTTACTACACGATTTCTAAGGTAGGCGGGATGGTACATTTGTATGGGAGATACCAGAAGGGGAGTTGCCAGACTTCCAAGTTTTTGTCAGAAACTTTGTTCAGTTATACTTTTACTAAATACGGATTTTTGCCAAGATGGGAGTGGGCATATTGATATTATTACACGTTTACTAAAGTGGGCGAAATAGCAGATTTGTATGGGAGGTACCCGAAGGGGTGTGGCCATATAGCCCATATGCAATCCCATAAGCAGTTTTTGGAAAATATTACGCCATGCCAAATTTCAGAGTGATCGTTTAACTCTTTCGAAAGTTATCGTGCGTACCAGCAGGACAGACAGACGGACAGACGGACGGACAGACGGACATGGCTCAAACGATTCAGAAAGTCATGAATCGAATTTGGTTCAAAGACACCTGGGGTCTAATGTGAATATTTCTAGGTGTTACACTTTTGGGTCGTATCAAATGATATATACCCTCCTACCCGTCGGGTGAGGGTATAAAAAAACAAATACAGAGGCTTCCTTCCGATAACGCCCGAAACCGTCACCAAGGCAGCCGAGTTTGCCAACTGAATATAATAGTGTTCCAATAATACACAAAAAAAAACAATAATTCCTAAAATTAAGATATACATATTCATAAAAATTTAAAAAACCTTTGTTAAGAATGATGTGTAATGTTTCATATATTTTTTTTAGATTTTTGTTGGTTTGAATTGTTTTTAAAAAAAACTCTTGTATTTTTAGAATACTTTTTTGCTTGATTTTAAAAGCATGATTTTCAAGTTTGTAGATGAAAGGCATAGAGACGATTGCGGGGTGGAAAAAAGTCAAAAATCACAAATTCGTTTTTTTTTTACTACTTTTTGTCTTTTTTTAAAGTTTGAGATTTCTTTTTGATTTTACACATTTTGCTTTTCGACATTGTTACGAATCAACAAAATTCAAATATAAACGTCAAACACATGCAAAAAGTCAACATTTTTCTTTTGGAGTTTAAAAAAAGTCAAGCCAACAAGTAATCGTTTCAATTGGGACTAGGACCCCTTTCAATGACCAGATTTACAGGATGAGTTTTTAATTGATTTTAAATTCATTATTTTCAAGTTTGTACACGAAAGGCATAGAGATATTTTCGTGGTAGAAAAAAATTTCACAAATCACAAATTTTGTGTTTTTTTTCTTTCCTTTTTGACTTCACAAATTTTGAGGTTTTTTTTTAATTTCTTTTTGACTTTATACATTTTGCTTATCGACATTGTTACAAATCAACAAAGTTCAAATATAAACGTCCAAAAAAATCATAGAGATCCCTTTCAAAATGAATAATAGATCTGATAACTTTCTGTCCATTTTCCTTTGTTTACCAAAAGAGAATCTAAAAAAAGTCACAACAAAAAGTCGTCGTTTAAATTCCTTTCTAATTGAATAACAGATCTGATAACTTTCTGAAAATTGTCCTTCTTTACTTTGTTTACCAAAAGAGAATCTAAAAAAAGTCACGACAAAAAGTCATCGTTTAAATTGGGACTAGGAACCCCTTCTAAATGAATAACAGATCTGATAACTTTCTGAGAATTTTCCTTTGTTTACCAAAAGAGAATCTAAAAAAAGTCACGACAAAAAGTCATCGTTTAAATTGGGTCTAGGATCCCTTTCTCAATGAATAACAGATCTGATAACTTTCTGACAATTTTCCTCCTTGACTTTGTTTACCAAAAGAGAATCTACAAAAAGTCACGACAAAAAGTCATCGTTTTAATTGGGAATAGGATCCCTTTTTAAATGAACAGATCTGATAACTTTCTGTCCATTTTCCTTTGTTTACCAAAAGAGAATCTAAAAAAGTCACAACAAAAAGTCGTCGTTTAAATTCCTTTCTAATTGAATAACAGATCTGATAACTTTCTGAGAATTTTCCTTTGTTTACCAAATAGAATCTAAAAAAAGTCACGACAAAAAGTCATCGTTTAAATTGGGACTAGGATCCCTTTCTCAATGAATAACAGATCTGATAACTTTCTGACAATTTTCCACCCCTGACTTTGTTTTCCCAAAAACTTTTTCTAAACTCCTCGCATTCGAGTAGTTTAAACTCCTATGCTTTTGTCATTGTCCCCTGGCATTGTAGTTCCCCCGTGTCTGTCTGTCTGTCTGTCCGTACTTGTATTTCTGTTTGTTATAAAAACATTCAGGTTTTTCTTTTTGCTCTATGGCATTTTTGTTAAAGTATTCGGTTTTTCGGTTTGTATACGTTTTCCATCTGCTGAAGCATTTCTCCTACAGTTTTTATATTTTTTCATTTTTCGCTACTAAAGCAAATTTACTGCTGTTATTTTGTAAGTTGATTCTATTTAATTTTCATTCAATTTGATTTTCAATTACTTCCCCTTGAGTTCATATTAAATTTTGTTGGTTTTTTTTTTTGTCTTTCTTTCTCCGATTCCGTGTGTAAACGCTGCTTTCATACAGATGTGTAAAAAATGTAAAAAAAAAAAAACTCACCAGAGTGTGTGTATGTGTGTGTGTGCATTCACCAACACATGCACGTTTACATGCACATTTTACAATTTCACAAACACAATGGCATTCCCCGCTTAACAACTCGCACAGAGACATTTACAATTCGCCATTCACATACGAACATTCCTTTGATTACAACACTGTGCGTGCTTTGTTCGCAGTTAGCCCTATGCTGCGGCACAGTGCTGCGAAACTAAGAGATGGGGCATGGGAATTATAATAATGAAAAGTAAGTGCGACTATCAGTCAGCAAAATTCTGGGTCACCTTCTGCTAAGACCCGCCGTTTCCATCAACAGTTGAGCTTAGCAATCTTTCGTCGACAGTCGAACCATAGTCTGACGTTTCCTTAGTTTGCGAGGACAACATCTAACTTTGGGATGGCTTCCAGAAAAACTCCCTCCCCCCACTTTATATTTTCTTTGGGGGAAGCTGCGTCCTTTTTTTCCAACGATTTTTGCTTAGGTTTTCTATAAATTTTGCCAGGCAGCTCTTCTAAACTTGTGAACGTTTGTGCTTTGTTTGCGAGGACAACAGCGTGATTTGAGATGACTTTCAGAAAATCTCTCTTCCTTTCGTTTGTCTTCTGGTCTTGTTTCCATTGATGTTGCTCTAACTGATTTGTCTCTTGTCCGTAGTCAGCTCTACCTTTCGTCTGAGTTCTGGCTTGCCTAAACGTCAATTAAAGCGACCTAGGAGATCCTCTGCTGCATCCCCTTCGTCTGCTATATGAGATCCTGTGCTGTAACGCAATATTTGGCAATAACTTCGATTGACTGCGTTGAAGGGACCAAGTGGAAGAAGTCATGAAAATCCTTGGTATCACGATCTGGAGAAGCCAAGCAGAAGATCGAAATGCTTGGAAATCATTTATTAAGCAGGCCCACTTAAGTGGAGCCAACTTAAGTAAGTAACTTCGAGAGACCTCTTTTTGATTTCACATTCAGCGCCTTTCTAATGACAGGACATTGGTGAATTGATTCCGGACGATATACATTTTTCTGTTTGTAAGCATTTTTCCCCCAGCTTTCGATATGTGTTTCTACAGACACTGTGCTCTAGTTTTTGTTCTTCTCCCTACATTCCATTGTTTTTTTTTTCTTTTCTTCCCGCCCCGCATTTGTCCCTACGAACATGGTGCAGTTGCTGACAAAGGACCAGAGTGTAATCATGGTAACAACAAGTACATAATACTCTTGTACAACATTTGCAAGGAATGTCATAGCGAGTTATTGATATTGAATTACGGATGATTTATGGTGTGACATGGTCACCGGGGACGCCGCACAACGTTAGCTCCAAGGAATTCGAATTGTTTAAAGCAGCCAAGTGCAATGAGTGCTGTAGGAAAATATTCCGGGGATTTTAAAGGGAAATAGAAAACCTTTTGAATCTAACACGGTCTTTTGCAAAATTATTAGAAATCATCAATCTGTGGTGTCTTCTACGTAAGGCCTTAGTATACCATCCACCGCCCCCCCGCTTGATATTAATTTCACATAACTCATCCCTCTAGGGGTTAATTATGGCCCAAAGCGACAAGAACTTATGCCCAGCACGTGTACCCTAAGGCTCCTCGCCAGCAATACCATCACGCACGCACACACACACACCCACCCACACATACACTTGACAAACTCAATTCTCACCTATCGAAGCACTCGATACCAATCCAGTTACATAATTGTCTGCCAACTTACACAACCACAATTACTTAAGCGTGCCGGTTTTATCCCAAAGCAAAGCACTTTAATTCCCACATCCTGGACAGGAGGCCGCTTACTGCTCGCTGCAAGCATTTCAAACGAATTTATCATGTGTCAATGTATTCCTTTCTGTCTGTAATTGATACAAGAATTTCGCAACGAAAAGGACTTAAATATAAATAAAACACATCCGAACAATCGGTTAAGGACACGTGACCAATCAACAGACGATGCGGTGGGCTGTGGTGGGGTGGGGTTGAACAGAAAATACAATACAATTTATTCACATTTACGTTTACGTTTCCTTAAGGGGATGAATGATGTTCAACGACACGTCAGAGAGGCGCTAAGCAAAATAACCCCAAAAATTCAAAACTACAGCATACTTTCAGGGGGAAAAGTACCCGAAAATGTATTTGACTTGGTTTTTAGGCAACGAAATAAATCAAAATTGTTCCTAATAAGATTTATGGCCTCTAATGAAGAAGGTCGGTAATAATTTATGGTCGAATGTAAAGCATGAGAGAAAACCTAAAAGCAGGCAACATATTTTTGATTTGCGTTTGTTTTTCTTTTTTTTGCGGGAATTAAGCAGATGTCAGGTTGGTGAAACGTGTTCGTTAACCTTGGAGAAAATGCGATTTAAGAGTTGTACGTGGGACTCTTTCAGGCTGTGGGAAGACCAATGGGCAATGAGTTTATTGGAATGAATGAAAAAAACAAACAAAGAAAATATGGATTTTAACCCATTCATGGCACAGAAAAAAAGGATTTTGTTAAGTTAAAATATCCACGGAAAACTTTTTTTTAAAAAAGTCTTGGTCATGAAAGGTTTACAGTGAACTAATGATCATAAAAATTAAAAAAAAAAATTGTAAGCCTTTGTTAAGAAAAATGTGTGAAAATTGTTTTTGTATTTTCATACATTTTATTTAACAAATATTGGTAAAGCAATATTTTTAATTATTATGAATACAAGGGTAAGAAGATAAATAAGTCAACTCCTATAAATTTTTTTGAATACGGGCGTATGAAGACAATAATGTAGGGTTATCCATTTTGTCGTTTCATAAGTATAGGGCTGGAAGTCGACATCCGTCAAACTAAGTTGTTGAACCAATTTTTTTCTCTTTTCAGTTGGAAGTCGACATCTGTCAAACTAAGTTGTTGAACCAATTTTTTTTGAAGAAAATGGAATGCTTCGTTGTCAAACAACTCGTACAAATTATTAAAACCGACTACAAAAATGGTGATTCTGGCACAGACACATATCGTGCTTTACGAGGAGATTATGGATTATGGTTATGAAGCACATTTCTCACTCAGTGGGTATGTTAATAAACAATATTGTCGTGTTTGGGGTTCTGAGAATCCTCAAGTAATTGAAGAGAGGCCATTACATTAAATTGGGCAGAAATCACAAAAAATTCGAAATAAATGTTCCACTGAAAATATCAACTTCGTTCGGGCTGTTTTTTTTTTCTGAAAAACATTCCCCCCAAAAATTTCAAAAATTCCCACAGACTGTGTGACCGCAACTTACCATAATTATGACCAATCATATTCACAACATACCTGCAATGGAAAAAGAAAAAAACAAATTAATTATGGGAAAATACAAGGTCCTTTTAAAGACAAAGGAGAAGAGAAAATGTTTCCCCCCAAGTTTCAAAATCCACACATCACCCAAAAACACTTCACTCTTTGAATTGTAAAACAAAAACCCCAAATTTCCGATAACACACACCACAATACATTTTTTTGTCCCTCAAATATTTCATGCTTCAAGGAAATAAATCAAATTGCCTTTTTAATAAGATTTATGAATTCGCATGAAAGCAATCATAATTTATGAAACAAAAAAGCAAAATATCACAAGTAAAGAAATAGAAAGAAAAACTAAAAAAAAACATACGAAAAATGAGCCTAAAAATAGGCCGCAAAAAAAAGGTCTGCTAAGTTAATTTAAAATTGCCAGAGATTTAAGTAAGTTTTTCTAGTATTTCCTTTTTTTTTTGCTTCTTGGAGGTATTTTGGGGGTGGGAAAGGCATGAACCGTAAACTATTCGCATAAAACATGCAACACGTTTCTCGAGTAACTTTAGCCCCGGTGTAGCCATGTGTAGCATCCTGAGCTGGTTGGTAGAATACATTGGGGTGTTTCATTGGTAATGCTGATAGAAAGGAGATGTCGTTGGTATGCAGCCAAAACGTCGCAAGTCACATAATTTTGTTTCCGAGTATTTGAAGATTTTAAATGAATAGATGTGGGTTAGAGCGACTCAAGTTATGTGGAAGCAAAATTCGTGCAAGGTGTACCCCCTCCAAAATGAACATTGGTATTTTTTAAGGTGACATCTAAAATATTTTGGCTCCAGCTTCAACATCTCGTGAGCTGGACCATTTTGAAAAAGGGTCTATTTTTGCATGTTTTGTTAATTTGAGAGTCTGTTGCATTAACAACATATACAATATGGATATCATAAGAAAGGTTTTTTTAGGACGCGTCCAACTATATATACAATTTGTCAAATGACGATCACCCATGTCCTATTTTTAAGGATATTCTGCAAAAAAAAGTGGTTTTTGAATTTTTTGTTCGGAGTTGTTTGTAATAAAAATGGCAAATTAACATATTTTAATGTCTAGGCAATTTAAGTAAATACGGGTTTCACCTTTTTTTGAAATTCGTGCTAGTTCGCGTTTTGACAGAAATGCAATGGGGTGGTAACTCTACGTATTAAATAGGGCAATATGGGTATCAATTTTTTTCTTTTCTTTCTTTCTTTCTTCTTTTCTTTCTTTCTTTTTTTCTTTCTTTCTTTCTTCTTTTCCTTCTTTCTTTCCTATCTTGGAATATTAATAATCCACCTGGAATATTAAAAATTTCATCAGAATTTTGAAGACTCAACAAGTATTCTTGTGAGTAGAACTGTGTGCAAGGTGGTTCTATACCAGTTTCAATTTCATTCCAATTTATCATGACTTTGAGCGATTCACAATTAAAATTTATTTTAGGCACAGTAAATTGTCGAATTTGTTGGGTGGTACGTTCACGTGATTTTAAAATTATCTCGTAGGCTTGAAGTCGTATGTCCTTGCTCTCATCTGTTATCATTGACAAAATTATGTTTTCCGGATGGGCGAAAAATCCATTTATCTGCACTGATCTCACTAGGTCACAAATAACAAAATTTTCTCTGTTATATGTTTCTAGCATACTTTTTCCCATTGATTTTGACCTACTAAACACGAAAATGAGTTTTAAAAATTTTTCTGTGGATTGGTTTTCGAGATACAAATTTTTGAACTTTTTTTTTTAAATTTTTGGAGGTACACTTACATCTTTGAGCATATCTTTCGTCTTCTTTGACCTATTTGATCCTAATTAAAGAAAATTGAGCCGTCTACAACTCATTCTCAGAAAATTTTCAAATCGGGTAAGTAGTTTTGATGTTGGCGGCTTAAAAAGGTTAAAAAATGGCGTTTTTTAGTAAAAATGTGGCAGAAAAAACCATATAAAAATTCATATAAAATATAAAACACGATGCTAACAGCAATTTTTCGTGTTTAGTAGGTCAAAATCAATGAGAAAAATTATGCTAGAACCAAATAACAAAACGACTGTTGGCTAGTGTCTTTGGACTATATAAAAATCGTCCGGCTTATATTGCGAACCAGATCGTGTCGCGCAAGCAGTATACTAAAATAGAATCACGCAAGTATTTGTTGTAAAGGTTTTTAAAATCGCCTTGTAACGTTTTTCAAAATCGCAATAAATGAGTCTTGAATCATCTGTAAAAAATTTTTCTTTTAAACAAGTGTTTTTTTCTTATAAAAGAAAAGAAAGATAGGAAAGAAAGAAAGAAAAGAAGAAAGAAAGAAAGAAAAGAAGAAAGAAAGAAAGAAAAGAAAAAAATTGATACCCATATTGCCCTATTTAATACGTAGAGTTACCACCCCATTGCATTTCTGTCAAAACGCGAACTAGCACGAATTTCAAAAAAAGGTGAAACCCGTATTTACTTAAATTGCCTAGACATTAAAATATGTTAATTTGCCATTTTTATTACAAACAACTCCGAACAAAAAATTCAAAAACCACTTTTTTTTGCAGAATATCCTTAAAAATAGGACATGGGTGATCGTCATTTGACAAATTGTATATATAGTTGGACGCGTCCTAAAAAAACCTTTCTTATGATATCCATATTGTATATGTTGTTAATGCAACAGACTCTCAAATTAACAAAACATGCAAAAATAGACCCTTTTTCAAAATGGTCCAGCTCACGAGAGGTTGAAGCTGGAGCCAAAATATTTTAGATGTCATCTTAAAAATGTCCAAGGTTAATTTTTAGGAGGGAACATCGAACACTTTTTTTGGCGAGTCGCTCTAATGTGGGTGTTTAGGCCGTAAAATCGATTGTATTGCAGCAGTTACTACAAAACTACTTTAAATAGGCATGGGATTTTTAACAGCACATCACCATTTAACAAAAAAGTGTACATGAACTCATTTTGCAGCACGTCGACGTCATTTTTTTTTCTTCTTTGGAATTTGAAAATTTGCAAAAAAAAAAATATGAAGAACTTCTTAAACGAAGAATTCCCAAAATTTGATAAAGAAGTCACTAAAACGGCAAAATAAACCCAAAAACTTCCAAAAATACCCTCAAATAATTTTAAAAAAACA
Organism: Hydrotaea cyrtoneurina; assembly: GCA_958296145.1. Lineage (NCBI taxonomy): Eukaryota > Metazoa > Arthropoda > Insecta > Diptera > Muscidae > Hydrotaea > Hydrotaea cyrtoneurina. Next base: position 89,956,181 of record OY282513.1, read on the forward strand.
TTTGACAGAATTTTGTCAAAGAAATATTTTTTTGTCAAAAAAAAACATGAAGAACTTCTCAAATGAAGAATTCCTATAATTTGATAAAGAGGTCCCTAAAAAAAGGCAAATATGACAATATTCCCAAAAATTCAGAAAAATACCGTCAAATAATTTAAAAAAAAAATTTGAAAGAATTTTTTATTTATTTATTTATTTATTAATTACAATACAAAGTAAATTTATATTATAATTTTGGGTCCAAGGGTAAACCGGGTGACAAAGACCATTTGGCTTAATTTTTGCAGCGACAGAAAAGCCTCTGGTGGGAATCGAACCCACAACCCCCACGCTGATAGGCAAGCACGCTACCAACTTGCCTACCGGGGCGATTGAAAGAATTTTTTTAAAAAAAAATTTTTTGCAAAAAAAAACAACATGAACAACTTCTCAAATGAAGAATTCCCAAAATTTGATAAAGAATTCCCGAAAAATAGAATTCCCCCAAAAAATTTGAAAAAATCCTTTTTTTGGGTATTTTTTTTGTCAATGGAAAATCCACACAAAAAAATGCTAAGAAAACCTCAAGTATTTGCCAAAAAATTATGAAGCATTTCTGGAAAAATTTGGAAATCTGCAAAAAAAAAACATGAGGAACTTCTCAAATGAAGAATTCCCAAAATTTGAGGAAGAATTACCTAAAACGGCAAACATGAAAATAACCCCAAAAATCGCTCAAATAATTAAAAAAAAAATTGTTTCGTAAAGGAAAAGCCCAAAAAACATAAAAATACCCCAAATGAAGAATTCCCAAAAAATTTATTTAGAATTCCCTGAAAATGTTCCCCGAAAAAATTTGAAAAAATCCTTTTTTGTGGGTATTTTTTCATCAATGAAAAGTTAACAATTTCACAAAAATTGATAAAGAAATTCCCTAAAAACATGAAATTTTTAAAATTCTCATAATTTAAATAATAAGTTTTCTGGGATTTTTTTCGTAATGGAATTAACAATACCCCGAATGAATAATTTCCAAACATTTATTAAGAATTCGCTGAAAATTAAAAAGAAAATTTAAAAAAAATTTAATAAAAATTTTTTTGAGGTATTTTTTTAAGTCGAAAATAATCCACAAAATTAAGAATTCCCAATATTTACGGGAAATTCCATAAAATGATATATTAAGAACTCCCTGAAAAGGGTAACAAGAAAATTTAAAAAATTTAAATACAATTTTTTGGAGATACTTTTCGTAGTCAAAAATAATTAAGAATTCCAAAAAACGTTTGAAAAATTCCATAAAAAGGCCAACTTGAAGATGTCTCCAACATTCTGTGAAATCCCTCAAATATTTTAAATAATAATTTTTTCGGGAATTTTTCGTAATGGAAAATGACCCAGAAAAATTTAAGAATACTCAAAATGAAGAATTCCCAAAAATGTATTCCATGAAAAGGCCAACAAGAAAATTTAAAAAATTAAAAAAAAAATTTTTTGAGCTATTTTTTGTAATCGGATATAATCCAAAAAAATAAATTAAGAATTCCCAAAAACTTATCGGAAATTCCATAAAAAGGCCAACTTGAAAATAACCCAAATATTCTGAGAAATCCCACAAATAATCATGGGGTATTTTTCGTAATCGAAAAAATGACCGAAAACAATTCAGAAAACCCAAACTGAAGAATTCCCAAAAATTTTTGAGTAATTCATAAAAAAAATTCCTTAAATAATATAAACACTACTTTTTTTGGGTATTTTTGGACCAAAAGAAAAGAGAATACCCCAAATGAAATTTTTTACTGAAGAATTCCCAAAAATTTGTGAGTAATTCATAAACAAAAATTCCCTAAATAATTTAAATACTATTTTTTTTGGGGGTATTTTTGGACCAAAAGAAAAGAGAATACCCCAAATGATTTTTTTTCCAAAAAAATAGAAATTTCTCTCAAATAATTTAAATTATATTTTGTTTTCTAAATTTTACAAAAAATTAAGAATGCCCCAAATGAATTCCCAAAAATTCCCTAAGCCTAAGGTTGGAAAACCTTTTTTTAAATATTTCCCAAAACGTAGGGCGTATCTAATTTCCCCCCACTACACGGCCCGAACTATTCACACTAAGTTTTTGTAACTTTATTTCTTCCTCGAAGCTTAAGAAAACTTGCTCGTCCACAAAATACACACACACACACAGGAAAGTAAATGTAAATATTTGGGTGTTGTTGTTGGTGAAAGAGTAGGGGGGTGTGTGTGTGTGTATCCCTCTATACAAGTGTTGTGAATGTGAAACAGAGGAGAGATCGTGTAAAACGTGATACTGATTTGAAATTCATGTGGCCACTCAAAGGGTGCATAAAGCAATCAAATCAACCACAAACATATTCAGTCATTCAAATACAAGTTGACTGTATGCGTGTGTTAGCTTGTGCTTGTCTAAGGATGTAACAGTGAATATGAAAGTGTGTTCATGTGTGTGTGTGTGTGTGTGAGTTTGTCTATAAACCACTACTTATTCATTTATATCTCACTTTATGTGTTTTTCCACACTTATACACGCCTTGGCATTTATCGTGCCTCAACTTTGTTTTTTCATTCTCCCTTCTGCCTTTACTTCCTGCAACAATCTGTAAGCCTGTATGGCTGTCTGTCCGTTCGACGTCCTTAAGTCTATCCTTTTGAGTATGCGTGTGAGTGTGCGTGTGCGTGGTTCTTGATGTGTCAAAGTGTGAGTTGTGGTTGCTGCTCCTGCTGCTGTTTTGCTCGTATTCCTCATATAAATTATAAATGAGCTGTGTGCGGCACATAAGAGTTCTCATGGTTATAAAAACCAAATTTTCTTAAATGTGTGAATTGCCTGCCCAAAACAACAAAAACAAGGAGCTCTTCCTGTCTCTGCTCTCCTCTGGCATGCCGATTCTAGGGAATCTTTGGGGGTTTTTGTTTTCTTGTCGTTGGTGTAAAGATAGTTGGCTTAGTTTTTGTTTGTTTCGTAAAGGCTTAGATTTTGTTTTGGTTTCGCTCGGCGGGTAATAAAGAATTTCTGGCTATTTCTTCGTTTTATTAAAGCGAAAGAAAATTCTTAAAAGTGAACTGAAAAATAACGAATTGGACTTCCAATTGGTGAATTGGTGTTTTAAATGACAGCAAAAGTGGATATTATTTTTGGATTTAAAAATATGGCTTCAGGCAAGTTATGAAAGTTATTTGCGAAATTATGAAAGTTAGCATTTTTCGCCAACAAATTTTCAAAAATTCTTTTAGAATTGTTCATCCTAGGGTGAAATTTGTTTGCTTGAGAATAGCAAAATTTACAAAATTTTTGCAAAAAAACGCCAAAATTATGTGAAAAAAAATCACAATTTAAAAAACTATAAAAATGAAATTTGAAAAATTCAGCCGTTGAATGTCGGCCTTTACATGAGATTTCCTAAGCACCTAGAACAGTGACAATTAGATTGCGAGTTCTACAATTTCTGGTATCGATTTTGTCCATTAGTCCATTAGTTTTGTCCATACGTGCAATTTACTTCTAAAATACGAAATATGACAAAACCGTACTTCAGTTTTTGGACGCTAATAAAATGTTACCGGATCATTGTACTGTATTTTCTTCTATTAGGGATTTGTAGCTCTAAGTCTTCTCTAAAGATTTCCCCTTGGTCATCTTTTTCTAGGACTAACCGCAGTCATGATAATGGATCCCCATTCGAAAAATAGTATATTTTTAGGAATTTTAAACATTGAATGTTAAAGAATATTTGGAGACAAGTAAAATGTTACCGTGTGATTGTACAGTAGTTTCTTCTATGGAGGGCTTGTAGCTCTAAGTCTCTTCTCCAGATTTCCCTTTGGTCATCTTTTTCTAGGACTAACCGCAGTCATGAAAATGGAATACCATTAGAAAAATAGTATACTTATTCAAGTATATTTTTATGAATTTTAAACATTGAATGTTAAAGAATTTTTGGAAGTTACCGGATAATTATACAAAATTTTCTTCTATGGAGGGCTTGTAGCTCTAAGTCTCTTCTCTAGATTTCCCTTTGGTCATCTTTTTCTAGGACTAACCGGAGTCATGAAAATGGAATCCCATTGGAAAAATAGTATATTTATTCAAGTATATTTTTTGAGAATTTTAAACATTGAATGTTAATGAATTTTTGGACATCACCGGATAATTATACAAAATTCTTCTATGGAGGACTTGTAGCCCTAAGTCTCTTCTCTAAATTTCCCTTTGGTCATCTTTTTCTAGGACTAACTGTAGTCATGAAAATGGAATGCCATTAGAAAAATAGTATATTTTTTAAGAATTTTAAACTTTGAATGATAAAGTAATTTTGGAGACTATTAAACAGTTACCGGATGATTGTACAGTATTTTCTACTATGAGGGATTTGTAGCCCTAAGTCTTCTCTCAAGATTTTCTTTTGATCATCCATTTCTAGGACTAACTGTATTCATGAAAATGGAATCCCATTCGAAAAATAGTATATTTATTCAAGTATATTTTTTAAGAATTTTAAACATTGAATGTTAAAGAATTTTTGGAAGTTATCGGATGATTGTACATGATTTTCTTCTATGGAGGGCTTGTAGCTCTAAGTCTCTTCTCTAGATTTCCCATTGGTCATCTTTTTCTAAGACTAACTGTATTCATGAAAATGGAATTCAATTAGAAAAATACCTTTTTTGTTTACGAATTTTAAACATTAAATGTTAAAGAATTTTTGGAAGTTATCGGATGATTGTACAGGATTTTCTTCTATAAAGGATTTGTAGCTCTAAGTCTCTTCTATAAATTTGCCTTTGGTCATTTTTTTTTAGGACTAACTGTAGTCATAAAAATGGAATGCCATTATAAAAATAGTATATTTTTTAAGAATTTAAATTTTGAATGATAAACTATTTTTGGAGGCTAATAAACAGTTACCCGATGATTGTACCGTATTTTCTTCTATGAAGGGCTTCTAGCTCTAAGTCTTCTCTAAAGATTTCCCTTTGGTCATCTTTTTCTAGGACTAACTGTATTCATGAAAATGGAATTCAATTAGAAAAATAGTATATTTTTTAAGAATTTTAAACATTGAATGTTAAAGAATATTTGGAGGCAAATAAAATGTTACCGAGTGATTGTACAGTATTTTCTTCTATGAGGGATTTGTAGCCCTAAGTCTTCTCTCAAGATTTTGTTTTGATCATCCTTTTCTAGGACTAACTGTATTCATGAAAATGGAATCCCATTAGAAAAATAGTGCATATATTCAAGTATATTTTTTGAGAATTTTAAACATTGAATGTTAAAGAATTTTTGGACATCACCGGATGATTCTACAGGATTTTCTTCAATAAAGGGCTTGTAGCTCTAAGTCTCTACTCTAAATTTCCCTTTGGTCATCTTTTTCTAGGACTAACTGTAGTCATGAAAATTGAATGCCATTAAAAATATTGTGTATTTATTCAAGTATAGTTTTAGGAATTTTAAACATTGAATGTTAAAGAATATTTGGAGGCAAATAAAATGTTACCGTGTGATAGTACAGTATTTTCTTCCATGAGGGATTTGTAGCCCTAAGTCTTCCCTCAAGATTTCCCTTTGGCCATCTTTTCCTAGGACTAACCGCAGTCATGAAAATGGAGTGCCATTAGAAAAATAATTTATTTATTCAAGTATATTTTTTGAGAATTTTAAACATTGAATGTTATAGAATTTTTGGACATCACCGGAGGATTATACAAAATTTTCTTCTATGAAGGGCTTGTAGCTCTACGTCTCTACTCTAAATTTCCCTTTGGTCATCTTTTTCTAGGACTAACTGTAGTCATGAAAATGGAATGCCATTAAAAATATTGTGTATTTATTCAAGTATAGTTTTAGGAATTTTAAACATTGAATGTTAAAGAATATTTGGAGGCAAATAAAATGTTACCGTGTGATAGTACAGTATTTTCTTCCATGAGGGATTTGTAGCCCTAAGTCTTCCCTCAAGATTTCCCTTTGGCCATCTTTTCCTAGGACTAACCGCAGTCATGAAAATGGAGTGCCATTAGAAAAATAATTTATTTATTCAAGTATATTTTTTGAGAATTTTAAACATTGAATGTTATAGAATTTTTGGACATCACCGGAGGATTATACAAAATTTTCTTCTATGAAGGGCTTGTAGCTCTACGTCTCTACTCTAAATTTCCCTTTGGTCATCTTTTTCTAGGACTAACTGTAGTCATGAAAATGGAATGCCATTAAAAATATTGTGTATTTATTCAAGTATAGTTTTAGGAATTTTAAACATTGAATGTTAAAGAATATTTGGAGGCAAATAAAATGTTACCGTGTGATAGTACAGTATTTTCTTCCATGAGGGATTTGTAGCCCTAAGTCTTCCCTCAAGATTTCCCTTTGGCCATCTTTTCCTAGGACTAACCGCAGTCATGAAAATGGAGTGCCATTAGAAAAATAATTTATTTATTCAAGTATATTTTTTGAGAATTTTAAACATTGAATGTTATAGAATTTTTGGACATCACCGGAGGATTATACAAAATTTTCTTCTATGAAGGGCTTGTAGCTCTACGTCTCTACTCTAAATTTCCCTTTGGTCATCTTTTTCTAGGACTAACTGTAGTCATGAAAATGGAATGCCATTAAAAATATTGTGTATTTATTCAAGTATAGTTTTAGGAATTTTAAACATTGAATGTTAAAGAATATTTGGAGGCAAATAAAATGTTACCGTGTGATAGTACAGTATTTTCTTCCATGAGGGATTTGTAGCCCTAAGTCTTCCCTCAAGATTTCCCTTTGGCCATCTTTTCCTAGGACTAACCGCAGTCATGAAAATGGAGTGCCATTAGAAAAATAATTTATTTATTCAAGTATATTTTTTGAGAATTTTAAACATTGAATGTTATAGAATTTTTGGACATCACCGGAGGATTATACAAAATTTTCTTCTATGAAGGGCTTGTAGCTCTACGTCTCTACTCTAAATTTCCCTTTGGTCATCTTTTTCTAGGACTAACTGTAGTCATGAAAATGGAATGCCATTAAAAATATTGTGTATTTATTCAAGTATAGTTTTAGGAATTTTAAACATTGAATGTTAAAGAATATTTGGAGGCAAATAAAATGTTACCGTGTGATAGTACAGTATTTTCTTCCATGAGGGATTTGTAGCCCTAAGTCTTCCCTCAAGATTTCCCTTTGGCCATCTTTTCCTAGGACTAACCGCAGTCATGAAAATGGAGTGCCATTAGAAAAATAATTTATTTATTCAAGTATATTTTTTGAGAATTTTAAACATTGAATGTTATAGAATTTTTGGACATCACCGGAGGATTATACAAAATTTTCTTCTATGAAGGGCTTGTAGCTCTACGTCTCTACTCTAAATTTCCCTTTGGTCATCTTTTTCTAGGACTAACTGTAGTCATGAAAATGGAATGCCATTAAAAATATTGTGTATTTATTCAAGTATAGTTTTAGGAATTTTAAACATTGAATGTTAAAGAATATTTGGAGGCAAATAAAATGTTACCGTGTGATAGTACAGTATTTTCTTCCATGAGGGATTTGTAGCCCTAAGTCTTCCCTCAAGATTTCCCTTTGGCCATCTTTTCCTAGGACTAACCGCAGTCATGAAAATGGAGTGCCATTAGAAAAATAATTTATTTATTCAAGTATATTTTTTGAGAATTTTAAACATTGAATGTTATAGAATTTTTGGACATCACCGGAGGATTATACAAAATTTTCTTCTATGAAGGGCTTGTAGCTCTACGTCTCTACTCTAAATTTCCCTTTGGTCATCTTTTTCTAGGACTAACTGTAGTCATGAAAATGGAATGCCATTAAAAATATTGTGTATTTATTCAAGTATAGTTTTAGGAATTTTAAACATTGAATGTTAAAGAATATTTGGAGGCAAATAAAATGTTACCGTGTGATAGTACAGTATTTTCTTCCATGAGGGATTTGTAGCCCTAAGTCTTCCCTCAAGATTTCCCTTTGGCCATCTTTTCCTAGGACTAACCGCAGTCATGAAAATGGAGTGCCATTAGAAAAATAATTTATTTATTCAAGTATATTTTTTGAGAATTTTAAACATTGAATGTTATAGAATTTTTGGACATCACCGTATAATTATACAAAATTTTCTTCTATGAAGGGCTTGTAGCTCTAAGTCTTCTCTCAAGATTTCCCTTTGGTCATCATTTTCTTTTTTCATTTTCAGGTTTCCAGATGATATGGCGATTTTTGAAAATGCCAAATTGAAAAACTGCGGTTTTTCGTTTATTATAAAACCGGCATTGAAATTGTAAGAGAGGCTTTTGTTGGTTTATGTGAGCACAGTCCAGTGCAATTTTTACTTTTGAAATTTTTTTTTTGTTTTCTATCGAAAAAAAATTGCTAAATAGAAATGTGTGATTTTTCAGAACTGGATTTTTTTTTGTATTTTTTCGAAAACGGTTCAACGAAAATCGAAATTAAAATAGAAAGTGAGGCGTTTCTGGGATTTGGTGAGCACCATTTTGGGTTTTGAAAAATATTATATTTTATTTTTTTTTTTTGGAATTTTTGGGTTTTTTGCATGAATTCTAAAAAAACGCAAATTTTTTCGCAATGATATGATATTTGTATAGACAGATACAGCACTGTTGATCCATGAAGAGCTCAAACGTTTGGTTTTATTTAAATAACAAGAATAACACTTTAAATTGTTAAATTAATAAATAACATGAATTGAATTGATTCCTCTTTCAGCCACTTGCCTTAAGCCCAAAGTATGACATAAACATTTCTTCATTTTTAATTAACTTGTCACTTGGTAAATGAGTGATGACTTCTAGTTGACATATGCCACATATGCAATTTACAATATCCTTTATCAGCAGTGGCACAGGACTTGTGGCCATGTCCTTGTACAATGAATGGCCTACTTTAGCTGAGTTCATTTGGGATATGGAATTTTGAGGCAATCTTCTGATTGAGTTTTCAATATATTCGGGGAAATCTCTTTGCTGTTTTTGTGAATTTGGACAAATGCGAAAGCTCGGTTAATTTCAAAGGCAGCTTTGATGAAAATGATGTCTTTATCCTTTGTGCATTTCTCTGTCCCATAAATATTAACCATTGAGATATTGCCAACCAAAAAGAGAAAAATAATCAAAAAAAAAAAAAACAAATGTGTTTGCAGACATCATATAAAAATGCAACATCTGTTGAGTGAAATGACAAGGGAGGCAAAGTGAAGCAAAAATGTATGGCCTACTTTTAGGCAGACATTTTTAAAGAATTGTGTTGATTGTTTTTGGGCATTAATATTTAATATCGGTTGAGATTTCAGTCAAAGATGACATCAATTTGGACTGAATTGAGCTACCAAAAAAAGGCCCACGTCCTTCACGTCCCCCCATTATTATTTACCACTTGTTATTTCTCGTTTGTCTGTGGAATTTTCGAGCAACAACAAATCTCCTGGTTTCTCTGAGACCCAATTTGCCACACAACCCTATCGGATCTAATTCACTATCTGTTGCTAACATGAAAACACTTTTGCATTTTTTTTAAAGTCATTGCCAATCTTTGTGTTTGTCCGACTTCACACCCTGTCATACAGTCTGTTTTCACACAGGTTGTCCACCAATGGATTTTTATCTAAGACCACCATAAGTATAATTTTTTAATAATCAATGGATTTGAACCAATGCGCATTCTTGAATCCTAAACAAAACAATCTCATAGTTTATTTACATGTTGGAGTAAGTTCTGCTAATAAAATTAAATTTCACATCCCTTAATATATGCCACATATTTATAGGATTTTTTCACAGTAGCCTTGAAATATGCAATATTTTTTTTTAAAAAAAGGCTCTCAATTTAATTTACTTGTACAAATCGCTCTATGAAAAATGTCCCAAAAATAAATGAAAAATCCCCCCAAACAGCACCATATGAAAATGTCCCCAAAAATTCTGAAAAATCTCCCAAACAATTTAGGAAAAATTACGCAATGCAAAATCCCACAAATATTATGAAAAATACCCCAAAAAATAATATTATAAAAAAAAATCGATTAATTTCTGTTATTAAAATATACCAAAAAAAAAAAAAAAAAAATCTCGAAAAATTAAAAATAGGAGATTTTTTCATTTTCCATTTTAATTTCCTAATATGAATCGCTCTGTGAGACATGCCCCAAAACTAAAGGACGAATGACCCAAAATAAATGAAAAATCCCCCCAAACGGCCCATATGAAAACGTCCGCCAAAAATTCTGAAAAATCTCCCAAACAATTTATGAAAAATTACGCAATTCAAAAACCCCACAAATATTATGAAAAATACCCCAAAAAATAATATTATTAAAAAAAAAAGAAAAATCCCAAAAAAATTAAAAATAGGGGATTTTTTCAATTTCATATGAGAAATGGCCCAAAAACAAAAAATGAAATGTTAACAACAGGTTATGAAAACCTCCATAATTTTGCCTGAGATTTTTTTTTTGGGGGGAATTCTTAATTTTTTTTGGGCATTTTTCATAGAGACATATTAATCACTGTTAGATTAAGAACCCGATTATTATACCTTAGAAAACTCTTATACATTGCTATTTAAATTACATCCTGCTCGCCTAAACATTTCAATTTATGTCATTTAGCTGTATTGTCAAGGCTCCAATACAGGTAAATGACATAAATAGGCAATATTTATGATGATTTCAGATGTGCTACATATTTTTAAGTTTGTTTCTTCGTTGGAACCACTGTGCAGCAGTATTAAGAAACCGATTACTAAGACTCGACCACCACAACTTTCTTGCAGCCCTACCAAAATATTACCCTAACGCCTTTCCCATTTAAATACCGCCCGGCATGCCTAAACATATGCTATACATTTCAGCTTATGTTCTTTTCTTTGTATGGGAGCCTTGAAATATGCAACATTTACTAAAAACACATACTTTCCTTAAGATCTGCTTCAGATTTTCAAATACAAAATAATGAAAAACGAAAAAACAAACGAAATGGTACAAAACAAAAGAAAATGCATCGTCAACTGGAAATGTGATGGAAATGAGCAACAAACAAAACAGAAATATGTTTTGTCCTCGACCTACTTAAACCGCATTCACACCGCAAACACTTTAATGTTGTACGGCAGGGGGACATTAAAAGCCCTTAGTGACACAAGAAAAAAACTTCAATCATAATATTTTCTAGAGTGAGGTGAGGCGACCTCCATTGATATGAAATGGTGTTTAATTTGACAAAAAAAAAATGGGAAATTGAAATTTTCCAAATTACTTTGGTGAGCGAGTTAAATTAAATGGGAATTAGCAAAATTTAAAATGTAATAGCTACAAACTGTGGGAGACAGAAGATTTTTCGAAGGATCTGCCTAATTTGTTAATTAGACAGTTCCTCCATTATATTACAGACTCCATTATAATGAAAGGCCTTTAGACGACCTTCCTATTGTCAATTGGAAAGACACAAACAACATTCTAAGATTATCTACACATTAAAGACAGGCTTCCATGCCTGTCGATATAGGGGCATTAAGTTTTCTAAAACAAGCCAAAAAATGTTTAAAAGTAATTTTTGTCGTACAAATTAAAAGAACCCAAACACATTCAAAGTTTCCCTATACATAAAAGACAGACATCCATGTCTGGCCATGTCTGGCCATAAAAAAAAATTTTTAGGGATACTTTTTATTAATTTGTTAAGGAGATTTTTTTTAATTTTTTTTCGCCTGGTCAAAAATTTGAATCTTGAACGAAAATGGAAAAAACCAAATTCATAATAATAATTTATAATCCTTCCAGAAGGACATTTAGCAGGACTACTCCCAGGTGCTTGTCTAAAATTTAAATTAATGTAAGAGAGTGTTCAGCTTTATCTGTGGTTACCTAAGAAGGCCTCTGGAAAATCTTGCCTTGGAAATTTGAATCTTGGACAAAAATGGAAAAACCAAATTCATAATGATAATTTTTAATCCTTTAGGAAGGACTTATAGCAGGACTACTCTAAGGTGCTTGTCTAAAATCTTGCCTTGGAAATTTGAATCTTGAACAAAAATGGAAGAAACCAAATTCATAATGATAATTTCTAATCCTTCCAGAAAGACATTTAGCAGGACTACTCTAAGGTGTTTGTCTAAAATTTAAATTATTGTAGGAGAATCTTGGACAATTAAAAAGTCCTTTTATGGTTTGCAAAAATTTAATTTCATTTAGTCAACAATTTCCGTAGATCTTAACAATTCTTTTAATTATAAGAGTTTATCAAATTTATTTATTATTTTAGTTGGGAATAGAAACTCTCTCTCTCTCTCTCTCTCTCATACATCCGGTTGGCTCAAACATAAATTAAAGCAGACTTGCAGGCTGTTCAAATTCATTTCAATTTCCGGCATTCAGATTTGACCATTCCCCCCCCCCCCCCCCCCCCCCCCGGAATTGCTGTAGTGACTTAAATTATCTTGCGACTACAACATTGTGTGTGTGTGTGTACATTTTACGAAAAATCCTGTTTGTTTTTTCTGTTTATTTTTATTATCCCAAAGACACAGAGCAGGAGAAGGGAGCAAAGTATAACTCCACTTTCCACTAGAATGGAGCAAGGGAGTTTCTCTGAATCTCTCTTAGTGTGTGTGTAATCTTTGTCCGGTTAATATACATTTTAACCAAAAATACACGCACACACAGACACTAGGAATCCCATGTAGATTTTTTTTGTTGTTTTTCCCATTTTACTTTACTTTTAGGTAATACCTTAAAACACATTGTTGTTGTCGTTGTTTTGGTTTTTGTTGTTATTGCCTTTTCTCGTTTGCAGTTGCCTTTGGCTGGGATGTGGTTTTCGGTCCGTCTCTGTTTCGTTCCATCACCAAGGCTGCGAGTATTTGTACACAATTTTAATGTTCCCTCGTTTTGTTTTACTCTGTTTCTTGCATTACAGTTTATTTTTTTATTTCAAATTTTGTTTTTTCTTTCGAAGGTAGTTGTTCTGCTCTTCGTTTCCCTCTCTAACCACATCTTCCCCTGGAATGTTGACTGTCGTAGTCAGTCTGGCTAAATTGTAACTGTCCTTCCAACAATTGTCCTTTTAGAGCAATTGCCAGTTGTTTCTAATGGAGCCGGTGCCCAAATGCCTGTTACCTGTCTGTCTGGTCCTATTGAGTTTTACAGCAAAGTCCACACCGCCCCCTGTCCACCACCACCTAAGCCTCATGGTTTTATTGTGGTTTTGTAAACCAAGCGGAAACTGAATGTGTTCATTATGACATCTCTCCGCAAACCGGATGTGTAACCGTGTTGAAGTGTAACCGAAAGAGAGATCCATAGACCGGAGTAAAGCTAAACGGAAATGGGCATGTAAAAGTGGTTAAAATGTAATAAGTTAATGTGGGGAAACGGCAAAAACAACTTTTTCTTTTTTGAAGGTATTTCAATTTACTTGCAGTTTAGCCGTGTTTTTTTTTTTGGGGGGGGGGGAGTATTTTCTGCCAGAGGTCCTGTGATGAAAATAATTTGTTGTTATTCTTCTTTTTTTGGGGGGTTTTCTCAAATTGCTGTGAAGGCCAGGTGGTATAATGGTTTGTTTTGATAGGCTAACATTTTGTAATATGTCGAGCAGCCCAAAAGTATACTTTATTTTTTGGCATTTCAGCAAATCATCGATATTGACCTAATCTTGTTTGAAGTAAGCCTTAGATTGGCTGATAGTGAAGGATTTGAAAGAAAACATTCACACATAACTGAGCCTAATCTATCTCAGCCGATTTTAAGCAGACTGGACTAGCAGATTTGAAAAATCTAATGAATTTTTCAGAAATTTTGCTTTGATAAAAGACTTTCAGATATTTCCCAATAAGAATGACATCAAGAGAATCAAACTATAGACTACGCCAAAGAGATGGATATGGAGAAGATGGCTACGAGGTATTGTCCTCAAGCCTTGGCAAATAAAGCTAATGCTAAATACACTAGGCAACAAAAAAAAATAAAAAAATTATCCTTAGAAAGTAAAAAGGTTTTCGTAAGCATTAAAGCTCATGTTCATTCTTGAGAGCATTCTTCCCGAATAACTTTCTATTACACTAGGCAACAACAAATAATTAAACAAATTATCCCTAGAAACTAAAAAGTTTTCGTGAACATTGAAGCTCATGTTCATTCTTGAGAGCATTCCTCCCGAAGATCCTTTGCCAGAACTTCCTATTACACTAGGCAACAAAAAAGTTAAACAAATTATCCCTAGAAACTAAAAAGTTTTTCGTGAACATTGAAGATCATATTCATTCTTGATAGTATTCCTCCCGAAGGTCCTTTCCAAGAACTTCCTATTACACTAAGCAACAACAAAAATTAAGCAAATTTTGTTTAGAAACTAAAAAGTTTTTCGTGAACATTGAAGCTCATGTTCACTCTGGAGAGCATTCTTCTTGAAGGTCCTTTGCAAGAACTTTTTATTACACTAGACAACAAAAAAATTATGCAAATTTTTCCTAGAAACTAAAAAGTTTTTCCTAGGCATTGAAGCTCATGCTCATTCTTGATAGTATTAATCCCGAAGGTCCTTTGCAAGAACTTTTTATTACACTAGACAACAACAAAATGAAACATATTTTGTCTACAAAGTAAAAAGTTTATAAAATTATTTTTTTTTTCTTTGAAATTGAATTGTATGTACCTATATTATTTTTACTATAAGTTTCAAAGGAGTTGTCTGAACAAACAGAACAATATCTCATATTAAAGGTAATTATGTGTGCCAAAAATGTTGTAAATATGATAATTACATAAAAAACAATCGTTAAAGAGCAGAGGGCAAAAATCTAAAAAAAAAACAGAGATTATTGTACTTTTACAAAATAGACAATAACTTCTACTTTTATTCATAGATATGCTTCAACTATGGCATATTTTCTTCAATAGAATGTTAGCTATTTAAAAATTAAATAAAAAAAAGTAAATTTTTTTCAATTACTTTGAAAAATTTTTTCTTGTGTCCACAAAAAAACGAAATATTTTGCCACGGACCTACAGCTTCCCACAGGATTCCAAACGGGAATTCGAGAAGTTCTACACGGAAACCTATTAAAAGCTCCAAATGGTGCATTCGTGTGTGTTCTACTACCAGCTGAGTTTAGACAGTATTTTTTAATATTCCAAGACCGCTGTTTGTAGACCATCAATTGCATTAAAATTATACTGCTTCATGGTTATCCCGAATCTTAACTCAAGCTTAGGTCGAACTGAAATTGGAATTAATCATGGAGACTGCTACAAACTGAAATAACTCGTCTCTGACAAGATTCTCTGTTTGATGCATGAAGAGATTCCCTCTCTCTCTTCTGAGAAAATTGTATTTTTCATCAGCTCTCCCCCACGAACCTCCAGAATTGTATTAAAAGCCAGATTCCAAAAAAGAGTTGAATGTAGGATATCTTTTTTCCCTAACTGTTTCACTTCCTAGGAAAATGGGATTTTTTTTAAAAATTTCTACGGACAATCTTTTTTGTATAGATACGTGTCTTGCGGAGCCGGTTGGCTATTCAGGGTTAGGAGAACAAAGCAAAGTGAAACACACCAAAACCTTTGCAGTTTTTCTCCAATTTTCTTGTGATACTTTAACTTTCCCTTGTGACTTCACTTTTCAATTATGTTATCGTTTCCCGATATTTGTTAGACATCAATTGGGATTATGTCATGCAGGCTTTTGTGTATGTGCCATGACAACTTCTGACATGACTTCGTTTGGCGCCTTTTGGGTAGACTTCAGTTTCATTTTTGTTCTTTGGTTTGTTTTACGCACCAACGAAATAAATCCTAAATGCAGACTACACACTACGTTTGTAGGAGCACGTTGAAATCAAACCTCCACCCCACGAGCCTTCAAAGACAAGAGTGACAGTGACAATCTGTGACAGTTCACCATTTTGCGCCTAAAACTAGACTTCAGTCGTTTCCCCCTCCACACTATTTTTAACGCCCATTAGCACTGCTTTCCCCTAAAGAACAAAAGCATGTTCATGTTTTCTTGTCTCCTCAAGAGTTGAGGGCGGAAAAATGATTTAAAAAAATACAAAACAAAACAAAAATCTTGTCAAAATTTCCGCATTAAAATGTCAATCAAACTGGCAAAACAAGATGCTAAGGACACGTGGAAGCTGGGAGGCGAAGCGGCAGATGAGTTGAGTTTCATTTCGCCAAAGGGTTGCGTAAGCTGGAATGGCATTGAACAGTACAGTCTTTGGAATTGGATTTCCGGCATTTTCCCTTTTTTTATGATTCGGCAACAAATCAGATACAATTCCATTGATTATTTTGATGACACTTGGCGTAACGAGACGAAAAAAGTGTCATAAACATTGAGTTTTAATAAAACAAATCAGTAGCCCTGTAGGTAGTCATGTGCATTGAGTTAATTCCCCTAACTGGCAGCGATAGTGAGCGCTGCCTTCAATTTTATCCAAAACTACAACTGACTGAAGTCCATTAAAGCCTCTGCGAAAACGAAAGGCAAACAAGAAAAATGTCCCAAATAGAAAACGACAGGCAAAAAAGAAGGAAAACAAAATCGTGTTGAATGATATGTCGTGCAAATTGATTTTAAACAAATGGCCAAGGAAATCTTTTCCCAATATCCTTGGCATCTTTTTCATCACAGTAAGCGACAACATTCCGTCTGCGTCTCCGTTGCCTGGCTGACGTTGACGGTGACGGTGACGTTGGGTATTGATAACGTTATGGGTGCCATCAAACAAAGTACACACAGAAAATGCTAACAAATACATTTTCACAACACCGAACGAGAGATAGAGGCGGAGAAGGATACGGTAACCAGAAGAAGACGAACATCAATAGGGGTAATAAAATACAAATAAAATCGTACGAAGGGAAAAGAGAAAATGTCATTTACACGCACTGGCACGGACCCCCAGCAGCAGACAAAAAGAGAGAGAACACAGGAAAAACTGATAACAACAATTGATGGAACGTAACGTAAAAGTACACATTTGCTAAAATGTCTATTGATTGATAAAGGCAACGCATCCTTAAAGTTGCCATGAAAGGACAAAGTGAAAGATATGGAGAAAAAGGCAAAAAATTGATAAAGAGAAACATTCCCCAGGAAAGTTGTTGAGCCCGACGAATTGGCAAAGTATTTAAAGAGTTTCATTAAACAGAAAAAAGAAAAAGCAAAATTATGCCCGAAAGCAGGCAATGTTTTATAAGGAAATGCTTAAATGGAAAAAAAGGCAAAGATTTCGAAGAATAGTCAGAGTTTTTATTAATTAAAGAATAATTAAAAGGAAAAATCCTTTTTTTTTATTTTTATTAAAAATAAAATTGAAAATTCCTGAAAGTAGGCAATGCTTTTGAGAATTTGAAACAGAATATGATTTTCCAGCAGAAGACGAATAAATATTCGTTTATAAAAAAATATTAAAAGAAAAAAGGAAATCCCTAAAAGTAGGCAACGTTTTTAAGGAAGCAATTAAATATAGGCAAATAATACAAATTGAAAAAAAGCACATCATATCAAAAATAGTACAGTTAAAATAATGGAATATAACAGATTTGTATTAAAAAAAAATAATAAGGGAAAAATAATAAAGTTAATGCCAAAAAGTAGACACTGATGTTAAGAATAAACTTCAATTGAGAGGAAGTAAGTAGAGGCTGGGTATGTAGTATTGAATTGTTTTTATAATAGAA
Organism: Hydrotaea cyrtoneurina; assembly: GCA_958296145.1. Taxonomy (NCBI): domain Eukaryota; kingdom Metazoa; phylum Arthropoda; class Insecta; order Diptera; family Muscidae; genus Hydrotaea; species Hydrotaea cyrtoneurina. Next base: position 89,973,895 of record OY282513.1, read on the forward strand.
CAATAAAAAGAAAACATATAAATGCCTAAAAGTAGGCAATGTTTTTTTAAATGAGAGAAAACAAACTCTTTTGAAAAAGTTGGCGCAATATTTGTAAGTAATACATTTTCTAATTAAAGACAAATGAAAAATATAAAAAAATAAATGAAAGCCTGAAAGTAGGCACCGACATAATTGAAATTAAATGGAGGCAGCATTACAATTTTTAAATAGAAGGCTCTGAGTACTCTATTATTAAATTTTTTGTTAGAGGAAAAATTAAAAAGTACAAAAATAAATGCCTAAAAGACAAATGGAATGGAGACAAAACAAAGATTTCAAAGTAGAAGGCAGAGTATGTAGAAATACTGAATAGTTTTCATAAAAGTAATATTAAAAGCATACAAATAAATGCCTAAAAGTGGGCAACATTGTTTGTATAGGAAACCCCAAATAGATGGATAAAAAGTAAAATGGAAAAGTTGGGGGAGTATTTGGAAAAATATGTTTTTAATTCAAGACATATTAAAAATATGAAGAATAAATAAATGCCTGAAAGTAGACAATGACTTTTTTGAAATTAATATCAGGCATAGTTACAATTTGTAAACAGAAGGCGCTGGGTATTCTTATATTAAATTTTTGGAACAGGAACAACTAGAAATTAAAAAATGACCAAAAGTAGGCAATTGTTTTCCTAAAGGAACCCCACTTAAATGGTTAATTGTTTTTATTAAAGAAATATTAAAAGGATGCAAAGAAATGCCATAAAGTAGGCAATTTTTTTTTTTCAAAAACAGGCCTGAAAGTAGGAAATTCTATGGAGTCAATGATACAAATTTTAATTAGAAATTTAAATATGTAAATTTAAAATGTTTTATTAAAAAAAGAGAGAAACTAAAAAGCTAAAAAAGAAAAGCCTAAAGATGGCAATGTTTTTTTTAAAAACACTCAAAATAATTCATAGATAAAATATTGAATTAGAAAACAAAGTGTAAGGAAATATTGAAATTTTGCTTTATTTAAGAATATAAAGAAACGTTTTCAAGGCAACCATCACATGTTGGCAAATAATTTTAAAAATATAAAAAAAAAAAAATATCAAAAATATTAAAAACAAGGATACAAAATGACTGAAAGTAGGCAATGATTTAAAGAATAACCCTTAAATGCAGAAAGGGTAAAGTTTTTAAAATACTTCTACAAATTTGTATTAAACTCAAGTTAAAAGGAAAAAGTAAAAACCGAAATGCCCAAATGTAGGCAATGTTTTTTAAGGGAACCATTAAGTGTAGGCGATGTTAAGATTTGCACATTGAAAGTGGAAAGAAGAAACTAATAGGAATGACTTAAAATTCTCCTCCTCAATCGAAAAATTCAAAAAGCAGACAACTTTGGAAATCTTTCTAAAATATATGCCACTGACCGATTACACTACTCAACAAAATGAATAAAATTTCATGTACTCCGGATGCGATAATTTTTTCTGTGTAGATAACCTTGACATGAGCTCGAAAAACGCAATAAAATTTTTTTTTTCGTTTGGTTTTTGTTTTATTTTTTTTTTAAATTTTAAAAAAATTTTTTTGGTTAATTTGTTTCGTCCGGCATAACTCGGGAACCACTAGCCCGATTTAATTGAATTAAATTTTAAAAAATTTAAAATTACAATTCCCTTAATCTGTTCATATATTGTTTTCCTATACAAGCAACAGTTTCCAAGTTAAAAATGAATACATAAAGGAAAAAACTTATTTTTTGCCTAAAGATTTAATTTTTTTTTTTTAAAAAATCCATAAAAAATCCAAAATGAAAAAAAATGTCAAATCTTATTACTTTTACGTAAAGTCACATAACCTATGAGCAAAATGAGACAAAGATCATGAAAATCGATGCACGCGTTTCGCTTTTATTCGCAATTGAGTAAAGGTATGAATTTCAAAAATTCATTTCAAATTTTCATATATTTTTGTCACCCAACAAATTTTAATTTTTTTTTGAAGAAAAAACCTTACCATAGATAAAGTTGTGCATATGTCGAGCAAATTTTTGAAATTCATACCTTTACTCAATTGCGAATAAAAGCGAAACGCTTGTATAGGAAAACAATATATGAACAGATTAAGGGAATTGTAATTTTAAATTTTTTAAAATTTAATTCAACTAAATCGGGCTAGTGGTTCCCGAGTTATGCCGGACGAAACAAATTAACCAAAAAAAATTGCTTAAAATTTAAAAAAAAAAAATAAAACAAAAACCAAACGAAAAAAACACAGAAAAAATTATCGCATCCCGAGTACATTTTGACTGTTGACTAGTGTTATTAATGTTAATGCCGTAAAATAATACCTGACTCCTAGCCAACAACAATTTTTTATAGAACTCCATAATGTTTACTAGATCAAAAGGTATACAATTTTCTAGAAAAAATTAAAATATTTAATGTGTAAAAAAAACTAAAACCAAATAATTTTTAAAAAAAATAGTTCAACTTTGGAACTATTTGTAAAATATATGCAACTGACCGATGATTAATGTTAATATCGTAAAATAATCCCTGACTCCTAGTCAACAACATATTATTTCTATAGAACTCAAAAATGTTTACTAGATCAAAATGTATAGAATTTCTTAGACCACAGTGCGACGTGTCTTCGCTGAATAAAACAACGACCTCTTAGTCTTGCCGCTGACAGTGATGAGATGGCTCGATGAGAGCACTAAGCCAAATTCCCCACCAAACCAGTTATTTTTCGAAAATTCTGTTTGTTCAAAAAGAAGATCAAGCACTACTTTTACGGTTTGAAATTCAATTTTGAAAGTTGTCATAGGAAATTTTCCTTTACACAATCCTTTTTTTTCGCCGCCTCCCCGAACGTTTAAACAAAAGAGTTCCCCCCCTTTGTGAATTCTCACCGTATCAGCTTCCGTATGGTTGCCAACAATAAAAACAGAAAACATATTTGCCTGCCTGTTTGGGCAGTTGTTAATTTATACAAACAGATAATCAGTCAGAGAACTATGGAAAGTCCTGGCAGTTTACACAATCGTCCGACAAACTCAGCCAACCAAATATTGGATATAAACTGCACAGCACAGAGAGTAACCGAGAGTAACTGTGTGTTGGTGTGTGTTTATTTACACACATTGCTACATGAAATGTGGGGTGAGCGGAATGTAGTGGCCCGTCATTGTTTTCGGTTAATGATTATCATGAATATTATGTAAGTTTATTTAAACGTTATTGTTGTTCAAAATCCAAATAATAAACAACTACGGCAAGAACTGACACAAACTCAGGCACACACACACACACACACGTACTTGTACACAATCAAAGTAACAGCAAGTTTTGCAAGACTTTTGTGGTTGCGTACACTCGAGTATGTGTCAGTGTGTGTGTGAGTGTACTTTATGGTGTATCAATAAATTTACACATACTACATGCCAGCTATGTATGCATGTGCTTGTTTTATCCTGCCGTTGAATATGTGGCCCGTGTGTATGTGTTGATAGTTGTTAAATCATGTCCTTGTCAGTTGTTGTTGTTGTTGTTGTTGTTGGTGTTGTTCCATAGTGTTGGCTTATATGTCATCGTCAATGTTTGTTGGCATAAGGTACACAGCTGACATGTCTGTAGGTCCGAATATAAGGACGCATATACTTATGGATATGCGAGTATATCAACATTAGGATGTAGTAAAAATTAGTTAAGGAAAAACTGATATAAACGAGGTTATTTTTCTATCAGGCAAACAGTCTCTACTCCTGTGTTTGCCATTTAAGCAAAAGGATGTTCTACTATTTCGTATGTTTGTGTACTTTAAGATATCGAACTAAGGACTCAATATGTTCTGGCAGACATATCTTTGATGATCCTATGTGCTCGGCATTTCCAATCTGTTCTCCTTCCATTCTCACCTCTTGTTGTTCCCTCAGCTGATCCATCGCATACTTTTTTTAAATTAGACTGAGAAAACAAATAAATTTTCCTCCTTCAAGTATGCTTTATTTGTAGCCTTCCAATTTCCCACCAAACATTTCTCTCCACCATTCATATTGAAATTCCTATTCATCTTAATATATATTTACCCTCGACACTGATTCACTGATTCCCTGATTCACTGACTCTGTCACTCAGTACGTAGGAATTTTTTTTTTTAAAAAAATTTTTTTTTTCCAAATTTTTTTTTTTTCAATAAATTTTTTTTTTCCAAATTTTTTTTTTTAAGAAATTTTTTTTTTCAATAAAATTTTTTTTTTCAAAAAAAATTTTTTTTTCCACAAAATTTTTTTTTTCAAGATAAATTTTTTATTTCCACAAAAATTTTTTTTTCAACAAAAAATTTTTTTTTTCAGCAAAAATTTTTTTTTCAACAAAAATTTTTTTTCCAACAATTTTTTTTTTCCACAAAAATTTTTTTTTCAACAAAATTTTTTTTTTTCAACTAAAATTTTTTTTTTTCAACCAAAAACAAATACTTTCTCAAGCAAATTAACGGGCGCCATAGGCGCATTACAACTTACTAGTATCGAAATAATTTCCCTACACCCTAAACTACATGAGTGCGTATGTATGTGCCAGCAAATGTGTGCTCGTCTACGCCAACATGTCAAAGTTTTGTGTACAGATTTATCGAAGCTTTGAAGCATGAATATTTTCCAAAAGGAGTTTATTCAAGAACCGAACACAACTTAATTAAATAAACGAAAATCAGGGCAAAATTTCACCACAAACACCAGCGACCCCTAAAGTATGCTATAGAGCCAGAACAATAATGCTAAAATGATAATATGCTAAGTATCGGCAAACATAATTGATATTAGGACAAGATTATATGTAAGAAATGGTTTACATTTTCTTACTTGTAGTAGAGCTAAGCACCCCCTATTCCAACGCCACAAAGTATGCCATGAATTGGTTTGAACAGAAATCTCCCAAATGTAGACAAAGAAACACAAAACTTTCCAAAGATTATTTAGGAATGAATTGTTTTAAACAGAACTCTCCCAAATGTAGACCAAGAAACACAAAACTTTCCAAAGATTATTTTGGAAAAATGTGGAGTTAGGTTCTCACAAAGATTCTCCGATTACTCTGATGGATTTTTAACTACACAGCTCATGCAGGTAAAAACGTGACTAAAGGCTGAAGACTCCAACGGCGTCAGTTGAGTTTGACAGCATCACTTAACTCTTCAACTTTATTTACTCAGATATCGTGCATATGTTCCTATTCGCAATGACTCAACTCCGAAATCCACAAAGTATGCAATGAATTGGTTTGAACAGAAATCTCCTAAAAGTATGCAAAGAAACGGTAAATTCTCAATGATGGACTAAATTAATAATCCACCGATTATAGCCATGATTTTTTTAATCACATTTCTTTTGTTGGGCTTTGCTATCAAAAAGTGGCTGAAGGCTAAACACAATTAGAGACTCTGGCGGCGGGCGGCACAAGTGTGGTTTAGAATGCAATACCTTTGGCCCAGCGCCTATAACTTTTGATCTAGTTACAATTTTTCAGATCTGTAAAAAATTGCTTGCGGGCAAAGAGTGAGGAATTATTTTAAGTTATTAAGATTAAAAATAGGACAATTGCATATATTTTATAAAAATTTCAAAAGTTGACTACATTTTGGAATACAGTGTACTCTCTCATAAGCGGACACCTGAGGGACTGAGAACTTTGTCCCCTTATGAGAGAAGTATGCAAGAGGACAGAAGCGGAGTGGTACTGAAGAAAGTGTCCGTTTATGAGAGGTGTCCGCAAGGAGACAGTACACTGTATTTGATTTAAATGAAGTGAAAAAAATTTTTATATTTTTAAATTTTTTTGTTTTAAGGTTTTTTTTACACATTTCAAATTTAAAAAATTTTTTTTAGTTGAAAAAAAAAGTAAATTGATTTTTTTAATTTCTCGAACTGCATCACATGCATTTCAATGTAATTGTTCATATTGCATCTTAAAACAAATTAAATATTTCCTATCAAAAATTATGACTTTTTTTTGAGTACACTGTATTTGATTTAAATGAAATGAAAACAATTTTCAAATTTTTCTAATTTTTTTTTTTTAGGTTTTTTTACACATTTCAAATTTAAAAAAATTAAAAAAAAAATTATTTTTATGAAAGAAGCGGATTGGTACTGAAGAAAGTGTCCGTTTATGAGTGGTGTCCGTTTATGAGTGGTGTCCGTTTATGAGTGGTGTCCGCAAGGAGACAGTACACTGTATTTGATTTAAATGAAGTGAAAACAGTTTTCATATTTTTCTAATTTTTTGTTTTTAGGCATTTTTTACACATTTCAAATTTAAAAAAATTAAAAAAAAAAATTTATTAAAAATTTTCTCTTTTTTTTAGTTTAAAATTTGAAAATTTGAAAAAAGTAAATTGATTTTTCAACTTTCTCGAACTACATTTCAATGTAATTGTTGATATAGCATTTAAAAAAAAAAAATATTTCATATCAACAATTTTCACTTTTTTTTTAGTTTTAAATTTGAAAATTTGAAAAAAGTAAATTGATTTTTCAACTTTCTCGAACCATATCCCATACAGTTTATGGGCTATTGTAAACACATTTGTTATCATAAGAAAGTGTGGCTTCTTACCTTCCATCTGAGGTCAACATTTGTCCCTATCTAAATATCTCCGATGTGTCCCTACCTATAGGATATGTAATTGCAATCTAGGGAGCAGAAAGTATGCTTTACTTTTTAACAAACAGAAGAACTTAACCAGATCGTTGTCGAATTTTATTGAAACCCAAAATAGCATATCGGTCTGTTAAGAACGGACTGACAAAATGTGTAAATACTTAAACTATGACATAGCCGGTAAGTATGCTTCATGTTTTTTTAACAAAATAAAGACTTTACCAACTTACCAAGATCTCCGAGTGATATTTCATGGCGTTATGGCTCAGACAAAGTCTGCTAGATAATGTAATAAAAAAATATCTATCCCTTTAAGTATGCTTCACATTTTAACAAATGATAAACAAAATACTAGAATGTCTCAGAAATTTTTTTTTGTTCATTTACAAGGAACTGACAAGGATTGTTCTAAGACCAAAAAAAAAAAGACAACCACTACCCAGGTATGCTTTGATTTTCCACAAAAAGAAAAACTTGTGTAGATTCTCCGCGAATTTCATTAGAACTCAAAAATAGATCTCTCTATGTTGAAAACCAATTGACACAGAGTGTGTTAGCCCAGATCCCTTGAAGTATGCTTTACTTTGGCCTTTAAATTCAAACAGGGTTTCATTTTGTTTCTTCTCTTGCAATTTTTAATATTTAATCTTGTTCCACATTTTGCAAACGTTATGGAGTTGTTCTCCAGTTTTTCGCCCAACAACTTTGTTTTTCACATGCTCCACCGGTTTGGGTTGCTGCTGATGCTGCTTCTCATAAGTATAACTCAAAGTTAAAAGGTCATTTTGTCTTTGTCAGTTGGCTGTGTTGTTTGCTTTATGACTTCGCTCTAGTCTGTAGTATAAATATTTTCCAGCATTTTTTTTTAATGCCAGTACTTTCAACGCTTTGGCCAACTAAACTAACAAAAACAACAACAAAGAGTCATTACCTTTTTAGAAAAACACACCTGTGACTCAATAAAGCCAATGGGTTTTTTGTTTTTTCAAAGAAAGCAACAACAACAACAAAAGCAAGTCATGGGAACATAGCAAGGACTTTTTTTTCAGGGAGAGGAATATTGTTTCACAACATATTGCAAAAATATACAGCATCATATTTTCCAAAGCTGTTTTTGTTGTTGGTTATCACCAACAACAACAAAAAAAAAATCATAAATGCTGGAAACAAAAAAGGACAATATATGAAGCATACTCCCGGGCTTCAAGCATAAGCGTTTTTTTTTTAGAAAATTCACCAAAACAAACTATACAGAATTTATGATTTCTTTTGCTTAGTTGCTGGGTTTTTAATCTTTTAGCGAGTAACAGAATAAAAACATGAAACGTTTTTTTTTGTTCTCATTCATCATCCAACCAACAACCACCTCAACTCCCAAAAGTAGGCTGTTCTTTTCTAGCCTTGTCTTGTAGAATGTGTGTGCACAGAAAATGGAGTATTGACGCAAAGAGTGCCCTGGATTTTATATTCCCTGGCTATGTCTGCCGTACTGCAAGGCCACATGTCAGTTGGGGGTTCGTTTCTTTTGAATACAAACTAGGCTAAGGTCTGGTCGCTTACGGAGCCATACAAATTAACATTTTCCTTTAATCTCGAGTAAACTATTGCATTGTAATAGGCCTTCAAAGAAAACTGTCACAAAGTGGGGGAAAGATTTAGTAGAAATCTTTGAGGAGAAAATAAAATATTTTAAAATTTACAATTATCATGTCAAAGTGTAGAGAAAGAAAACATTTATTAAAAATACAATGTTTTTTTTTTAAAGATTTTTCAAAAACTAAGGAACGCTGAATGTGTGGAGAGACCTTCGGGAATCATAGCAGATGGTCGTAGGATGTAACAGCAGAAATGTTCTTGGACGAACTGAAATTCACACGAGAGTGGAGTTTCGCTCCAGCTGTGAGTGCAAGACGGTGTTTTGATAACACTAAGTCAGAAGAAATATAAAAGTGTTTATCAATTAAAATGATTCGATTTTTCTCACAATTTATAGAATTATGAACTTTTGTCAACCAAAAATTTGTATTTATTTATTTATTTATTATTAATTACAATACAATGTAAATTTATATTCTAATTTTTGGGTCCAAGGGTAAACCGGGTGACACAGACCATATGTTTTTAGATTTTTGAAGCGACAGACCAAAGCCTCTGGTGGGAATCGAACCCACAACCCCCACGCTGATAGGCAAGCACGCTACCAACTCGCCTACCGGGGCGCTTAAAAATTTTTTTTAATAATTCAATTTCAGCTTAAAAATAAATTGGCAATAAGTTTTTTTTTTAAAAAAAAAATTCAAAAAATCAGACATTTCGTTTTTGAGCTATGACAATTTATGGCTCCAAAAACTGAAACAAAAAAACTTAAAAAATCCTATCCTAGAAAAAATAAAATGTCGGTCATTTTTTCTACTCCGGGAATTGACAATTTATGAAATGTTACAACACATTTCTTCGAGAAACCATGTGGCCGTTTCGTTGAATTCCCACAACAAAATCCAAAGCTGCCTTTTTGAACAAAAAAAAACAAATAATAATATCATTTATTTACACAATAAAATCCGGGTATTTCTTGGCCACATAAAGAAGAAACACTCTGTCCTGGAGATGAAAGACAGCTGTCATTTCTTCGTTGCATGTATTTCTTTAAGGAAATGATGCAATGTCTCTTTTTCCGAATGTATCCTATGCAATTTTTGGTTCATATCCTTACGGCCCATACATTCCTTCCTAAGGTTAATCGTATGAAAAGGATCTGACTACAATCTTAATATATATTTACCCTCGACACTGATTCACTGACTCTGTCACGCAGTACGTAGGAATTTAAATAGGCATTCTATAATTCTATAAATAATAATAATAAAAAAAATAATATTTTTTTTTTGTACAGAAATTGTGTTTTCCCCAAATTTTTTTTTACCAAAATTTTTTTTCCAATATTTTTTTTAAAAATTTTTTTTTTACAAAAAATTTTTTTTTGCAAAATTTTTTTTTACAAATTTTTTTTTTTACAACAAAATTTTTTTTTTCAACAAATTTTTTTTTTCCACAAAAATTTTTTTTTGACAAACATTTTTTTTTCAAGAAAATTTTTTTTTTCAACAACTTTTTTTTTCAACAAAATTTTTTTTTCCAATTTTATTTTTTTTCGAAATTTTTATTTACAAAATAGTATTCTCAAAATATTTTTTACAAATTTTTAAAATTAAGTAACAAATACTTTCTCAAGCAAATTAACGGGCGCCATAGGCGCATTACAACTTACTTCGCAGCCCTTAACGTAGGCAAAATCTTTTCCAAATAAGGCACCAGTAAATTATTAAGAATAAGTCCACAAAAAAAAAACAAAGATCCTTAACTTCAGCCTTATCTGCAGACCAGCTTAGTAAATCTTCTTTAGCCGTGAAAGTAGGCAACGCTTATTCACTACAAGGCACCAGAAAAATATAAATAATTATTGAATATACAGGCTGTCGCAGAAATGTTACGAAATCAATTTGAATTCGTGTTTCCAAAACCTAACATTTTAATTTAGCTTCTTCAAAAATTCCTGGGTTTGATGAAATCAAGAAAAAATGGAAATCGAAAATTTTTCTATTAAAAATATGGTAGCATTGAAATTAGAAACAGCTGGTTTACCCACCGCCGTCAAAATTGTCGATACGTCTCCACACTTTGACTGTGATTTTAATCGCCGACGTCAAAGGGATGCATCGGATCCTTTGTCCGACCACCTTGTCTCCTTTCACGTAACCTCTCGCAATATCTTGGTGGCATTCCATAAAATTTATAAACAAATTTGCCTAAGCGATGTTCTTGTGCTTGCCCCTTTAAATATGTAAAAATTAGCTATTAATTTTAATATTAAAACAAATACTTACATTTCTTTGCGGAGTTTCCTTCAGATATTTTTTTTTTTTTTTTTTTTTTTTTGGGTTTAAGTTTTGTTTTTGGTTAAGGCTGCCAATTTTATATGTGACAAGATCACACAATTGAGGCGATGGCAATTCTTTGACATGCCTGATACTTTATACGTAAAAAATATGTTTAAATTATCATTCTCAACGTATTTAGTATATTTTTTAATAAAAGCAATATTCATAATTAATTTTGAACAGAATTTCATTTCAATTTGGAGTTTAAGTTGAAATTGATATCAATTTCACTTCAGATTTTGTCATGGGTTTCAAATCAATAATTTTTTTCGATTTCCTTTTTCTGGAGAAGCTAAAAACGTTTTGGTTTCAAAATTTGTCGATTTGGGTCCAGCTAAGTAAACAACTCGAAGCCCCAACAGTAGGCAACACTTATTGATTCTAAGGCACTGGTAAATTTATAGCAATGAGAGTATTGAACCTGTTGCAGTCCTTAGGGTTGACAACACTCAAAACCTCTGTTATCCCTGAAAATAGGCCACATTTATTGAATATAAGTGACAGTTATACTATTAAGTATTGGAAGAAAAATCTTAAGATTCTCTCAAAAAAAAAAATTATAATTTTATCTGTCTTATTTTAAAGGTTTACCAGATCCCAATGCGAACATGGTTGACTTCCCTTCAGGGCGTTACCATAAATAAATAATCTCATTTAACAGAGAGTTTTTCTAGCTGTTTATGCGGCATTTTAAACAGTTGTGAAGAAAGCGGAGAAAAAAACCCCAGCTATTTTTGAACTTTTCTCGGGTTGTTTTTAACTTTTTACTTTTAACTGTGTTTCAGTTTAAAAGGTATCCAGGGCGAAAGAACACAAATAATAAAAGAAATAAAGGAGGGAGGGGAAATATGTCGCCAACAACAACAATAAACAAATATACACCTTTGAGAATCCTGCGGGAAGTCAGGTGTATACCACCACCAACACCACCATTACCACCATCATCATCTTCGAACCTTACACACCCACACACATTTACAACACTGAGTGTGCGTTTTTTTTCCGTCTGTCTTGCCACTTTCCAATGCCTCGGTTTTAGGGTCCTTTTACATACCTTCCCGGTACCCGGTCCCCGCTGCCAAGCCAAAAACCAAGAGACGAGTGCAGACATATAACGACTGTGACAACTAATACAACGGCAACAACATGTTGTTGATGTTGACAATAGCATAACAGCGACAGCAGCAGCGGCAGCATCACCATTACAAGCCAAAGAAGAAGAAGAAGACGAAGACGAAAACAACATGTCAACACTTGTGTTTATGCGTTTCCGCTTTTTATAATGTCATTGACATGTATTCAGTTCTACTTCGCCTCTCCGTCCACCGCCTGCTTCTGGTGTTACAGGCTCCGCTAAAGGAAATTTCCCCGATATGTAACGAATGTGGAACAAACAGAACGGTGTATGTATGTGTGTGTGGATGTGAGTTTTCTACGTATGTGTTGGGTTACATGAAAATATTTATTTATGTGTTTATGTTCATCTGCGAATTGTTTATTAAGGCTTGTGAAGGTGATGGCAAATTTTCTGAAATAAAAAAAAATACATTTGCAGTATGACTTGATTTCTACCCTCTACCGCACAGTGGCTCACATGAGAAAATTACCGGCTGAAATCAAATTTATAGTCTGCTGGGTTTTTCGGGGAAGAGAGGTGTACCCAGTAATAACACCGGGAGAGATATATTTCATAAAAACTTGAAAGTCTGGCAACTCCCCTGCTGATACCTCCCATACAAATGTACCATCCCGCCCCATTAGAAATCCTGTAATAATATCAATATGCCACACGAGATCTTGACCAAATTCTCTATTTAGTAAAGGTATAGCTAGACAAAGTTTCGGACAAAAACTTGAAAGTCTGGCAACTCCCCTTCTGGTACCTCCCATACAAATGTACCATCCCGCCTACCTTACAAATCGTGTAATTATATGAAATGCAGGAAGATTTTGTTATGGAGATGTTGGGGTTTCATAGACCCCAACATAGACATGGAGATAAGCTACCAGAAAAGTAATTGACTGGCTTCCTGTGTTGTCACAGGTTGTCGAAATTCATTACCACGGGCATTGACAAAACCCATTGTCCCTGTTGGGCAAACTAATGTGGCGAATGTTGAAAATTTTAAACTTGGAACTTCACAGCTCCTCTTTGGTTATTACCATTCAGCTCATCTTTCAGACTTAAGCTCAGAAACAGTTGGGCTACTTGCATGTGCCAGTTTAGCCAGTTGGAAATGGCGGACATTTTTTAAAAATTTAACCACGTCATATCGTTCTAAAACAAACTGAATCTCCCACGATTTGAATACCTCAGGGTGAAACAATTATTGAATATCATTCGATTAATCGAAAATCATAGTTTTTTCGTGTATTTTCCTCAGACTCTACAACAATTATTGACTTTAGGGTCACACTTATCTAAACATTCCACCTCCTCCTTGGTACTTCCATGTTGTCCCAGCATTTCTGTTCATCGATTACCTCAATTTAGTTGATTTGTTCTGGTTACACATTCAATTTGTTTAACTAAATATTAATTAATCAGTACGTGACATGCACAGCTCTATACAACGGCTAATTGCCAAAAAGTATGCTACAAAAATATTTGTAGTTATGTGATATTTAGTGATTCCACCACAAACGCAATCACAATCACATCGAGATTTCTACCTCTGGTGATTATGATTAATTCGTAATTGCCAATGCTGTTGACATTTCAACGTGAAAATATTATTTATTATAGAGCACGAAACGCCTAAAATGCCAATATGTTATTTGGTATAAACAAAGTTTAACCACACACATCGACAACCAATTGAAACTCATAATTTAACCAAATATTCACAAATTAGTTGTGTTAGTTATGGCTTTTCCTTTTGTGTATGTGTGTATGCTTTTTGGTGAAGCATACTTTTAGGCTTTAATTTAGTTGACTTAATTTTTTTATTTTCTTTCTTCCCTTTAATTGTATTCGTTATTGTTTGTAGAGACTTTTTCTTATGCCTCTTTCGTTTAATGACAGCTTTGAGTTTTTCTGCACTACAGTTTTACATAATATGCACTTTATATGCTAATTGTAAGGAATTAGTTTTAATATGTGGACATTATGCCGGAAATTATGCTATGGAAAATGCAACTTATAATTACAAACAGAGGCATGGCGGCTGAAGGGGGAAATAGTGGAGTTGTCAGTCAGCCTCAGAGATTATGGAAGGCTGATTTTAAATTCTCAGTTCTTTCTGGTACGTCGTTCCCTTAGCAGTCCCAGAAGTTGCCGTCGCCGATGTTTACTTCTCTTCCTGGTAGTCCTAGTTATTTATTTCGAGTACGAGTAAAGCCAAAAAAAAAAGGAAATAGTTGAAATGTCTTCATTTCATAGTGATTTAATTAGTGGGACGATTTATTGAAATAGAGCACAGCAGGTGTGCTGAGGAGCGGATGACATTAAGGACAACAATCGCTGTAAACTCAGAGAAAATTCCACAAAACAAAATTATTTTCGAATTAGCAAACGCTGAGCATTAATTGGTTAACTAACAGTTCCAAGGGGGAATTTGAAACAGAATTGGGAAAAAAAAGTTGGACATTTCCAAATGGCTCAATGGATATCAGTTAAATCTCATATGGAACTAAACTGGCCGTTGGCGTAAAACTAAATCGTTGCCGGCTCCATAAAACGAATAAACTCGCCAAATTAGGTCTCTCGATGCCCCTGAAAAACAAATAGTAACCCTAGCAGGCGCACACTGTCTAATGTTAATGAAAATTAAAAAAAAGGGGAACCCACCCTTCTTCAAATTGAACTCTATTTAAGCCATCTTCTCAAATTAATAAAATTAAAAAAAAAAATCCAAAACTGGCGCCCAACGTTGCATAAACTCGCGACACCCGTCAGACGATCTACGACTCCTCCCTAATAAATTGCTGAGGCCAGTAAAGTCTATGGTCAAATCTGTGGTGTTGCGACGATCGCACAGCAAACCCAGATTCAGATTCTGTTGGGAACATCAAATATATTTCAGCGGCTTTTTCCTTCATATAAATGCTGGCGACTTAACGACTAAGAGAATAAAACTTCTCTGGAAAAAAGAAAAGCCGTTCGGAGTCTTCTTTAAAAAGTAGGCTGGCAAATTACATCGTGCAGAGGTTCGAGTTTTATTTTTTTCGAAACGAACCACATACGATCTTTACCAAATGTCCGGAAAAAAATATTTCCCCATATTGGCGCCCAACGTATTGGAAATTCCGATCGTGGGCGATCTAAGGATTTATGTATGTTTATTTTATTCTGCATATTTTTAAAAACTCAAGCAATACGTTTTTAAATTAAAGAAAAAAATGCTAAAACTGGCACCCAACAGAAGAAATGCCCAAAATGAGCAACATGAAGTGCCCATTAACATAATACGACAGAAGACAAAACTTTCAGCAATTGGCGCCCAACTTGAGATCCATTCCATTATACATTGAATTGGTGTCGAATGTGGTAAAAAATATTGGAATTTTAAATTTAAAAAATATTTGCGGTATCTCTTGGTTTCTGGTCGAAGATTTTGCTTAAATTGTCCACATATACGAAATATTATCAACCATTAGAACAAAAATACGTTCGATTTATATTTTAAAAAATTCTAAAACTGGCGCCCAACAGAAGAAATGCCCAAAATGAGCAACATGAAGTGTCCACTAATATAACACGACAAAAGGCAAACCTTTCAGCAATTGGCGCCCAACTTGAGATCCATTCCATTATACATTGAATTGGCGTCCAACGTGGTGGCAAAAGAAATATATGTATTTTTTCCAAAAAAAAATTACAAAATATTTGCGTTACCGCCTGTTTTCTGGTCGTAGATTTTGCTGGTGGCAGAGCTATAAATAGTGGCGTCGTCCAAGATCATGGCTTCGTCAGAGGACATGGCGTTGACGGAGGACATTGCACTTGACTTCGACAAAGACCATGGCTTCTTCAGCGGAGACGGCATCGTCAGAGGAAACTGCGTGATCAGAGGAATTTTTACTGTCAGCAGTTCAACAAATGTTTTTGTTGCATCTCTCCCAATTTGCCCCTCGAAAATTGTCACTCAACGTCTTGCACTCGATTTAAAATTGTTACAAATAATAACAAAAATTAAATTCAATAACACTTTCATTTTCTAAATTTGCTTAAATTCTGGGAATGCTTTTAGGCAAACTTTCACACACATACTTTGACATGATAATCCAAATATTTTCTTTTATATGAAACCAATTATTTTCTTTTATTTGAATCCAAATATTTAATTTTATTTGAATTTTGTTGCCAAATAAGTTCGACTACACAATGTTTTCCATTTGCCTTCTCGTTTTCATGTCAAAACTTTAAATGAATTCTTCCACACTGCATACTTTTAGGTGCCTTCGTTACCCTCTCGCCACAGTTTCAACCATCTAATACCCGTTTTATGTTTTTTGGGGGGATGCATCTAACAACTTTAAAATCAAATGAAACTTTAATTTTATTTCGATTGCTGTGATTTAACTTTTTCTGCATCTCCCTCCATTCGTGGAGGGCTGGGCAGCAAGTTTTTTTTTGTGTAAGATGTCTGTTGCTGGAATGCGCATAAAAAGTTGCACATTTCTTGTTACCAATAACATACCTTCTTCTTAACCTTTTATTAAAGTTTATTGACTTTGATTTCTTTTTACCAACTTCATCCTCTAAACAACACAAAAAAAACACGCAGCTGCTCATGAGGACAACAGCAGGGGAAAAAAATAGCAAACTTTCGCGTTTCATGTCGGAAACCCTTTCATGAACACACAACTTATATCTCTCCAGAGGAAAGTCTGTGCGCAGAGAAGAAGAACAAGAAAACGACAAAAAATACTTCTAAGGCGACACAAAAGAACGAGATAGACATCTCGCAGGAAACCATGGAAAGTTTCCATGTTTCGTAGCTGCAACGTAGAGATTCCGTATGGAGGGGCAACAATAAGTGAACACAAGCCAGAATGGAGCACTTTAAACTTTTTCCGATATTTTCGTGCAGTTTCCGTTTCCTTTAGTTGGGTCAGAACAAAGTTTAATAAAAACGCATACGAGTGTGTGTGTCCGCCAACAACTTTCAAATGCTCAATATACGGAGTCTTACACTAATAATGCCAAACAGACATTTCAATTAATATTTGGATTTTAAATTTAAGTTGCCAAACCATATTGGCCTCGGCATCCACACACACACACACAATGTGGACGTTTGCCACAAAGTGCATCGCCCGAACAAACATTGTGATCATCATTTCCATGTCGTGGCTCTGAAGCAGAGTTTCCGCCATAATTAATTATCTCTTGTTGTAAACTTAAGTGAATGCAATTTATTTCGTTGTTAAGAGAACATCATACTTAACATGTTTCGAACTACAAAAGGGTATCCTCCCTCTTAATGCACTACCACTTCGGTTCTGTTCTTCTTTTGACAGTTAATTAATTTTTTTTTGGTCTTGTCTTCTGCCAATAATATTTGTGCAGCGAAGTTCTTTGATGGTACATTTTAAAGCATACTTTTCGGAGGGGAAACCCATTGTGAAAGCTGTCAGAAAATACTTATGGGCGAAAAGAAAAATCAATTGGTTCTCGTTGGCTTTAGCAGACATTTAATTAAATTCTATGTAATTCATGGCATAAATGTATGGGATAACAAATTGAAGCATACTTTTTGGGGGATGACAATGTAAAAGATGTTGCACTTCCGCCAAAAAACAATGTACATGTTTCGGAAGTCACAACAAGACACGGAGTCACAACAAGAGACGGAGTCACAACAAGAGACGGAGTCACAACAAGAGACGGAGTCACCAGAGGAGAAGGAGTCACAACAAGAGACGGAGTCACCAGAGGAGAAGGAGTCACCAGAGGAGAAGGAGTCACCAGAGGAGACGGAGTCACCAGAGGAGACGGAGTCACCAAAGGAGACAGAGTCACCAGAGGAGACAGAGTCACCAGAGGAGACAGAGTCACCAGAAAAGACCGCATCATTAGAAGCAACGATACGTAAACAAGGCAATGATGCAAACAAATTGAGCAAGGTTGGGTGCCAGAAATTGTAAGTTTGGCACAATAACTCTTTGGTTTTCCGAGCACCAGATGCGACAATTTTGCTTGTTGACGTAGCCAGAGACCAGATCACCAGATAAGACGGGGTCAATGCAAGATACGGTGTCACCCCAAACGAGACGGCCTCGTTAGAGAAGAAAGTTACAATGGCTTTCAAAATTGATCAGGGTTTGGGCGCCAGAAATAGTGCTTTCGGCATTAACTGTAACTTCGTAGTCAGGAGTAGTTACGGCGTTAGCAGTGGCGACGGCATTAGGACTGGCTGCCTCATCAGAAGAGACATTGTCGTTAGGGATGTGGACATAAGGAGAAACTTCTGTCAAATATAACCGGTTGGTCAATAAGACCCAAAGAAGAGAAATTTGGGAAGGGGGAGCGTGAGTTTCTTCTAACCACGTTTTCTGCGTTTGTTGTGAGCTACTGAAGTTGTGTTGGTTGCATGGACCTACAAAAAAAGTTCAGCGTAAGTAATTTGTGAACATTCTCCAGCAGTAACTTTGCGACTATCTGTCTGGAAGGGCAGCGTCATCCGCGGAGACGGCGTCTAGACAATTATGCTAAATGTTTATTGTTAATCACAAAAAAAACAGCATATAAATATTGATAATCAAAAAAAAAATCTAGAAAAGGAAAAAATCTAGATTATAGCTACTTACGTTTTCTGGTATTCTAGGGAGCTACTAAGGATTCGCCTTTGAATCATCGACCGACAGCAAATTTAAGCCTAGTTTAGGTTAGGTTGAGAAGAGGAGGCAGATTTTCACTTAAGCCAGTATTCGGTTTGTTGTGCACTCTAACTGTTCCCTGGATTGGTCTTGGGGAGTTATTTTAGGAACTCTGTACTGTTGACATAATCCCTAAGTGCTTTCCAGGTGGGTCAAGTCTGTTAAAGAGTCATTTCCCAAGAAACGGGATCTATTGTTTGCAATGGCAGAGGAAATACTCCAATGTTTCGTCATCCTCTTCGCATGCCCTACAGAAGCGGTTGTCGACAACTCCTATTTGAAGAAAAACATCAGCGTAAGTTACCTCTTAAAATGTTCGCTATTTGTGGTAAATCGCCGCCATTGATGGCTCAATGTGCCCACATAGTCAGAAAACCTCAGAAACTTTTCTTTTTAGGAAACCGTCAAAAAAGAATGCAATTCATTCAGAGACCGAGACGAACGCTGTCGAAGTAATACACCGTGTTACAAAAAATAGATTTTTTTCTGTCCTATGAACCAAATGCACATATTCGGAAAGAGGGGGAAAAAAAAAACTACACGTGTATCGGCGATTTTCATGTACACGTCAGAATTATCTTTTTTAGGTTAAGTTTAACCCTTTTTTAGTGATTTTTGGCAGGCAGACTCGTGGAAATGTCTGTATCACGTCAAAAAAAACATTTTTTATCAATTCTCAGATTTTCCCCATTTTTTATTATTTTTGAAAAAAAAAACATTTTTTTCACTTTTCTTAGCATAACTTGAAGAGACTCCAAATTTTTAAACTACTTAAGCGTTACGAAAAAAAATGTTTTTTGAACTGAAACCTTAAAAAAAACGATAACCATTTTAAAAAAAATTTAGGAAAATCTGAGAATTGATAAAAATCTATTTTTTAAAAAATTTGACGTGATACAGACATTTCCACGAGTCTGCCTGCAAAAAATCAGCTCGATTGGATCACTGAAAAATGGTTTAAAATCGGTCCAAAGGCTTTCACACAGGCCAGTACGAGCCTCATACTTCAAACTTAAAAAAAAATTCTGACGTGTACATGAAAATCGCCGATACACGTGTATTTTTATTTTTTATCCCCTTTCCGAAAAAGTAAATTTGGTTCATAGGACAGAATGTGAAATAAATCAGCAGCTCTGTTGTCTTGCAGCATAATCATTTATATTTCACTTACCCGCAGACCTCACATGATCATACGATTTTTTTAAAAAAAAAAGTCCAGGACTTACCTAAAAAAAAGAGAAAAGGAAATTACTACGTAATTGAAGAATTGGAGGAACATTTAAATACATATTTTTTAAAATGATATTTCTAAAATATTCTCATTTTACAGTAGAGCCTTAAATGTTTGTTTAAACTCGAACCTCAGTCCCCCCAAAACTATGCCTTGTCTTGCTGTTAATACCCTTTCAATAAGCCCCGCCTAAATGTATGCCATTAACGTTAAATAGAATATTTCGTTTTCGTTGTCATTTTTAATTAAATTATAATCGAATGCAGTATGTCGAATGATGTTTATGTTTTTAATCAAATTTTAATGATTAGCGGCATGATTATTAGTTAAACTATGCTGTAAAACATTATCAGGATTATGTACTATGTCGTACATATGTGTGTGTGTGTGTGTGTGTATTTAGGCACATATCGATATTGGCAAAAACGTGGTCGCATGTGTATTCAAGCCTTAAGCTATGCTGTAGTTTATGCATGTTTTATAAATGCTTGTAATTAAAGTATCTCAAATGCGTATGGATGTTCTAGTATGTGTGGATTTGTGAGTGTATGTAGTGAATGTAGCATATAGAAGATATGTGTAGGTAAATGTGTATTTGTATAAATATCCTGCAAGATTTAGTTTTAATTAATAACTATGATTAAGGGCAGGAGCGCAGTAGGGCGAGAATTAATAATAAAGGGTCCGTTACTTTGAAGGTGGAATTCGTCTGCGAGGTAAGTATTCGAAATACTGTAAATGAGAGTAAAGTACTTCGATATCTATGGCCAAATATATTTCCTGGGAATGTCTCACGACAGCTTTAAACAGTTTTAAAACAAAGCTTCCCGTTGTCTTCAGAAAATATTGATTTCTACAGGATTTTCCAACAAGTATTCAAAGAAAAATGACATTATTTGAAATAAATGATCGCATGTTTATTTCATACTAAAGAGGGCGGTATGCCGTTAATAATCTTAATATATATTTACCCTCGACACTGATTCACTGATACACTGATTCACTGACTCTGTCACGCAGTACGTAGGAATTTAAATAGGCATTCTATAATTTTCTATAAATAATAATAATAAAAAAAATAATATTTTTTTTTGTACAGAAATTGTGTTCTCCCCAAAATTTGTTTTTTCCAAAATTTTTTTTTTACAAATTTTTTTTTTTACAAAAATTTTTTTTTTTACAAAATTTTTTTTTACAAAATTTTTTTTACAAAATTTTTTTTTTTAAAAAAATTTTTTTTTTACCAACAAAATTTTTTTTTTCAACAAAATTTTTTTTTTGCACCAAATTTTTTTTTCCACAAAAATTTTTTTTTTCAACAAAAATTTTTTTTTTCCACAAAATTTTTTTTTTTTCAACGAAATTTTTTTTTCAACAATTTTTTTTTTTTCAACAAAATTTTTTTTTCAATATTTCAACGGGCGCCATAGGCGCGTTACAACTTAATAGTGAAAAATAACATCAGCCAAATGGCCACCAAACGACCACGCTTATAGGACCATATCCTTTTCATGAAATTTTTCATAACCAAATGGCAAAGTGGCTGTCCTATGTCCTCGAGAGCCTCACGAATTCCAACTTTGAGGTCTTGAATTGACGTTGGGCTGTTGGCGTAGACCTTATCTTTCTCGTGGCCCCAAAGGAAGAAGTCGCAGTGTGTTAAAACACAATTGTGGCCAATTGTGATCACCTCTGCGAGAAATAACACGGTCCGGGAACTTTTACCGTAAAAGAGCAATGGTTTCGCTGCTTGTCAATATCATCCAACTTCGACCATAAAAAATCATTAATCATCTCTCTCTCGAAACCGTACGAAGTCAGCCCTACTCTGGCTGAGTACCGTACGAAGTCAGCCCTACTCTGGCTGAGTACCGTACGAAGTCAGCCCTACTCTGGCTGAGTACCGTACGAAGTCAGCCCTACTCTGGCTGAGTACCGTACGAAGTCAGCCCTACTCTGGCTGAGTACCGTACGAAGTCAGCCCTACTCTGGCTGAGTACCGTACGAAGTCAGCCCTACTCTGGCTGAGTACCGTACGAAGTCAGCCCTACTCTGGCTGAGTACCGTACGAAGTCAGCCTTTCTCTGGCTGAGTACCGTACGAAGTCAGCCTTTCTCTGGCTGAGTACCGTACAAAGTCAGCCCTACTCTGGCTGAGTACCGTACAAAGTCAGCCTTAAACTGGCTGAGTACCGTACGAAGTCAGCCTTAAACTGGCTGAGTAGCGTACGAATTCAGCCTTTGTCTGGCTGAGTACCGTACGAAGTCAGCCTATCTCTGGCTGAGTACCGTACAAAGTCAGCCTTTCTCTGGCTGAGTACCGTACGAAGTCAGCCTTTTATTTCTTAGCGAAACTGTTTATTTCCATTTTATTTATTAAAATCAATTTCTAATTTGGTGCCTTTTACTACGCCCAAGTTGTTTCAATTAATCGCTGTTAAAAATGTTGCCTACCTCTGGGGATATGAGCAGCGGCCCATTGGCCATGCTACGTGCAATGGGCACACTAACATGTTAAACTATTAAAGGTAATTAATTTAATCTCTTGTTCAATATAATATAATTTTAAGCTGCAATTTGGACACTGTGGTTTCGATAAAGTCTATACTTTAATCAAAATATATGAAATAAACAGAAAAAGAAAACTAAAGCATAACGTGTGGGGGGATGGAATTAAATATAAACTAAAGCCGGGCGCCAATTGTATAATTACTTTAAATAATATATTTTTGTCTTTATTAGCTGTCCCTTTAATATAAAAGATAAGAAAAAACTAAAGCATAACGTTAGGCGGATAAATGAAATATTGCCTGAAGTATCGGCTAGGGGTCAATTGTTGCAGTTTTTTTTTAAACAATATGTTGTCATCTTAAACAACTTGTATATGTCTGGCAAAAAATGTAATCCCATTAATGTCT
Source organism: Hydrotaea cyrtoneurina (assembly GCA_958296145.1). NCBI lineage: Eukaryota > Metazoa > Arthropoda > Insecta > Diptera > Muscidae > Hydrotaea > Hydrotaea cyrtoneurina. The sequence goes on from OY282513.1 coordinate 89,996,448, forward strand.
TAAAATATCTAGCCAACTTTTCTGTCATATCAACCTTTAAAATGTCCCATAAAGTGTCGTGGCCTATTACTCTTGTCTCCTTGTCTTTCGTAAATATTAGCATTCTGATATTTAGTCAATGTTCAAAATGTATAAAACCAGAAACTAAAGCATACCATTAGGATGCCAGCGAAAATTGAATATAAATCATATTTTTGAGGGCCCGTTTTTTGAGTTTTATTTAATCATCAACGTTTACTTCATTTGCTCTTACAAGATTTTGGGAAATTCAATGAAATCAAAATGAAAATCATCGCACAAGAGAAAAAAGCCAACACAAACTGCGATGGATGTGCACTCAGTTTAATCAAAAGTTCAGTGAGTTGTGCTGACGAAACAGATGTGAAACAGATATTCTCATCTGTTTTATAACAGTTTATGATTGAAATCAATCATGTTTGTCTTTTTTTTGGCGGGGGGGGGGGTTGAGTCTTTGGGCTGAAGAAAGTTCCTTATTAAACTAATGGCATTAAATCAATCATCGATATCAGCAACATCAGCGAAAATACTTTTACGTTTTTTTTTTGTGTTTGTTGTTCTTGATAACACACTCCTCCCGCCCCCAGCGCTTAAAGATATGCAATATAACATAACTTAGTTCTACTATCTTCGTTAACTTCGTTTTCTTTAAAATACTTGTAAGGCCGAATAATCTTAACTCATCCTCATTGCTATCAAAGACTAAGTGTAATTTGATCATTTTCCGATAGACCGTGGGGGGGGGGGGGGGGGATGAGTAAACTTTTGCAGTATTATGAAAAAGTGTGTAATAAAAAAAAGTAGACGACTAGAGCCGGCAAAGGCGGACAACAATGTCAGCAGCATTGTTTGGCAGCGACTTCATCATCATCACGAGCACACAGGGCAAACTCCTCAAAGTGTGCTATAAAATATTATAACAGCCTGGGCGTAAAACAAAACAGCCAACGCTGGATAATATCAACGAAAAACAACAACAACAACAACAGTATCGAAGTCAAACGGGGAAAAAAGTGAAACGTTAACAAAGTTTCCGTTTTTTCACTCTGTTGTTCTTATTTTGTTTTTTTTTGTTGCTGTCTGTTGAAAGATAAGCTTTACAAAGTGGCTGTGGCATAACTTAGAGGGGCCCAATAACAGTAAAGTCGACTTGAGAGTGCCTTCAGTGGTTTCAACAAAAACAAAAACCGTACAGACAAGTTGTGCCGAAGATTAGGATTAACGACAGAAGTGTGTGAGGTAATGACAAATTGCCTTAGCTCTAATAAACAGTCTGCGGCTGAGGACCGTATAAAGTCAGCCTTCAACTGTCTGAGTACAGTACGCAGTCCAATATTGTCCGTCGCTCTAGTGACTCCAATATTGGATTGCCCGTCGCTCTAGTGACCACAATATGGAAGTGATTTTTTCAAAAAAAAAAAGGGAAGTCGTTGATTGCCCGTCGCCCTAGTGACTCCAATATTGCATTTCCCGTCGCTCTTGTGACACCAATACTGGATTGCCCGTCGCTTTAGTAGCAGTCTGGTCGCAAAAAAAAAAAAAAAAAAAAAAAAAGTGGGAAGTCCTTGAGTGATTTTTTCAACAAAAAAAAAAAAAAGTGGGAAGTCGTTGATTGCCCGTCGCCCTAGTGACTCCAATATTGCATTGCCCGTCGCTCTTGTGACACCAATACTGGATTGCCCGTGAGTCAATATTGGAGTGACTGATTGACCGTCGCAATATTAGAGTCATTGATTGCCCGTCGCTTTAGTCGCAGTCTGGCTGAGTACCGTACGAAGTCAGCCTTTCTCTGGCTGAGTACCGTACGAAGTCAGCCTCTGTCTGGCTGAGTACCGTACGAAGTCAGCCTCTGTCTGGCTGAGTACCGTACGAAGTCAGCCTCTGTCTGGCTGAGTACCGTACGAAGTCAGCCTTTCTCTGGCTGAGTACCGTACGAAGTCAGCCTTGTTCTGGCTGAGTACCGTACGAAGTCAGCCTTTGTCTGGCTGAGTACCGTACGAAGTCAGCCTTTGTCTGGCTGAGTACCGTACGAAGTCAGTCTTCAACTGGCTGAGTACCGTACGAAGTCAGCCTTCAACTGGCTGAGTACCGTACGAAGTCAGCCTTCAACTGGCTGAGTACCGTACGAAGTCAGCCTTCAACTGGCTGAGTACCGTACGAAGTCAGCCTTCAACTGGCTGAGTACCGTACGAAGTCAGCCTTCAACTGGCTGAGTACCGTACGAAGTCAGCCTTCAACTGGCTGAGTACAGTACGAAGTCAGCCTTTCTCTGGCTGAGTACCGTACGAAGTCAGCCTTTCTCTTTCTGAGTACCGTACGAAGTCAGCCTTTCTCTGGCTGAGTACCGTACGAAGTCAGCCTTTCTCTGGCTGAGTACCGTACGAAGTCAGCCCTACTCTGGCTGAGTACCGTACGAAGTCAGCCCTACTCTGGCTGAGTACCGTACGAAGTCAGCCTTACTCTGGCTGAGTACCGTACGAAGTCAGCCTCTGTCTGGCTGAGTACCGTACGAAGTCAGCCTCTGTCTGGCTGAGTACCGTACGAAGTCAGCCTCTGTCTGGCTGAGTACCGTACGAAGTCAGCCTCTGTCTGGCTGAGTACCGTACGAAGTCAGCCTCTGTCTGGCTGAGTACCGTACGAAGTCAGCCTCTGTCTGGCTGAGTACCGTACGAAGTCAGCCTCTGTCTGGCTGAGTACCGTACGAAGTCAGCCTCTGTCTGGCTGAGTACCGTACGAAGTCAGCCTCTGTCTGGCTGAGTACCGTACGAAGTCAGCCTCTGTCTGGCTGAGTACCGTACGAAGTCAGCCTCTGTCTGGCTGAGTACCGTACGAAGTCAGCCTTTCTCTGGCTGAGTACCGTACGAAGTCAGCCTCTGTCTGGCTGAGTACCGTACGAAGTCAGCCTCTGTCTGGCTGAGTACCGTACGAAGTCAGCCTCTGTCTGGCTGAGTACCGTACGAAGTCAGCCTCTGTCTGGCTGAGTACCGTACGAAGTCAGCCTCTGTCTGGCTGAGTACCGTACGAAGTCAGCCTCTGTCTGGCTGAGTACCGTACGAAGTCAGCCTCTGTCTGGCTGAGTACCGTACGAAGTCAGCCTCTGTCTGGCTGAGTACCGTACGAAGTCAGCCTCTGTCTGGCTGAGTACCGTACGAAGTCAGCCTCTGTCTGGCTGAGTACCGTACGAAGTCAGCCTCTGTCTGGCTGAGTACCGTACGAAGTCAGCCTCTGTCTGGCTGAGTACCGTACGAAGTCAGCCTTTCTCTGGCTGAGTACCGTACGAAGTCAGCCTTTCTCTGGTTGAGTACCGTACGAAGTCAGCCTTGTTCTGGCTGAGTACCGTACGAAGTCAGCCTTTTTCTGGCTGAGTACAGTACGAAGTCAGCCTTTCTCTGGCTTAGTACTGTATGCAGTCAGCCTTGTTCTGACTGAGTACTGTACGAAGTCAGCCTCTGTCTGGCTTAGTACCGTACGAAGTCAGCCTTTTTCTAGCTGAGTACCGTACGAAGTCAGCCTTCAACTGGCTGAGTACCGTACGAAGTCAGCCTCTTTCTAGCTGAGTACCGTACGAAGTCAGCCTTCAACTGGCTGAGTACCGTACGAAGTCAGCCTTTCTCTGGCTGAGTACCGTACGAAGTCAGCCTTTTTCTAGCTGAGTACCGTACGAAGTCAGCCTTCAACTGGCTGAGAACCGTACGAAGTCAGCCTTTCTCTGGCTGAGTACCGTACAAAGTCAGCCTTTCTCTGGCTGAGTACCGTACAAAGTCAGCTTTACTTTGAATGTGTACAGTTTTTTTTTCCTCTTTTCTTTTTAGTTTCAGTGGTTATGTAGGCTAACAAATGTTAATAAGGACGGACATTTATCTATTATAATGTATGTATTAGTTACACCCATACATATGCAACCACACTTCATTTATTTATTATTTATCTTGTTGATATTCTCGGAACTTTCATCGGGCCACACATAAAGTTTGAAAACAAAGCCAACGTTCACTAGTAAAAGTTTACATTTATGGTCTCACTTTAAGTGTGTACGTCATGAAATACCGATTTTATGATTTTATTGCAAAGGATTCCACTTCGATAAGTAGGAAGAAGAAAGAAACAAAAATCTCCTATAAAATATTGAAAACTTAATAGTTTTTGTGATAAACTAAATGTTCGTAGTCGGCACCCTTTAATATCCGGTTGGCCGGAGGGAAAGTGAGACAACAACCCAGGGAATTGTTTATGGAAAATGTGAGGTTGTTTTATTGCTTTTGTTGGGTGTTATCGTTTTACTTTTTCTTTCGGTTTTATTTGGGTTGTCCGTTTTGGCAGTTTGTTAAGTTTTAATGATACCTGCATAGCGCTAACATTAATTAGGCGATTCATGTGTTGTTACAGAGGTGGCCACCAGCATGATTAACATCTGACCAGGATCATAAATTCACATACACAGAGTGCCAGCCAGGGAATGGGAAAAATTCTAAGTCATATAAGTAGGTTTTCCCGATATGCATATTATCTGCTCCACTCTGATGCCAGCTTTGTCAAAATAACAGGTTTAAACATAACCTTGACAGTTCAGCATCTACTGTGCCATCACCATCAGCCCCCGTACAATCCTTGTTATTATTTTCCAAAAAAATCTATCTTTAAAAGTTCTAAACTAATTTTGAAATAGAACGAAAACTTTGCCTACTTTCCCCAACACTTCTACTTTTGGATATCATTTCGTTTATATTTATTTATATTAGAATGGTTTCTTATTGTTTAATCTTAATCCAATTAAACTTAATTAACTTATGTTGTATCCGGGCATCGCCATTTCGCGCCCTCCACCAAGAGAGATTTTGTGCCACAAAAACCCATGTTGTTGGCAATTTTAAGTTTTAGCTAATGTTCGTTATAGCTAAAGCTGTAATCATTAACACTTAAGGACCATGCAGCTGCTGGTGAAAGGGGGAGGGAGCGATGAGCAGGAGAAACTTTTCCGCAGAGATTCAGTTGGGCATAGACACGAAGACATGGCTGCGGTTTTTGTGGAGCAGCACACCAAAGTAGCCCTCATAAACCTTCTCATTTGTCGAGCCCACAGACCTGAAAACTTTCACTAGCCAGTTAGGGAACTATACAAGAGCACATATATTTTCTGTTGTATGTGTGTTCGGCAAACTTCCTCCTCTTGCACCTCTCTAGTTCTGGTTGGCTTTTTCATTTATTGTTTTGTTGGCTGGTGTCCTGGTGTGATTGTGTTTGGGCTCATCTTTTTTCGCCGCATCCTTCTTTTGCAACAATTATAATTGTATATCACCATAGCCGCCATAGTCGTAAATTATTTTTAGCACATAATGGCAAAGAGTCCTAAATATACACATATTTTTAAATCACTGTCGGATTTAAGGCTTATGCAGCAATAATACAGTGGGTGACAAAGAAAATAGAGAGGGCGAGGTTAATGAAAACTCGGGAGATTCTTTGTACTGGTATCACAGTAAGGTTGACTTCGTAGGGTACTCAGCCAGAACAAGGCTGACTTCGTACAGTACTCAGCCAGAACAAGGCTGACTTCGTACAGTACTCAGCCAGAACAAGGCTGACTTCGTACTGTATTCAGCCAGAGAAAAGCCGTCTGCGTACTGAACTCAGCCAGACAAAGGCTGACTTCGTACGGTACTCAGCCAGTTGAAGGCTGACTTCGTAGGGTACTCAGCCAGTTGAAGGTTGACTTCGTAGGGTACTCAGCCAGTTGAAGGCTGACTTCGTACGGTACTCAGCCAGTTGAAGGCTGACTTCGTACTGTACTCAGCCAGTGTAAGGCTGACTTCGTACAGTACTCAGCCAGAACAAGGCTGACTTCGTACAGTACTCAGCCAGAACAAGGCTGACTTCGTACAGTACTCAGCCAGAACAAGGCTGACTTCGTACAGTACTCAGCCAGAACAAGGCTGACTTCGTACAGTACTCAGCCAGAACAAGGCTGACTTCGTACAGTACTCAGCCAGAACAAGGCTGACTTCGTACAGTACTCAGCCAGTTGAAGGCTGACTTTGTACGGTACTCAGCCAGAACAAGGCTGACTTCGTACGGTACTTAGCCAGTTGAAGGCTGACTTCGTACGGTACTCAGCCAGTTGAAGGCTGACTTCGTACGGTACTCAGCCAGTTGAAGGCTGACTTCGTACAGTACTCAGCCAGTTGAAGGCTGACTTCGTACAGTACTCAGCCAGAACAAGGCTGACTTCGTACAGTACTCAGCCAGTGTAAGGCTGACTTCGTACAGTACTCAGCCAGAGAAAGGCTCACTTCGTACGGTACTCAGCCAGTTGAAGGCTGACTTTGTACGGTACTCAGCCAGTAGAAGGCTGACTTCGTACGGTACTCAGCCAGAACAAGGCTGACTTCGTACGGTACTCAGCCAGAACAAGGCTGACTTCGTACGGTACTCAGCCAGAACAAGGCTGACTTCGTACGGTACTCAGCCAGAGAAAAGCTGACTTCGTACTGTACTCAGCCAGAGAAAAGCTGACTTCGTACGGCACTCAGCCAGAACAAGGCTGACTTCGTACGGCACTCAGCCAGTTGAAGGCTGACTTCGTACGGTACTCAGCCAGTTGAAGGCTGACTTCGTACGGTACTCAGCCAGTTGAAGGCTGACTTCGTACGGTACTCAGCCAGTTGAAGGCTGACTTTGTACTGTACTCAGCCAGAGAAAAGCTGAATTCGTACTGTACTCAGCCAGAGAAAAGCTGAATTCGTACTGTACTCAACCAGAGAAAGGCTGACTTCGTACGGTACTCAGCCAGAGAAAGGCCGACTTCGTACGGTACTCAGCCAGTAGTGCCTGGCTATTACTCTGACTGATTTTCCTTTGAAATTCCCACTCTTAAATCCTTCAAGTAATCCCTTGCCCACACTTATTCAAATATTCTGCAACATTCGCACTGGCACATCCTCTGGTATTAAATTTCTTTTAACCCCTAAAAGTATACTTTACATTTCAGTTTTCAATTTATAATTTTTCTGTGGGTTTTTTCGGTTGTGTTCAAAAATGCATGGCTTATATATCGTCTGACTTGTGTTTAGATGTTTTGTATTTCTGCCTTTCGCTCTATCTCTCGGCGTTTGTTTTTAATAACTCCCATCATAAATATGACCAAACAAACAGGAGTAGTTTGGATTACCTTGCATTCGCCTCGTAAAAAACTGGCACTAAGTTGCAAATAGTCTAGGAAAACCATGGTTACCAAATGAATGGCTACGAAGGACATGCGTTGTATGTGGTGCTTGTTTTTGCATGCAGTCAGACCAAGTGGAAGAGCTGAACGGGGAGGAGAAGAGGAAGATTTTAAAAACCACACAATATTTTTAAAATAATTCTTGTTTATATGCTAGCTCTGGTTTAAGGCCAAACAGCGAGGCTGGTGAGGTAAGTTTGGTTTTGTAATTTTGCAATTAGAAATTTAAACTCCTGCTCCTAATCGTTATTATGAAAATAGTTCTTTTGGACTTCCTGTTGGCCGACAATTTTCCTACATTTACATACACACCTCATAGCCCCTGATACTCTCCAGCACACTTTCGACTGTTAAAACTTTTTGTCGCATTCTTGGTTATTAATATGTTTCCAAAACTCCACTCCTTTTTGTTTTTTTTTTGTCTGAGACACCATATGAAACTTTAGATACCACAACACCAATGTACATATGTTGCTCTGACTATGTGTGTGCGTGTGCATTTCCGTGTCCGGATCGGCAGTTTAGTTGTTGACCAAAAACCAACAACAAAGAAAACGTATTGTATTTATTATAAAAGGTTTAGACACAGCAACATAAAAAAATTCACACAAACGCACATGGTCTGCATGGAAAACAAGAATTATTGTCGTTGTTTTCATTGCTTGTTCTGTGGCAGAGATTAGTCGCTAAGCTCTCCTTAAAGTATGCAACACACACACACACATGCTCTTTAATATTTACATACGAGTATGGCGACATGTGTGTGCAAACAGATACATTTGTCTGTTGCAGTATCGCTCTCAATGTCTCCAACTCTCTGGTTTTAATTAAATTCCATAAAAGAATTTATTAACTTGTTTTCTACGAGGATTCCGAACAGTTTAACTAAATGTTAAATGTTTGGAAGAAAAAAAATTAAAAATAACACACAGAGCGGACTAAATAAAATATTTATGGTCCAAAGAGGTTTTTTCCTGGACGAGTACACTAGATATTTTCCATGGTACTGTAGGAAGACAAGACACTCATCTTGAGTACAGTACAAGGCCAAGGTAATCGCCTTGAGTACAGTAAGAAGGCAACGCTGTAGATGGGAGAATTGTTAGAAGCCAAGACTGTCTACAGGATAAATGTGGGAGCTACGACAGTCTGCCGATGTACAGAGTCGCCGGGTTTAACGTGAGTACCTGCCAAGTTGGCCTAAACTCAGTGTACTATCTGTCGAAGTACAGTACAGTAGATGACTAATACAGTAGATGACTCAGGACAGTACCCCGACTGTTTTAGTTTTCTCTCTCTCTCTCTCTCTCTTTGATCCAATTCTAAAGGGTGTTTTTTATTGAGGTATAGAACTTCGAATTGAAATAAAACACAAGAAAATCGTTTTAATGTCCATCAATTTGGCTTTATTGGAAGGATAATTTTATGCCATTAATGTTTAAATATGATTTCGGGCATGTGGCCGCCGCGGCTGGCTCGAATAAAGCCAATTCTACAGGTCCAATTTTCAACCACTTGTTGGAACCACAACTCATCCACATTCGTGCCATCCAATTCGGGAACAAAATAGTCGGTTATCATGGCTCTATACCGGTCTCCATTAACGGTAACTGACTCTCCAGCATTATTTCGGAAGAAGTATGGCCCAATGACTCCACCAGCCCATAGAGTACACAGTCAGTTTTTGTGGATGTAATGGCATAAAATGGACGGAGCTTGCGGTGAACTTCGCGAACTGAACCATTACTTTCGAAATAAATTTGCACGATTTGCAAGCGTTGTTCTTTTGTCAACCTGTTCATGATGAAATGGCAAACCAAACTAAATATTAATCACTTGACAGCTGACAAAATGGCCGCCAGTTAAAAAAGTGATGCCAACTTGAAGTTCTATACCCCAATAAAAAACACCCTCTGCCGGCGTACTGTACATGATTCAGGACAGGATCTAAATATATCTGCAGAACAGTTTCAGCTTAAGACGTAGGATTTTATAGATGGCATATATTACGGCATGACTATTTCGAAAATTTCAGTTCATACCTCCAGGCATTCAAATGACAGATTAGTACACGTTACAGTCAGGCTGTAGGCCATTGTTAGATAACAGGAAGTCTTATTAAATAGTTTTATTGTGGAACAAATTATTGTGTTTTCGAAATCCTCTGAAGGAAATTGTAATTGATCCGGAAGCTGAATGCCTAGAGTTAGGCAAAGATATTTTCATCCAGCTTCCGGATCAGTTACACTTTTCTTCAGAGGATTTCGAAAACACAATAATTTCTTCCACAATAAAACTATTTAATAAGACTTCCTGCTATCTAATAATGGCCCTTCAAACGATTTTTGCACAGCACCCCTTTGGAAATTATAATTTCTCTTAAAAATCCTTTACATTCTTCAAACGTTGCCCACTCCAAACACCGTTAAATACGCTTAAATTCTGGAGAAACTACATTGTTGTTGGAGCTCTTTAAATATTCCATTAAAATTGTAAAATTGTCAACATGGCACAACAACTTGATTCGAGAACAAAATTTATAGCATATTTTTCGGAGCTTTAAACTTTTCTCTTTGCCATCGTCATAGTCAAGCGAATGCCAACAAATTATCTCGATATCCCATGAGGCTAATCTATTTTAAAACTAAATTTTTGCAAAATGATTTGAACACTAACAATGTTGTCGTTGTTGTTGTTGTTGTCAGAGGTGGTGGTAATATCGTTTCATGTTGTTGTTGTTGCTCGGTCTGTTCGTCTAGATGTTGCCGGTTACGGTTGGTGTTGCTGCTTTTGCTGTTACTTGAGGTACTTTGAACTGTCATTAAACTAAAAGTATGTGTTTTCCTACACTCTCCATCTCTCTCTCACTCTCTCGCTCAACAAATTTTTACACGGGGAGTCGGGATGACACTGTTGGCATGCCCAAAAGATGCCGCTGGCAGTAAATGTACTAACGGATGGATGAATGAATGGGTGGATGGATGACGGAATGAATGAGCAAAACAAATCCACATGAGACCTCTTGAATATTTTCCGTTTTCCCGTCATTACTTTTCGCTGCGATGAAAGGAACGTGCAAAAGTCGACAACGACAACAACATCGTCAACAATGTTAACTTTATTACAAACACATAGAGACAGTGAAACGATTTTGTTTTCATTTTTTGGCGACCAAAGATATGCTGGTGGTCTGGCCGGTAAGGGAAAAGTCTGGCAATGACAAGGTTTGCGAAAATGGATGAAACAAAATCATGTCACCTCAAGTCTATGCTGAGAACACTTTCCATAAACTGAAGAAGGTTATCGGGGAAGGAATGAAGAAGGAATTCGTACGGTACTCAGCCAGAGAAAGGCTGACTTCGTACGGTACTCAGCCAGAGAAAGGCTGACTTCGTACGGTACTCAGCCAGAGAAAGGCTGACTTCGTACGGTACTCAGCCAGAGAAAGGCTGACTTCGTACGGTACTCAGCCAGAGAAAGGCTGACTTCGTACGGTACTCAGCCAGAGAAAGGCTGACTTCGTACGGTACTCAGCCAGAGAAAGGCTGACTTCGTACGGTACTCAGCCAGAGAAAGGCTGACTTCGTACGGTACTCAGCCAGAGAAAGGCTGACTTCGTACGGTACTCAGCCAGAGAAAGGCTGACTTCGTACGGTACTCCGCCAGAGAAAGGCTGACTTCGTACGGTACTCAGCCAGAGAAAGGCTGACTTCGTACGGTACTCAGCCAGAGAAAGGCTGACTTCGTACGGTACTCAGCCAGAGAAAGGCTGACTTCGTACGGTACTCAGCCAGAGAAAGGCTGACTTCGTACGGTACTCAGCCAGAGAAAGGCTGACTTCGTACGGTACTCAGCCAGAGAAAGGCTGACTTCGTACGGTACTCAGCCAGAGAAAGGCTGACTTCGTACGGTACTCAGCCAGAGAAAGGCTGACTTCGTACGGTACTCAGCCAGAGAAAGGCTGACTTCGTACGGTACTCAGCCAGAGAAAGGCTGACTTCGTACGGTACTCCGCCAGAGAAAGGCTGACTTCGTACGGTACTCAGCCAGAGAAAGGCTGACTTCGTACGGTACTCAGCCAGAGAAAGGCTGACTTCGTACGGTACTCAGCCAGAGAAAGGCTGACTTCGTACGGTACTCAGCCAGAGAAAGGCTGACTTCGTACGGTACTCAGCCAGAGAAAGGCTGACTTCGTACGGTACTCAGCCAGAGAAAGGCTGACTTCGTACGGTACTCAGCCAGACAAAGGCTGACTTCGTACTGTATCTCGTGACAAAGATAAAAACTTCGTACTGTACTCAGCCATAACTAAACAGAGGATACAAGAAAATCAATTTTCCCGCCTACACACTTATTGAATAACTAGTAAGTTGTAATGCGCCTATGGCGCCCGTTAATTTGCTTGAGAAAGTATTTGTTACTTAATTTTAAAAATTTTGTAAAAAATATTTTGAGAAAACTATTTTGTAAAAAAAAATTTCGAAAAAAAATAAAATTGGAAAAAAAAAATTTGTGGAAAAAAAATTTTTGCTGAAAATAAAATTTTTGTTGAAAAAAAAATTTGTGTTGAAAAAAAAAATTTTTGTTGAAAAAAAAAATTTTTGTTGAAAAAAAAAATGTTTGTCGAAAAAAAAAAATTATGTTGAAAAAAAAAAAAAATTGTTGAAAAAAAAAAATTTTTTGAAAAAAAAAAAATTTGCAAAAAGAAATTTTGGAAAAAAAAAAATTTTTGGTAAAAAAAATTTTTGGTAAAAAAAAATTTGGGGAAAACACAATTTTTGTACAAAAAAAAAAATATTATTATTATTTATAGAATTATTATAGAATGCCTATTTAAATTCCTACGTACTGCGTGACAGAGTCAGTGAATCAGCGTATCAGTGAATCAGTGTCGAGGGTAAATATATATTAAGATAATCATGATTTCTTCTCCTGACCATCCTGCTTTACCTTATCATACCGCCTTTTTCGCCCGCCTACTAACCTACACAAGAACTCAAGCTGAAAATCATGAACATTTTGTTCGGTGTTCTTTTTTTTTTGGCAAATGACTTAAAGGAGACAACAGAAAAAAAAACTCGTATAATAAAATAAAATCAAACTGCAGAAAAACTTTGTCAACAGCAATGAATAATTAAAATGCTCCCCTGACGGCGGCGGGGTGAGTGAGCCGCCAACGAAATTATTTGGCTTATTTGCCATGAGGAGAGATAGGAACGGCGAAAAAGGCATTAAAATGTAACTTAGTATTAACAACACCAGTTCTCAATTGCTTTTTTTTTGTGGGAAAACATCACAGAGACAGCACAAAACACCAACGAAAGCGACAAAAAGCGCGAACTCGGGGAATGCCGGTGTGCCTGAAGTGGCTGCTGTCGAGAGATGAAACAATGGCCCAGGTATACAATGTTCCACTGGCAGGAGGAGATACTGTGTGTATAGGGGGGGGGGGGGCAACACCTGAAACAAATAATGGTTCAAGTCGAAGGAGATTTATGGGAAACAGCGATAAAATCGCTTGCATAGGAAAAAATATTTAAGCTATTGCCAGGAGTATCTCTGGGGTAGGGAGTAATTTGTGGTCAACCACCATTCTGTTACATTTTTGAAAATATTTGAAAGCCTCATAAATTTGTGCAACAAAGATTGCCATTTACTTCCTTCACAGTCTTCTTAATTTTAGTAGCTCTTCGTTTCTATTCCATGCGTGGGGGATCACAGAGCAAAAGTTATCCTGATGATGTTCTCATCTCATGTGCTCATGTCCCGATCCATAAATATAAACAAAAGCTTAACCAGACTTTCAGGGTGTGTGTGTGTATTAAACTTTGTTTACACACAAAAACTTGCCCACACACACACACACCCATATGCACACTCTTACAATGTGTAACAACACATACATATGAGTGCAGAGCCACCGGAGGACTCTCACACACTGGCACATACTTCACATCTATTATAATTTTATAGCATTTTGTGTCGTTTTATTGAAATATTATGGCAGCAAAAGTTGATGAATTTTCATGATTCGTCGAGTGTGCAGGTCTCTGGCAGCCACCAGACTCTCGACACTGCCAGTACGTGGCTTACAAAACAGACAAAAGACATCAAAAACCAAACCGAACATTCGGTATAGACATGAGCTGGAACAATTCACAATTCTGTGGAGCCAGCACGCATTGTCATTCAAGTCAGCGCTTCAGTGTGCCGATTGAAACAGATAAACAGTCGGCGCAAAAGGAAAGGACCAGGAGACAGAGGCACCTATAGCAAAACAGTCCACCATGAGAGTCGACAGGTGGCGGATAGTCGAACGGATTGAGATGGCGTCTATGAGTTTGGCCCTAATAGAAAAGATATGAATACGCAAAAAAAAAGACTAATAGAGAAGATTTTAAAAAAATCCATTTGATAGGAGTGTCAGGATCCCAAGGTCCCCATCAAGAAGAGCTGGAGAAAGTCGCTTCAACTAGACAGCCAACCAGAGATGGAACTGATTTCAATGGGCTGGGCGAGCACATTGAAATGCTACGAGAAATGTTTGGGGATAAAAATAGAAGATTTATCACTCAGGCAGCTCGAGAGGCAATTAACCGGATGAAGGTCCCGTATCACACCAATAGTCGATGCGGTGAATGAAATCCGGGGTAGACAATTCCTCCCAAACATCGCCATGGGAAAAGACCAGAGAGAAGATGCGCCAGCAGGACAATCAAGAGGATACACCAGTAGCCAAACGACGTTCTGAGAAAGAACCAACGCTAACAATGGGCAAAGAGGAAAAAGGGAGCAAAACCGGTGGAATCCAAGGCCAAGACAATAGCAAAGACCTAGGCTTAGCGATCTCTCGCCAATGGCTAACTCGATTATCGCCTAAAGGCGAGGTGCCCAACTAAACCTTCAATTGCAGAGACTTTTTTTCTTTTTGCCGCCCCCGAGGTGTGGAATAGGGTGGAGTGAAAACATGCTTTTTTTTTAATTTGAAAAAGTTAACCTCGGAAAGAGATGTAGTCTGGGGTCCTAATGAGGGGAAAAATAAAGGAAAAAATTTTAAAAAAATTTAGCGCCACTCCCTCGAAATTTGGAAATTATCGTTATTTTGGCGTTGATTTTAGAAAAATCCTAAAAATTAACGACTTAACTTATTCGAAATTTAAAAGTTTGAGCCTGTTCAGTGCCCAAACAAAAGTATTTGAGGCAAATATGAGGATAATCGACTAATATTTGTAGCTTTGGTGGCGATTTCATTGTTCAGTCAATTTTCTGAAGAAGGGACGATTTGACTTATTTTACTTTTTGAAATTTTTGAACAATGAGAAAATTTTTTTTAAATTTTTTTATGCCCTTATTTCATTGTTTACGCTATTGCAAACATTTATTGACATACAACTTTTTAGGATTTTTCTAAAATCAACGCCAAACTAGCGATAATTTCCAAATTTCGAGGGAGTGGCGTGACCCTTAAAAATTTTTTAAAATTTTTTTCTTTATTTTTCCCCTCATTAGGACCCCAGACTACATCTCTTTCCGAGGTTAACTTTTTTTTTTTTGAATTTCACTCCACCCTAGTCTGAAATCATAGTTAGGAAAACAATCACAATTCGACCATCGTTCCTTGCTGAGAACAATGGTGAGTCGAAGTTTTGAATGACTGAGTAGCAGATTCTCGGTTTCGAACGGGAAAGAACTAGCACTGTCATAACAACATATGTATGTGTCACAAAGAAACCTCTAGATGGATTACCCAGTATACGCATTTTGCTCTAAGGTACCAACTCATTTCCATTCGCTTGCAGAATGAAAATAATTTATTTTAGAAAAAGCTCTAATGAAACTCCGCCTTCCATTTTGTAAATATCTCCACAAACCCTCACAGGTGAAAGGGGCGCCGCTAAGATACCAACTCATTTCCATTCGCTTTTCGAAAAAATAGAATTTCTTTTAGAAAAACCTCTAATAGAACTCCTGTCTAAATTAAATTCCTTTCAATTTCAAAAAGAACTCCACAATATCTCACAGGTGGAGTTAACCACCCTGTTCACAGAAGGGCCTGAAATGTTTGCCAATTATGCACTTATCCTTGCCATTATCCTTGTCAACTGCATTGTGAAACATTTCAGATCGCTATGACACATCGCTCTACTACTCCAGCTACGGGTGCCCTTGGCAACCGTCTTTTATGCCAGCCCAACAATGAAATCATTCGTTCTCAAAAATTCATGCCGAGTACCGTGAAGTAAGAAAGAACATTAATAATTTCTAAAGACATTCAAATGTATCCAAACACTTACACTTCAGATACTCGGGCTTATTGTTTCACATGATGATCACCCACACACACACACACACAAATGAATGGGAAAAACAGAATTTTTAATGAATTACACACACACACACACACTCACACAGAAGCGAATTAGTATTGCCATTAAAATAATTACAGGAAAATTAATGTGCATGCTGCCTTAACATATGCAGATGATTTAAAATTCTTTTGTCAGCAGCCTGTATGATATGCAATAGTTTTTGCAAGAAAGCAAAGATGAAAAAAAACACATGTGAGCGTATAAGTAACATTGACTTTGTGCTGTTGTCATTGTTAATGGAATTATGAGAAAATATCAAATTTTTGCCTTGAGTTATGCAAACATTTTTGATGTTTCAAGTGGAGATAGATTGTTTATATTTTGCGTGCCTGGTAAGTACGTTTCGACAATGGCAATGACATTAAAGCAATTCAAAAATATTTAAAAGCTAATAACTAATAACTATAAGTTAATTCTTGTCAAGGGGGGGGGGGGGGGGGGGGGGACTACTTTTTATTAAAAATACAATTATCCAGAAAACAAATTAAATTGGCCTAAAAATTCATTTGTGTAATGGTTTTCAAAAAAATCAAATTTTCTTTTGAATTCTAATCTTTTGATTGGTCTTCGACACTTTAGAGTCATTTAAATAGTCGAAAATAGTAAACGCCCTTATGGTAGGCTACGATTTTCTGACAGCCCCAAGGTATGCTTTAATATTGCAAAAATGCTCAAAGATTGTTTGGGCAGATAATTCAGATACCATACTCCCACACACTCCACCAGGGCGACAATAGAATCATGAGAGTGAAAGACCCGATATGGCTGAAGCCTAAAAGTAGACAACATTTTGTGTGGTCATTTTACCACAACAAAGAAATATGAAATATTTGTAAATGTGTGTCTTATCATTTGCCTATTGTCTCTTAAATAATAGCATACAAGTTTATTGTTTTTACTCGCCAAGATATGCTTTACTTTTTGGCAGTGCGAGTGGGCGCCCCAATGATATGCTTTAGTTTTGTGCTGAAGACAAAAGCAACTATTGTCTCTCAAACAAAAGGATAAAATAATATTATGTATTAGGAGCAGAAGAATTCAATGATGCGAGACAGCTGTAAAATGCAAAGACATTTAAACAAACTAGAAATAAAGTCTGTTGTCAAAAATTGGAATTCAGTTGATAAATAATTTTGTAAATTTAGTTCCCCCCGGGGTGTGTTTTAAATAAAAAGGGAAAGGGGATTTGCTTTGGATTAAGTTTAATTCAAAATTTGGTTTTAATAAACTTTTAAATTTATACTTTACATTAACAAAAATCTATTTCCATCGCCCTTACTTTCACCCTCCACAATCGACTTCTTACCTGTCCTAACTTTTGCCTCCATTTGCCAGTTACTAAGCTCAAAAGTATGCTTTACATTATCAAAAGTATTTGTCATTTTTAACATTTGCCCACGAATTGTAAAATAACTATCTTTATCTTGTTCCAGTTGTTAAGAATAATTAATGAAATAAAAGGATAAGAAGGTTGTCACGCCTAAGGGTAGGCAATATTAACACACACACAAAAACAACTTTTGCTTTGTTAACCTTTACACATAGGCTGTAGCAGGATTAGGGACGAATTGACAAAACACTCACAAAACTTAAAGATAACAATAAATGTTATAATTCTAAATCGGCTAGAGGGGGTTGATGGCTTTGAAAAGGGTTCAGATATAGAAAAACAAGTACACATTAATGCGATTTTCCTTTATCAATCATAGACCATGGTTGGGCTATGAAATTAGAAATGCTGGCAAAATTGGAATTTCATATGAGTTGATTTTGGTCCAGAGATGGCGCTAATGTGGTCGTCTAAGGTAATTCTTTGCCTACCTTTAGCTGTTGAGACAACATTAACCTAATTAAGGTCACAATTTTAAAGTTTTATTTGAAGTTTAGCTCCACCTTAGAGTTGAAAAACTCATGCATTTATTACACACAATAAGATTTATTTCATAAAAGTGTTGCCTATCCTTGAGCGTTGAGACAATATTTCATTGAAAATTATATTTTAGACAACGGTTTTTAATCTTTATCGTGTTTATTAAGTTAATTTAAATTTATTTTCAATCATGTCTACAATTTAAAAACTGTGTTGTCTACCTTTAGGTGTTAAGACAACATTAATTTAAAAAATTTAATTAAGGCCACGATTTTGAAGTTTTTTTGCGTTTAGCTCAACCTTAGAGGGAAAAACTCACACATTTATTGCAAACAGCAACATTTATTTCGGATACGTTAACCTAACAATTATTTCATAAAAGTGTTGCCTATATTTGGGTGTTGAGACAATATTTCACAGGAAATTATAGTTTAGGTTAAGGTTTTTTCATATTAATTGCGTTTAGGTCAAGCGTCTAGGCGAAACTTATAAACTTTTTTAAATAATATCTGCAATTAAAAAAGTGTTGTTGTCTATCATTTGGCGTTGAGACACTTTCGAAATTCGAAAAAAGGAAATTTGTGCAGAAATAATTTTTTTGAAATTTCGAAAATGGACCGAAATATTTCGAAAAAAAAAATAAAAAAGTGTTGTCTATCTTCTGGCGTTGAGACACTTTCAAAATTCGAAAAAAGGAAATTTTTGCAGAAAAAAAATATCCAGAACCTAAAAGCGTCTAGGCGAAACTTATAGACTTTTTTAAGTAATACCTGCAATTAAAAAAGTGTTGTCTATCTTTTGGCGTTGAGACACTTTCGAAATTCGAAAAAAAAGAAATTTGTGCAGAAATCATTTTTTTGAAATTTCGAAAATGGACCGAAATATTTTGAAAATTTCGAAAAAAAAAAATTAAAAAAAAAAGTGTTGTCTATCTTTTGGCGTTGAGACTCTTTCGAAATTCGAAACAAGGAAATTTGTGCAGAAATCATTTTTTGGAAATTTCGAAAATGGACAGACATATTTCGAAAATTTCCAAAAAAAATTAAAATAGTGTTGTCTATCTTTTGGTGTTGAGACACTTTCGAAATTCGAAAAAAGGACATTTGTGCAGAAATCATTTTTTTGAAATTTCGAAAATGGACCGAAATATTTCGAAAATTTCGAAAAAAAAAATTAAAAAAAAGTGTTGTCTATCTTTTGGCGTTGAGAAACTTTCGAAATTCGAAACAAGGAAATTTGTGCAGAAATCATTTTTTTGAAATTTCGAATATAGAGCGAAATATTTCGAAAATTTCGAAAAAAAAAAAATTAAAAAAAAAGTGTTGTCTATCTTTTGGCGTTGAGACACTTTCGAAATTCGAAAAAAGGAAATTTGTCCAGAAATCATTTTTTTGAAATTTCGAATATAGAGCGAAATATTTCTAAAATTTCGAAAAAAAAACAAAAATTAAAAAAAAGTGTTGTCTATCTTTTGGCGTTGAGACACTTTCGAAACAAGGAAATTTGTGCAGAAATCATTTTTTTGAAATTTCGAAAATGGACCGAAATATTTCGAAAAAAAATTAAAAAAAAGTGTTGTTTATCTTTTGGCGTTCGAAAAAAGGAAATTTGTGCAGAAGTAATTTTTTTGAAATTTCGAAAATCGACCGAAATATTTCGAAAAAAAAATTTAAAAAAGTGTTGCCTATCTTTTGTCGTTGAGACACTTTTGAAATTCGAAAAAAATTACATTTGTGCAAGGACAAAGTTCAAATTTCGAAATAGTGCCAAAAAATGGCGGTCATTTTTTTTGTTTTATGTTTATGTCAAAAATTTCAGTTCTAAGAAAAATAAATTTTACACTTTTTCCGATGTAAAAAAATCGAAAACACAAAATTTCTCACAAGTGAAAGGTGAACTCCACAAAGGCCTCTTTAACAATTTTAATGTAGGTTTTATAAAAACGAAAAAAAAAATCCAATTTCTAATATTGACGATTACATTCGAAAACTGAAAAAATATATTGGTGGATTGGGTTCACTACATTCGCTTATCTCGCTTTTAATTTCTCTACACATAATATTATTTTAAATACTTTATTTTGATTGAAAATCGTTGCATACCTTAAGGGGAATTTAAACATCTTTGCAAAAAAAATGCAAATTTTTGAAATCTCCACAAAAAATCGTTTTTTTTTGCAAAAACATGCACATTTTTTAAATCTGTAACATGCTCAACGCCCAAAGGGTAGGCAACATTTTTTTTTAATTCAAGGCATTTTGTAGAATAAATGCAAAATACAAGTTCTAGATTTCAAAAATTTCAAACTGCTTAAAAATAAAAAAAATCGATTTTTCTCAAATCCGATTTTTTCCATGTATGGCAAACAATTTTTGCTACGTTAAATTTTTCTCTATAACTTTGTGAAAAATGAAAATTTTTTAAATCTAGAACTTGTATTTTGCATTTAGTCTACAAAATACCTTGAATTAAAAAAAAACAAACTGTTGCCTACCCTTTGGGCGTTGAGCTAAGATTTACCAGAAAATAATTGTAATAACCCCTGTATTCATAAAAATGTAAAAATCCTTTGTTAAGAAAATTTTATGAAAATAGTTTTTGCATTTTCATACATTTTTCTTAATTAACATTTCATTTTTTATAATTTTATAGAATTGTGCATACTTTTGGCATTTGCCAAATTAATTTAATCCCTACTCGGATGCCTACATTTTAAGAACACTTTCCTTAGGGTGGCCCGATGTTTGCAATCTACAAGCAAAAGCTGGGCAAGGAAAAAAGAAAACGACTCACAATAACAAACCGCAAACAAACAAAAAAACCTGACATCAAACCAATTGCGTTAAAAAGTCCTTTCTTGCCAGTTGCAAATATTGGTTTTGCTGGTCTCTGTCTCGGTCGCTTTCGGTCAGAGTCTGTGACAGCTGAATACGTTTGACTTTGTTCATTTTTGGTCTCACATATTTGAGTGTGTGTGTGTGTGTGTCTTCTTTTTCTTGCTTCCTTTTTTTAATTTCTCTTTTCCCCTATGCTCTCTGCCGTTTCCGGGTTTCTTTCTGGTTTTTTTTTTGGTGTTGGTGCTGGGAAACCTTTGCCAACATGCAACTTGTTTGAACTGTTACTTATTTGTTTGCGGTTAAATAAAGCTTCACCACATTTTCAACAGTTTGCCGCAAAGACCATACTTTATTATAATGATCCGAGACAGTGAGAGCGCCAGCACCAGCACCAGCAGCCATACAATCCAGCCACCGACCGAGTATTCATCTCTGGTTGGTTTTTTCTTCTTCTTCGTTTTCCTTTTTCGATTCTGGAACTTGTTAAAATTCATAATGGAAAAGAAGCCCAGTACGCTGGTGGTACGTCCTCTGAATACTACAACAACGAATAAGTCTATGCATGTGTGCCTGTGTGTGCGTGTGTGTGTATTTGTGATATTACCAACCGTCATGTTGTCGCAACAAGACAACGAAGTGGCTTTTGTGTTAAGGTTAAATAACCTTTAATACAACCGGCTCAACAAGCACATGCACGTGGGGTGAACAACAACAATAGCAACAAAATGTGTGCTAGGGCTCCACCCTCATGCGGCCCGGGTGTGGAGCGTGAGCGTGTAAAAAATATATAAATGACAAAAATTAACACAAAAGAATTATATGACTCCGGGGAATGTAAGCAAGTAAACCACGTTAAATGAAAATAATAGCAATAATTTATAATGCAAAATATGAATACTCGCACACTCGCCGACTGGCCGCAAACGGCATTCTCTTATTCCGGGATAACAACAAGCACATAATATGGCCGTCATCAATATACGCCAGAACAAATGAACCACGCCTTTAATCATGAGAATCATTCATGAAGTGTGTACTACGCACAAATATCTCATAAAGAATTGATCAGCTGTTATTTTTTGTTTTCAAATTTAAATTTAAAGCAGCAGACTGCTCTGGGGGAGGTTATTTCCAAAGGTCCTGTAATACTGACTTTTGCAAACTAACGGTTAACTGAGAACAGGATGTACTGGCCACAGTGTTCCACTAAATGACAACAGCATAAACTAATTTTACACACAAAAATTTTAAAAGTTTCCCTTCACTCCGGATAGATTAGGTCCGAGGTGCAGTCTTTAAAAGAGGACTCACTTAGACTTAGTTGTCCATTGTGATAACAGGGAAACTAAATGAACTCGAAAAAAAATTTCAATTTCGAAAAAGGTTTTTTTTTTTTGAAAACAGAAATTTTGAGCTGAATAGAAAATTCGACTTAGACTTAGGGGTGCCGTTAAAGGCAAAAGATATAAAAAAAATTGCAGTTCTGAGAAAATTCCCAAAATATTTCAAAAATACGAAAAATGTGCAAGAACCTGAGATTTTTTTTAAGAAAATTCATGCTAAGTTGTCGTAGGTGAGTACATGAACAATTTCGAAAATGTGTCAGACCGAAAATTGTTTTTTTTTCCAAAACTTAAATTTGTGCTAGAGAAAATTCGGCCGTTAAAGGAAAAAAAAATCTAAAAAATTCCAGTTCTGAGAAAATTGCCAATTTTAATTTAGCATTTTTTTTTTTTGAAAAAACAAAATTTGTGCTTGTTGTGCTAATATTTCGAAAATACGAAAAATGTGCAAGAACCTGAGTTTTTTTTTAACAAAATTTCTGCTAAGTTGTCGTTGGTGAGTATATGAAAAATTTCGAAAAAATTATCAATTTCGAAAATGTGTTTTCGAATTTTTTTTCCAAAACTTAAATTTGTGCTAGAGAAAATTCGGCCGTTAAAGGAAACAAAATCTAAAAAATTCCAGTTCTGAGAAAATTGCCAATTTTAAATTAGCATTTTATATTGTGCCGTTTACGAAATTTCTATCTGCAGCCATTTTCGAAAAATTGTCAGCCCGAAATTTTGTTTCTTTTTTCGAAAACTGAAATTTGTGCTGAATGGAAAAAATCTAAAAAAAATTCCAGTTCTGACAAAATTGCCAAAATATTTAAAAAAAAAACACACAAAATTTGGGCTTTGTTGCGCTAGTTGAGTACATGATTGTGCCGTTTACGAAATTTCTATCTGCAGCCATTTTCGAAAAAAAAATTCTTATTTTCGAAAAATTGTCAAACCGAAATTTTGGTTTTTTTTCGAAAACTGAAATTTGTGCTGAATGGAAAAAAATGTCAGCCCGAAATTTTGTTTCTTTTTTCGAAAACTGAAATTTGTGCTGAATGGAAAAAATCTAAAAAAAATTCCAGTTCTGAGAAAATCGCCAAAATATTTCGAAAAAAAATGCCACATTCTTTTTTTTTTAAAAAAAAACAAAATTTGGGCTTTTGTTGCGCTAGTTGAGTACATGATTGTGCCGTTTCCGAAATTTCTATCTGCAGCCATTTTCGAAAAAAAATTCTTATTTTCGAAAATTTGTCAAACCGAAATTTTGTTTTTTTTTCGAAAACTGAAATTTGTGCTGAATGGAAAAAAATGTCAGCCCGAAATTTTGTTTTTTTTTTCGAAAATTGAAATTTGTGCTGAATGGAAAAAATGTAAAAAGAATTCCAGTTCTGAGAAAATCGCCAAAATATTTAAAAAAAAACACAAAATTTGGGCTTTGTTGCGCTAGTTGAGTACATGATTGTGCCGTTTCCGAAATTTCTATCTGCAGCCATTTTCGAAAAAAAATTCTTATTTTCGAAAATTTGTCAAACCGAAATTTTTTTTTTTTTTTCGAAAACTGAAATTTGTGCTGAATGGAAAAAAATGTCAGCCCGAAATTTTGTTTTTTTTTTCGAAAATTGAAATTTGTGCTGAATGGAAA
The DNA here is from genome assembly GCA_958296145.1 of Hydrotaea cyrtoneurina. Taxonomy (NCBI): domain Eukaryota; kingdom Metazoa; phylum Arthropoda; class Insecta; order Diptera; family Muscidae; genus Hydrotaea; species Hydrotaea cyrtoneurina. The sequence goes on from OY282513.1 coordinate 90,019,728, forward strand.
AAATCTAAAAAAAATTCCAGTTAGGAGAAAATTGTCAATATATTTAAAAAAAATGCCAGACTTTCTTTTTTTAAAAAAAAACATAATTTGGGCTTTGTTGCGCTAGTTGAGTACACGATTATGCCGTTTATGAAATTCATCTCTGCAGTCATTTTCGAAAAAAAAATTCAGTTTCGAAAAAGCGTCAGCCCGAAATTTTTTTCTTCGAAAATTTGTATTTCTTCTTTAGAGAAAATTCAATCAGTCAAAGGAAAAAAAAAATCTTAAAAAAATTGCAGTTCTGAGAAAATTGCCAAAATATGTCGAAAATATTTGAAAAAAAAAACAAAATTTGTGCTGCCGTTTATAAAATTTCCATCTGCAGCAATTTTCGGAAAAAAAATTGTCAATTTCGAAAAATTGTCAGCCCGAATTTTTTTTTTCGAAATTTCTTCTTTATAGAAAATTCAATCAAAACTGTTGTGCTTTCAAAGGAAAAAAAATCTTTAAAAAAATGCAGTTCTGAGAAAATTGCCAAAATACGTTGAAAATATTTGAAAAAACAAAATTTGTGATAAGTTCTGCTGCCGTTTATGAAATTTCTCTCTGCAGTCATTTTCGAAAAAAATGTCAATTTCGAAAAAGTTTCTGCCCAATTTTTTTTAAACTCTAAATTTGTGCTGAATTTTCGAAAAAAAAAATTTAATTTCGAAAAAAAATTTTTTTCGAAAACAGAATTTTTTTTTGCTGTATAGACTTAGATAGTGGTGCCGTTAAAGAAAAAAAATCAAAAAAAAATCCAATTCTGAGAAAATTTAAAAAAAGTTCGAAAATACAAAAAAAAAAAATTTAAAAACCATATTTGTGCTTTGTTGTGCTTGATTAGTACATGATTGTGCCGTTGACAAAATTTCTATCTGCAGTCATTTTCGAAAAAAAATTCAATACCGAAAAAGTGCCCGACCGAAAAAAAAAATTTTTTTTTGTCGAATACACAAATTTTTTGCTGAATAGAAAATTCGACTTAGATAGTGGTGTCGAAAAAAATAGGAAAAAAATCTAAAAAAATTCCAGTTCTGAGAAAAATTTTGTTTTGAGAAAATTGCCAAAAAAGTTCGAAAATTTACCGAAAAAGGGGAAATTTTTCGAAAATTTAAATTTTAATTAAAGAAAAAATTCGAACTTAACGGCATGAAAAGAACGGTTTTCTGCACAACTCAGCACAACTTTTCTGTTGGAGTTTAGAGGATTTGTGATTAGTGTTAAATTCCGACAACGGGTTGCTCAGGCTTTACCGTGTCGTTATTCCTAATGTCAGTGAAAATATTCTTAATTTAAATTTATATTTCTCTTTTTTACCAAAACGTCTCTAGAACTCTTTAATAAACTTTCTGCTTAGCAACCGAATTCCAGAACAAAAACACCCCCCCGAAAATTGCGATGTAATGAAACTAGAATCTAAATTTCAGTGCATACTTTTGGGAATACAACCACATAAAGATGTTCACTTTTGCATAGAACTCTGTACAAGTAAAATAGAAGGAAAAAAACTACCAAAAAAAAAGAAAAACTGTTCACCTAAATGAACATTTTGTTTTCCAATGCGAACAATAGTTGGGTTTCTCTTGTTCTGCCTGAATCTGGAGAGCCCAATTGTGCTCTGGCCAAAAATACAAAAGGAGCAAAGGAGAAAAGATGAAATTAAAATACTCCAGACCAGAGAAGAGGCAGTTCTTTTGGGCTTTGTGAATGGAGTTTTTCTTTCGTTTCTGTTTTAGGCTTTGTGAAGGCAGTGAATGAAGTTGTAGAGCTTTGAATTTAACAAATAAGAACAACAAAAACACAAGGAGTTAAAAACTATGGCATACTTTTTGGAGGCCTTTGTTAAGATTCAAAGTGCTAACAAAAGGGAATTTCTACAAAAGATTTTGATGTTTGGAAAATGCTTTATGAACTGAACGAAGACGAAGAAGAAGAAGAAGGAGTTGGCAAATAAACACCGCCTTAGGCTATGCTTCATTTACAGACATTCAAGGCCTTCAATGGGGTAAATTAATTTAACATACCTCCCCCTCTTTTGAATACATAGTTCCCAGTGCAACTCACCGGAAACAAGAAGAACGGGGAAAAGAGAAAATTAATAATTAGATTTTCCGGTACAATTCAATAATGTCATTTCAATAATTTCCCCAAAACAAACAATGAAGCGAAAAAAATTCAATAAATTCAAAGCAAATTGTCCACCCTTTTTATTTGTCATTTCAAATAATTTGTTAAATCTCTTACAAAATCTCATTCATTAGAAACTTTTTGTTTGCCAAACTCCCTTAAGCCACCGCAATGGAAAACAGCGTTGGGGACGAACAGCCACACACACAGAACACCGTAAAAAATTTGCATAACATTTTCATATGCTTTCATTTGGCGAGATTTCTTTCATACAAAACGTGCTGTTCTGGGCGGTTGAATGTGTTTACAGTGCCACGACGTAACCACTTTTTTTTTTCTTTTACAATTATGCATAAATAAAGACCCTTTAGGCTAAATACCCTTTTATGCACACATAGACAGACACCTTCCCCCAGCCAACGCCACCCATTAGCATCCAGCCAACGCCACCCAGGAATCTAACAATAGCGAGTCTAACTAAGTAACAAAACACCCGCACAGCAGAGACGACACCAGACGAGTCGTCTAACTCAAAGGGACAGCTTGCAGTCAAATTAAAAACACATTAAATTTGCATATTTTTAAGCGCTTCGGGAGGATGAAAGAAACTCTGACAACTACCACAACACCGCCAACCACACACTGCACCTCTAAACACTTGGCCGCCACTCGACGCCAAAAGTAACCACAACTTTTCGGAAGTGTTGTCATCACACACCACCACCAGAAGTGATAGAAAATGAAGAGGAAAACGACGAAGCCGAAAAAAAAACTCAACAGAACTTCCGAAAAACTTCCGAAAAGTGTTTATGCGTTTTGTATTCAATTTGGCAAAACAGTACTCCTCCTCCTCTTCCTACGCAGGGAAGAGCAAAATCCATACTGCCTTAAAGTGTGCCACACATTTTCTGTGACATTCGAGACTTGCTTGCTATGATTTTCCTCATTAATTAAAGGTAATTTGTATAATTGAATTATTTTAACTTTGCCGAAATCCCATTTTCCGTAAATTGCTAGCCAAGCCGCCAAGGGCTTACGGAAATCGCTGACAGCCGTTATGATTTGCTTAAGGATTTAAGAGACGCTGACATGACAGAAAACATAACTTGATTAATAATTTCATCGTTGCTGAAGTCTCAAATGGCATTTGGAATAATTTGATAAACATTTATAAGATTTAGAATCGGAAAATTAACGTGCCATTGAAAATATAACAAGTAACCCTTAAGGTAGGCTTTGAAGTTCGTTATAAATATAAACACCTTCAATCTGAGACAGTCGAGAAGGATTTTCTACGGGAAAAAGAAAAGGTTCAAAGTTTGAGAAAAAAATAAAGTTGTGCTAAAAAGAAGTTGTGAAAAAAAAGTTGTGAAAAAAAATTCCAGCTCTGGGAAAATCGCCAATTTGGCACTTTTTTTTTATATACAAAATTCAAAACATAAAATTTTTCAAAAATGAAAATTGGGCGGTATTGTTCTCAACGAACTGAAAACATTAAATTTTTTAAAACTGTAAACTGTGCTGGATTATTCTCCCTGGTAAAAAAAATTCTAAAAAATTCCAGCTCCGTGAAAATCACCATTTTCAATTTAGCAATTTTTCCATATACAAAATTCAAAACATATAATTTTTTAAAACTGAAAATTGGACAGAAGAATCGCCTCGCCTACTAAAAAAAATTCTAAAAATATCCAGTTCTGAGAAAATCACCAATTTCCATTTGTCACTTTGTTTGAAATACAAAATTCAAAACATAAAATTTTTCAAAAATTAAAATTCTAAATTAAAAATCCAGCTCCGCGAAAAATTTTCATTTGGCACTTTTTTTTTATATAAAAATTCAACCTACAAAATTTTTCAAAACTGAAAATTGTGCAGGATTTTTTTCCCTGGTAAAAAAAAAAATTCTAAAAACATCCATTTCTGAGAAAATCACCAATTTCCATTTGGATTTTTTTTCGATATAAAAAATTCAAAAACATTAAAATTTTTTAAAACTGAAAATTGAACAGAAGAATCGCCTCCCCTATTAAAAAAATTCTAAAAACATCCAGTTCCGAGAAAATCTCCAAATTCTATTTGGATTTTTTTTCGATATAAAAAATTCAAAACATAAAATTTTTTTATTAAAAAAAATTCTAAAAAATTCCAGCTCTGATAAAATCGCCAATTTCCCTTTAGCACTTTTTGTCGATATAAAAAATTCAAAACATAAAATTTTTCAAAAATTTAAATTCTACGAAAAAAAATAAAAAAAAATCAAGTTCTGGAAAATCCAGCTCCGCGAAAAATTTTCATTTGACACTTTTTTTCGATATAAAAAATTCAAGGCACCAAATTTTTCAAAACTGAGCTGGAATTCAGAATGTAAAACTTTCCAATGATCTATAGAATCGCCTACCCTACTTAAAAAAATTCTAAAAAAATTCCAGCTCTGAGAAAATCGCAATTTTTTTCGATATAAAAAAGCAATTTTTTTCGATATAAAAAATTCAAAACATATAATTTTTTAAAACTGATAATTGAAAAGACGAATCGCCTCGCCTAATAAAAAAAAATTCTAAAAAACTCCAGCTCCGTGAAAATCACCAATTTCCATTTGGCATTTTTTTTTTGATATACTCAAAACATAAAATTTTTCAAAAATTAAAAATCTACGAAAAAAATTAAGTTCTGGAAAATCCAGCTCCGCGAAAAATTTTCATTTGTCCTTTTTTCGATATAAAAAATTCAACGCACAAAATTTTTCAAAACTGAAAACTGTGCTGGATTGTTCTCCCTGGTAAAAAAAAATTCTAAAAAATTCCAGCTCCGTGAAAATCACCAATTTTCATTTGGCACCTTTTTTTGATATATTCAAAACATAAAATTTTTCAAAAATTAAAATTCTACGAAAAAAAAAACAAGTTCTCGAAAATCCAGCTCCGCGAAAAATGTTCATTTGGCACTTTTTTTCGATATAAAAAATTCAACGCACAAAATTTTTCAAAACTGAGCTGGAATTCAAAATGTAAAACTTTTCAATGATCTATAGAATCGCCTACCCTACTTAAAAAAATTCTAAAAAATTCCAGCTCTGAGAAAATCGCCAATTTTCATTTGTCACTTTTTATACACTCCATCATAGGATGGAGTATATACTAAGTTTGTCATTCCGTTTGCAACACCTCGAAAGAGTGATCTGCGACCCTATAAAGTATATATATTATTGGTCAGTGTAACATTCTAAGACATTCTAGCGATGTCCGTCTGTCTGTCCGTCCGTCCGTCCGTCCGTCTGTTGTCTGTTGAAATCACGATAGAGCGCGAACGACCAACGCTAAAAAGCTGAAATTTTGTAGGAAGATGTTTTTTGCCCATAAGCAGGTTAAGTTCGAGAATGGGCCATATCGGACCAAAGGGGGAAAAGTTCTCCTTTACGGGACTAAATATATTCCGGCCATAATCAAATTTTTCAAATATTCTTTTTCACTACATCTAAGTTCTAAGTTTATATAATTTATAGATGGGGAAAAAATCCCAAAAATGGGCGTGCTCATGGGTTCCGTGGACCCTTGGGGCCCAAAAAAGGGCCCATGATAAACATGCGCATATGGGTATCGAAGTGCAACGAAATTTACTCACGAACCCAAATATGCCTTTATTTTCATGATTTGCCTAAATTTTTTGATCCGGTTTCTGGGACTACCGGGTCACCAGCGGCCCAAAAACCGTCCCTTGACAAACATGGACATATGGGTATCGAAATGCAACGAAATGTTCTCGCGAACCCAAATATGCATTTATTTTCATGATTTGGATAAAATTTGTGATCGGGTTCCTGGGACTATCGGGTCACGAGCGGCCCAAAAACTCAGTTAGTTATACCCTCACCCTACGGTGGGAGGGTATATATCATTTGATACGGCTCAAAAGTGTAACACATAGAAATATCCACATTAGACCCCAGGTGTCTTTGAACCAAATTCGTTTTATGACTTTCTGAATCGTTTGAGCCATGTCCGTCTGTCCTGCTGGTACGCACGATAACTTTCGAAAGAGTTAAGCAATCACTCTGAAATTTGGCATGGCTTAATATTTTCCTAAAACTGCTTATGGGATAGCAAATGGGCTATATGGCCACACCCCTTCGGGTACCTCCCATACAAATCTGCTATTTCGCCCACTTTAGAAATCGTGTAATAATATCAACACGCCTAGTTGGATCATCCCCAAATTTTGTATTTAGTAAAAGTAGAGTTAGACTAAGTTTTGGACACAAAGTTGGCAGTCTGGCAACTCCCCTTCTGGTACATGCCATACAAATGTGCCATCCCGCCTACCTTAGAAATCGTGTAATAACACCAATATGCCCAACGCGATCTTGCCCAAATTTTGTATTTAGTAAACGTATAGTAAGACTAAGTCGTGGACAAAAAGTTGGCAGTCTGGCAACTCTCCTTCGGGTACCTCCCATACAAATCTGCTATTTCGCCCACTTTATAAATCGTGTAATAATATCAACACTTGCAAGTTCGATCTTGTCCAAAATCCGTAGTTAGTAAAGGTATAACCGGACAAAGTTTCCGACAAAATCTTGGCTGTCTGGCAACTCCTCTTCTGGTACCTCCCATACGAATGTACCATCCCGCCTGCCTTAGAAATCGTGTAATAACACCAATATGCCCAACGACATTTTGCCCAAATTTTGTATTTAGTAAAAGTATAGCTAGACAAATTTTTAGACAAAAACTTGGAAGTCTGGCAACTCCCCTTCTGGTACCTGTCATACAAATTTACCATTCCACCCATTATAAACCGTGTAATACTTTCAATACGACCAACGCGATCTGCCCAAATTCCGTATTTAGTAATGGTATAACTGGACTAAGTTTTGGACAAAAACTTGGCAGTCTGGCAACTCCTTTTCTGGTACCTCCCATACAAATGTACCATTGCACCCACTTTAGAAATCGTGTAATTATATAAACTCGATCAACGATTCTTTCCGAAACTCTATATTTAGTAAAGCTTTAACTACATACAATTTTCTAGTAAAAACTCTGCTTTATATTCCGTCCTTTTTGTAAAATCATGTAATACAATATTTTTCTAAAACATTCGGTATTCTAGGTTGCTATTATGACTTTTCATCAGATGTTACATCAAATGATGGTAGCTACTCACACATTTAACTTTCCGATACTTTGAAATATGAGACTTGTATGTTTTTAATGAGGGTGAGGGTATATATAAGTCGGTTTACCCGACTGCAACTTTTTCACTGGTTTTCTTATTTATTGACTTTTTAAGGATCCATGATGGAGGGTATATAAGATTCGGCCCGGCCGAACTTACTATTTGTCCACTTGTTTCGATATAAATTCGTTTTTTCAAAACTCCAAATTGAGCTGGTTCCTTCGCATTCAACCCAACAAACGCCCCTTTTAAATTTTCTAACGTGAAATTTAATCAAAATTATTCTGCTCTCTCTTTCTGGAAATTGGTCAATTTAAATTTCACCAGTTTCAACTTTCTTTCCACAAAAAAAAAATCTTCAGTTTAAAATTCCTACAACTAAACTGGGCCACGGGGTTCTTTTCGATTACCCTGTGAACTATCTGTCTCCTTTTTGGGTCGCTCTTACATTACACTGCAAGAAATCTTACCCATTCATGATCAGTCATTTTCTCCTTCGCAAATAAAAATCGGGTTATTCCGTATGTCATAGTCACTCCAATCTTCTTCATTTATCGACCAGTTCTTGCTTGTTTCCATTTGGTCAGTTTCAACTTTCTTTCCACAAAAAAACTCTTCAGTTTAAAATTCCTACAACTAAACTGGGCCAGGGGCTTCTTTTCGATTACCCTGTCGACTGTCTGTCTCCTTTTTGGGTCGCTCTTACATTACACTGCAAGAAATCTTACCCATTCATGATCAGTCATTTCCTCCCTCAGTATGTCATAGTCACTCCAATCTTCTTCATTTATCGACCAGTTCTTGCTTGTTTCCTTTTTGTCAGTTTCAACTTTATTTCCACAAAAAAAACTCTTCAGTTTAAAATTCCTACAACTGAACTGCACCAGCTGGTCCTTTCTGGTTCCCCACAACTAATCCTTGCTGATGTCCATGCCAACATTCGAACCCCCTCCTTGAGGCCTTACATTGCTGGCCAACAGATTCCTCACGGTGGGTACTCCAAAGATTTCGAACCCAGTCAACGGTACTGTCTGCTACGCAGAGAGACCTAAGCTCTGGCAAATTTCAATTTCCTCATCTGTGTCATTGCTTTCCCTTTGGAATTTTCTGTTTTGTTAATCATCCAGGATTTCAAATGTTCCATCGTTTATGCCGACCATTTGTTATTCAATCCCTGAACCCGATGCGTTGCTCGTTCAATTTCATGGCATACCTTGAACTGAAATTTCAAATTAAAAAGTGCTGCATATCTTTAGGCCGTTATGCGAAATTCTCGTTAAGTCGCTTTTAATTTAAGCCACTCCAAATCTAGCGAGATGACCACCTCGTATTTTCAAAACCATGGACAAACGTTGGACCCGGAACCTCGTGCCATGGTGTCTTGTTTTAGGTGGCACAATTGCCAACCACAAATGTATGGCACACACCTAAATGCAGGGAGGAACGCTCGAACAAAAGCAGTCGACTCGCGACCAGCATTGCGGTAAAAACCATTCATTCATACCCGACCAATAGGGCTGGCTGTTCCCGGCTATTGTTTGCCATTCAAGCAAATGCCATTATCTCACCATTTTTGTTTATTGAGTCTATCCGGTGCTCGTTTTTCTTTTTTTTTCCCCCCCCGCCGTGTTAACTTGATTGTGATTGTTGTTTGGCTGCTAACCGAAAATTTGCTGTGAAAGGATTTTCCTAGCAACGCAGGCAATGGCATCTTTTGTAAAGCGAAAAGTTTTTGTGTTTCTAGTTTTTTTTGGGGGGGGGGAAAGTGCAAACAAAAATTTGCGTACACATTTGATGGTTGAGTTTAGATGGTTTTGCTGGTCGGTTGTTTTTAGATGCTCTTGCTCGACGCTTATGGCCAACAGTCACCGGCAATAGTTTTGCTACGCGGCGCGTTGTTATGGCATGGCAACATATTGTTCGAGTTCATTATCACTAATAAAATGATGGAGCCACCTAACCAAAAAAAAAACCCCACCAAATACAGCAACGCATCGCAAAATCTAGTCTACTCAACTATGCCGAGAGTCGTTTGTTGTTCACGTAGTGTACAGGTGTTGCAACCAAACCCCAAACTATTTACCCGTCTAAAAATATGCAAATGTTTTAGAAAGAACACACGCACCCAGCCAACAACCATAGCAGACTTTTAGGTAAATAAACGAATAGTTCTACAGCATACGAAGAGAGAGAGGGAGAGGGGGAGAGCAGGTATATAATTACAAAACAGTAGCATATAATTTCGGCATGTATAAAATGCTCCACAAAATAAAAGTTAAAGCACACTTTTGGGGGCAGTGCCATAATTAGGTTGGGGAATTTGCATAACTACGGGGAGAAAGTAGAAGCCCCGCCGTTAGTCATAGCACTATTCAATATCGCAGTTAAATTATTAGAGAGACCGAGAGACTAGTAATAGACTAACGACACCGGTTTAGCTAGTAATCAGGTCAGGCTGAACTATATGACAATAGAGTATTGGGGGATGTGGCACATGCCAACACGGGCCATGTAGGAAATAGAATTATGATAATTTTTTTTACAAGCAGTAGTAGAAGCGTAGACAATTGCTGAAGGACGGGAAATTACAGGCCAAACCGAGCGAAGAAAGAAGGATCGAAAGAAGTGCCAGCGCATTTCACAACCAGGGGAAATTCTGTAGTTGGGGATATACAGAGATTATGAAAATCAAAAAAAAAAAAAAAAAAAAAAGCTTTCTCGGAAACCCCAATAGAAGCCAAAGATGTTTCTTGTGGTCAAGCAAAGAGACGCGCGACGGGTTAAGCACAGAGTCAACTCATGAAAAGTCGTTTAATCGATTTTTTGCTACAAAAATGGTGAACAATTAAGTCGAGAAAAAAGGTCGAGAAAATCGACTTTTTTTGACTTTCTGGTTTTATTAAAAAACTAGTAAGTTGTAATGCGCCTATGGCGCCCGTTAATTTGCTTGAGAAAGTATTTGTTACTTAATTTTAAAAATTTTGTAAAAAATATTTTGAGAAAACTATTTTGTAAAAAAAAATTTCGAAAAAAAATAAAATTTGTGGAAAAAAAGTTTTTGCTGAAAAAAAAAATTTTTGTTGAAAAAAAAAATTTTTGTTGAAAAAAAAAAATTTTTGTGAAAAAAAAAAAAATTTGTTGAAAAAAAAATTTTTGTTGAAAAAAAAATTTTTGTTGAAAAAAAAAAATTTTGTGGAAAAAAAAAATTTTTTTGAAAAAAAAAATTTTGTAAAAAAAAAAATTTTTTTGAAAAAAAAAATTTCCTAAAAAAAAAATTTCTTGAAAAAAAAAAAATTTGGAAAAAAAAAATTTTGTAAAAAAAAAAATTTGTAAGAAAAAAAATTTTGGAAAAAAAAAATTTTTGGTAAAAAAAAATTTGGGGAAAACACAATTTCTGTACAAAAAAATATTATTTTTTTTATTATTATTATTTATAGAATTATTATAGAATGCCTATTTAAATTCCTACGTACTGCGTGACAGTCAGTGAATCAGGGAATCAGTGTATCAGTGTATCAGTGTATCAGTGAATCAGTGAATCAGTGTCGAGGGTAAATATATATTAAGATATGTTTTGTCAAACAAACAATATTGAGGCTACACCATGGCTGTAACTCCTTCTGAAGGCAAAGGACTACTAAAGCACTCAAACATCTTCAAAGACAATTATGTTTGTATACAAATCATTGTTACAGCATTTTCAGCTCATTTTATTACCTTTAATTTGGTATGTCATATTATTTAATCGGACATCTCCTTACAAAATTACAGTAATAATAATAACATTGCCTCCCACAAAAATATTTTTCTTTTAAAATTTTTTTTAAAAAAAAAAATGTATACATAAATTTTCAGTTTTTTTTAAAATCTTATTTTTTATCTTTTATTTTTTATTGCACAGTCTAATTTCGAATATCAATATTGAGCCTACACCCTGACTGTAACTCCTTCTGAAGGCAAAGGACTACGAAAGCACTCAAACATCTGCAAAGACAATCAGCGATAAACAACCGTTATAGCTTCAATTAAAAAAGTCCGGACCAGGTGTCATTGCTGTTTTCGAAATGTTAACCAGAGTCCTTCTTCAAGTGCTTACAGGAGATTTGGATAACTTTTACACTGGAAATAATGTAACACTTTTTCCGATGGAAAATGTCGGCTCCTTTATGGAATGTTAAGGGAAATAAGTCAGTGTATGAGGTTCAAATCGAAGTAGACTTTTTTATTTTACATACAACATAAAGGGGCATTAACATTCCATAAAGGGGCAGACAGTTTCCATCGGAATAAGAGTTACATTATTTCCATAAAGTGGAACTGAATTGATATCTGTTTTTTTACATAAAAATCATCCGGAATTCCATTGAAAAATCATTGTTCTTTGGAATTGAACATTGCACAAAGTCATTACACCGTATTTTGCCTAAAGACTTGGGTCTTTTTTTTTTTTTTTTTTTTTTTTTGACTTACACTCAGGGGATGCCCCCTATAAATGCAATGCACTGTGTTAGCGATGGGAAATAAGGGTATTGGAGGGAGGAAAGAGGGAGTAGTGTTTGTTGACGTTGGCCTTGAATTTGATAATGTCATAGCAGGCAGGAAAAACACTTGCTGGAAGATTATTCCACATGCGAACAGTACGGCTGAAGAACGAATTTTCTCTATAGTGTGTCGTCCGGTCAACCGGCCATTTGACAATGAACGGATGAGAGACCCTGGATAGCCGAGTATTCCGGCTAAATGTTCTAACGTCAGGGACCAGACGACGGATATCTTCTGAACAGATACCATTAAAATATCTATAGAATAGCGATACACAACCCACATTTCGGCGATGCTGTAGGGAGACAATAGAACTGGATACCCTACCATCCCCTATCATCACCACCGCTCTCCTCTGTACACGGTCCAGAAGCTTCAAAGAGGTTAATGGAGCCCCTGCCCATATATGCGAGTTGTATTCCATTTTAGGCCGGATGTAGGTGGTGTAAATATTGACGAGGTCAGATGGGGTGAAGTATTTCTTGCACCGCTTTAAAAAGCCTAAACACTTGAATGCTTCTTTCGACACTTCGAATATATGGCTAGCCCAGCGAGCATCACCCTGTATCTTCATGCCCAGAACATCAAGAGTGTCTGATTCGTCGATATCCACACCACCCATAGATATTGACGGCGATGCTGGATCAGTGGAACGTTTGTGTGACAACATTTGTGCATTAAAATCTACTCTGTTCATTTGGCCCCACTCACAAATCGTCGCCAAATCGCGGTTAAGTGAGTCGTTCATCGTTCGCCTTTTTTCCTCGACTTCCAGAGGACCTGGCCGATGATCAAATGAGTACGAATGACAGAGGTTGCTGTCATCCGCAAAGGAGTAGATTGGGTTCACAGTCTGCCCCAACAGGTCGTCAATGAAAATAAGAAATAGAGAGGGAGAGAGGACAGAGCCTTGTGGCACTCCTGCGGTCAACCTATGCTCGTTGGATGAGACCCCATCTATAACAACTCGTATAGAGCGATCCCTGAGAAAACTCGATATGAATCGAGAGAAGGTACTACCGACACCAAATGCAATAAGTTTTGATATGAGTGCTCCGTGCCAGACCCTATCGAACGCCTTGGAAATATCCAGAGCCACGACCTTACTTTCACCAAGGCGGTGAATGGATCGACTCCATCGCTCCGTAAGGAACGCCATCAGGTCTCCAGTAGATCGATTTCTACGGAAGCCATACTGTCGATCATTCAGGAGGCCGTTAGACTCTAGATACCTTACAAGATGGTGATTAACCATGCTCTCCATAACCTTCGAGAGCGCAGAACATATTGCAATTGGACGGTAGTTCGCAGGATTGGTAGCCTCACCTTTCTTGGGGATCGGCTGAACATTGGCAACTTTCCAACGTGAAGGGTAAATACCAGCACGGTACGACATGTTGAAAAGATTGCGCAATGGACGAGCTAGCGTCGAAGAGCACTTACATAGGACAAGTGCTGAAATACCATCCGGGCCCGGAGTTTTGTTTACATTGAGATCTGCAAGAACCCTTTTAACGCCACGTGTTCGAAAAAATATCTGAGGCATCGAACTAGATACGTTCTCGATCACGGGGAGTGGTTGACTGCTGTCTGGCAAAGATGAATTCTTTGCAAAAATTTCAGCCATAAGGTTAGCTTTGTCAACCGGGTCAGTGAATATCTGGTCACCGTTAACGAGGGTTGAAATAGAAGATGAAGAATTGTTCCTTACCCTTTTAACGAATGACCAAAAGCTCTTACTTCCCCTGGGAGAAGAAAGAACTTTTGCACGAAGACGCTGTTCGTACAGAAGTTTTTCACGCCTAAGTACTCTGGCACAATTTGATCTTGCCTGCTTGCGTAGCAGTTCAGTAGTGGCGTTTTTATTTAAACGCCATTTTCTGAATGCTTCCTCTTTGGATCTGACAGCTTCCCTGCATGTCTGATTAAACCAACAGTTCTTTGAAGGTTTAATCGAAGTAGTCTTCGAGGGAATAAATGTGTTTATGCCAAGAAGAATGATTTTCTCGACCATTTCAGCAGCAGCATCGACATTGTTGTCTAGGAAACATAATTTCCAATTAAAATGCTGATAGAAATTGTTGAGCTCGGCCCAACGTGCCTTTTCGTATATGTACATTGTCCGCTTCGTGACTGGTTTAGAAGTGGATCGAAGATCGGAGAACGAAAAGGATGCTGAAATGGTGCAATGATCCGAGTTACCAAGAGGTGCAAGAATGTTAACTTCGTACTTTTCAGGGTGCGAGGTTAAGAAAAGGTCAAGAATATTTTGATGTTATATATATTTGAAGGTCAAGAATATTATAAAGTTCAGTTAATACAAGAACTCAAGCCGGCCGCTGATTAACAACGTCGTGTCTTTGCTGAGTGGGTCCTTGAAATGCATAAAAAAGGATCTGGAATTCCAGCGAAAAATCATCTAGACCGATGAGGCCCATTTCCACCCCAGTGGCTAGGTCAACAAGCAAAATTGTCGCATCTTGGGCTCGCAAACCCTAAGAGTTATTGTTGAGCAGCCTCTTCATCCTCAAGGTGTGACTGTGAGGGTTATTGTCCGACCCCGCCGGACCTTAGTTTTTCGAAAATGAGGTTTGACAGTTACGGTGAATGGATTACCCTATGGAGAGATGATTAATGATAATTTTATGGTCGGAGTTGGATGACATTCATCTGTACAACGTTTACGTTCAACAAGACGGCGCAATGTGCCACACAACCAACGAAACCATTGCTCTTTTACGGGAAAAGTTTCCGGACCGTGTTATCTCTCGAAGAGGTGATTACAATTCTTGTTATTTAACGGATTGCGACTTTTTTCTTTGGGTTCACGTGAAAGATAAGGTCTAAGTCAACTCGATTCAAGATCTCACACATAGAATTCCTGAGGCTATCGAGGACATAGGGCACCCACTTTGCGATTTGGTTATGGAAAATTTCATGAAAAGGATATGGTCCTGTAAGCGTGGCCGTGGTGGCCATTTGGCTGATGTTGTTTTTCATTATCAACGGCATAGCTTCCTCTTTATTATGAAATAAACATCCGATGATTTATCTCAAAAATGTCCATTGTTCTTTGAATACCAAAATAACACCTCTTGTTGGAAAATCCTGTATTTATTTTTAAAAAAAAATTTAAATTATTTTTTTTTTTATTTTTCTTTCGAACAACTTCCACCCTTTTGAATACACAGACTATATTTAAAAGATATCTAACGCTAGATGTAGTAGTTATAACCAATTTTTTTGAAAAGTGATCTTAATAAAAAAAATATTTAAAAAAAAAATTGTTTGTAAAAAAAATTAAAATTAAATTTTTTTTCGTAAAATTTGTTTTTTCTTTCGAAACTTTTTGAATACACAGACTATATTTAAAATATATCTAATGCTAGATGTAGTAATTATAAGCTATTTTTTGTAAAAGTGACCTAAAAAATTTTTTTTTTAAAAAATTAAAAAATTTTTCGTAAATTTTTTTTTAGCCTTTTGAAGAAAACATCCCATAGTTGAAGGATATCTAAAGCCAGATGTAGAAGTTATGAACCTTTGTTTGTAAAACTACCATAATTTAAAAAAAAACGCTTTTTTTTACCCAGGTTCATTGACGGTTATGTTTGTATAAAAATCATGTTTTAGCTCATATTATTACCTTTAATTTGGTATGTCATATTATTTAATCGGACATCTCCTTCCAAAATTATACAGGGTGGCGCAAAAGTAATCCTCCTATCAGAAAATGCTATAAATTTTGCGATTGCCCCTAATGTCAGTGGCAACTCTGGCGGCGGCCATTTACATGACATCATGACATTCTCGACCTGATGTAAAAAAAGAATCAAAAGACCAAATAAAAATAATCCACAAGATGAATCAAAGTTTTTCATTTTTTTTAAGTACAGCCAAAAAAACATCGTAAGTTTACTTTTGCGCCACCTGTTAGTAATAATAATAACATTACCTACCACAAAAAATTTTTTTTTTAAAAAAAATTTTAAAAAAAAAATGTGTACATAAATTTTCTGTTTTTTTTAAATCTTATTTTTTATCTTTTATTTTTTATTGCACAGTCTAATTTCCAATATCCTATTTTTTTTGTATATCTTTTCGCTTACTTGTTGCGAGATAGAGAGCGAGAGAGAAGATATCTCATTATATCGCAGGAAATACCGAATCTTTCCAGATTAAGTGTCGGTTTCAGTAGCTGCTATTTATCATTCATAAATTGTATCCTCTTTACTAGAGATATTAATAAACACATGATTTAAGTTACATTAAAAATATGCCTTTAATTTGGATTAGAAAAAGAAACTCAAACTGGAAACATCCCCTAGCCCTACCACAGCTCTTTCCATTTCCTTTAACCTTTGCTGCCACTTTATTTTGCTCTGATTCTAAGAAATCATGTTGTTCTACAAAAAGCCAAACTCACTCCCTTCTGGGGGGGGGGGGTTGAACTAGAAAAAACTATAGCCTACTTTGGGGCTCCCTGAGGTCAATATTTTAATGAGTATCATAAAAACCATTGATCAACACCTTGCCTTCGCCAAGAAATGTATAAAAACGCCCAAGACAAATACAGACAATAACAATAAGAACAAACGGAAATGAATGACAAAAAGACCGGCACAAAAATAGACAGACAGAGAGAGAGAGGGAGATGGCGAATTCCCCAAACCACTACGAAGAAGAAATGTGGTGGACAAAAAAGAATTAACACATGTTGGCGTCAGACACACTCAGCTCAGTGCAGTTCCAAAAAAAAAAAAAACCTAATGAACACTTGGTCTAAGGGCAGGTGGTGTCCGCCAACAGGGGGGACAGGCTGACAAACAGACGGACAGCTGGTCAAACGGCCTTAGCCAGCCTTATAAACTACAAAACAATTGACAATTTGCTGGCTGCCAACCAAAGCCATAACGAGCAACTAGAGGCGTTAAATAACAAAAACAACCAAAATGAAGAGGAACAGGGAGAGAAAGAGAGAGGCGGAGACGGAGACAGAGAATGCCATAAAACTAAAATTGCCACTAAATTCATATTGTTTTGTGCACATATACCAAACACACACACATACGTCGTGCAGGTCCATAAAAATTATCACAAGAATCCACAGATACGCTAGGCGCGACTGCAACGACAATTCGCCAACGACATCCAACAATTTTAGCATTTCTAAGGCATGTTTAACTTTAATATTGCATGTTTTTCGTTGAACGCCAAAATGTATGCAATAATTTCTGTGTGTGTTTTTCGACTGTTGTTTTGTTTTGTTTTGTTCTGTTCTCATTTCGATGCATGAGAGGGTCTAACATTTGTAGATTTATGACCACCAAACAGGTAAATGTATGCATACCAAATTGTTATTATCATGCCTCACACACACACACACACACACACACACACATAACGATATATCGCATATATCTGCATATATTTATGGGCTTTTTGCCCATTATTTCGTTTCGTATATTTTTGTGTTAGCAACAATATTTCTAATGGCCTTTTAGGCTGTATAATTTTTGAGCGAATTCAATGGAAAACACCAACAACAACAGCGAGAAGAAAAAAAACGAAATGAAACGAATTGGCAAACTGCCGTTATTTTGTGAAATTATTACAATTTTCCACTTGTGGACTGTGGTGTTGTCATTAAGGCTTGATATGTTTTGAAAATTTCGGACATTTTGCCCCCGCCAAAGAGACTTTGGTGTGATTTCATTAATAAACTTGAATTAGCAGAAAGTAGACTTTTAGGCGCTGGCCAAACAGAAGCGGCTGTTTGGCACAGTAGAGAGCTGAAATGTAAGGGCTTTTTGTAAGCCCATATCGCCTACTTTCTGTGATAGAATTCGTTGTCCCATCTACAATTTGCCGTAGTCAACGCTTTTTCAAAGTAGACTTATAGGCGCTCGTCAAACAGAAGCTGCCGGTTGGCCTAGAGGTGCACGGTCGAAACAGAGATGCATTTCACATACTTAGGCGAATTTTTCCAATACACGCCAGTTGATGTAGAATTGGAGATATCATCAAAGACAATGAAGGGGGCTGGTGACCGAAGTGCTTTTTCTGAAGGTCTTGGAGGAATGGGAACAACTACGGCTTTTGGTTTATAGAATAGAAAGAGGTTCGGTATCGGTTCGGTCTTCATCCCTGGGAAAATCTGTCCCCACAGCCATTTGAAGTGAATGTTGAATTACCGTCTCATTCTCTCTGTCTTGTACAGGACTTTCCAACAAGAGGTGTTATTTTGGTATTCAAAGAAAAATGGAATTTTTTGAGATAAATTTCATAAATTATCTTAATATATATTTAACCTCGACACTGATTCACTGATACACTGATTCACTGATTCACTGATACACTGATTCACTGACTCTGTCACGCAGTACGTAGGAATTTAAATAGGCATTCTATAATAATTCTATAAATAATAATAATAAAAAAAATATTATTTTTTTTGTACAGAACTTGTGTTTTCCCCAAATTGTTTTTTACCAAAATTTTTTTTTTTCCAAAATTTTTTTTTCTTACAATTTTTTTTTTTTTACAAAAATTTTTTTTTCCAAATTTTTTTTTTTCAAGAAATTTTTTTTTCCAAATTTTTTTTTCAAGAAATTTTTTTTTTCCACAAAATTTTTTTTTTTCAAAAAATTTTTTTTTTCCACAAATTTTTTTTTTTAACAAAATTTTTTTTTTCAACAAAATTTTTTTTCCATATTTCAACGGGCGCATTACAACTTACTAGTTTTTAATATTTTGGGATTAAAAGCTTCGGACGATTTTCTGTCGAATTTTATTAAAAAAAGAGTTTCGAAAAAATTGAGTTTTTTTTCTTGTGGTCAAGTTTCGCTTACGCTACAATTGAATTTGCTATATTTTTGTAAATATAAATTTTGAATTTTTAATATTTTGGAATTAAAAGCGTTGGACAGTTTTCTAGAGAATTTCATTAAAAATCGAGTTTCGAGTTTGGCGGTAAGGGCTCGGAATTGTTTAATTTCTTTTTTAAGGCCACACCTATAAATTCTCCAAAAAAAAAAATCTGAAATTCAAAACAGTCTTTGGCTCTTGTTACCTTTCCAAGCTAGAGACACAAACAGTTTTTCTATTCAATCGCCGTCAAGCAGTCTGACTTAAGCAATTCCTGCACAGACTAAAATTCCACCAGTGAGGAGGGGTTGGTGGGGGGAAATTTTTTGCGGAAAGGTAAACAAGCTCTCTGCGTAATTCGCCAAATATCATAATTCATATTGAATTTACCACACGCCGAGGAGACAAGCAATGTTAGGCGGCTTCAGCCGCATAGAAAAACAACACAAAAATCCAATGATAAATGGCCTCCACCCACACTGACACACACACCACACACAGAGAGGGTAGGTGCGTAAAGGAAACAAAAACGGCACGTGAAAACCTCTTTAAAATAATTTTTGGAAATAAAATCAAAAGTCGTTCGGTGCTTCATTGTTGTCATTGCGGGGAAGAAGGCAGACCCCTGAACTCACGTGGCAACGATGAATTTGTATGGGTAATCGGGAGGGTAAGAATATGTTTTTATTTTGCGCCGCTTTGGATTGTGGCACTTTTTCAATGTTAATTTCGTTTCGTGTCGCCTATTTTTGTGTGTGTGTGTTGGTGTTGGTGTCTATGGCTATGTGCGACTGGAGACCACCAGCCGTGTTATAAGATTTATGACTTTTCGCCACGCTGACTCCACACAATTTTGCCATTTTGTGTTTCTTGTCCTGTGTAGGTATTTTTTTTTTGTTTTCGCCCTGCTTTCCTGCCTCACCACCACTGCTTCGTGTCCTCCATCTCCGGGGCTGACATATGTACCTTCTCCAAAATTGTCGCGTTTGTCGTTGTTTGTCGCTGTGCCATAAAAGAGAGAAAGTGTAATTTTTTTCCGGTACATTGTTGTCCTGTTACCCGCGTTGCCGTAGCCTAGGCCAAAGTTGGTGGCAAACATGGCCAGGAGGCCGGTGTCTGGGCTGCAAGAACACACACTTAACATGGACACACACACACACACTCTCTCTATGGCTTTCGCTTTTTGGAGTGTTTCGGGTTTATGTTTTGAATGGCTCTTGTTGGCCGAAAGCGGATATACTTGGCAAATGTCAATTGTATGTTAAAACGGGCTCTGGCTTGCTTTTTTTTTTGGTTTCGGCTGTTTTGCCCACACAAGTCATCCTACTGGATGGGTTTGTATGCGGGCATAGGAAAAGGGCGTCGGAAAAGTTTCTTTAAATGTGGATCTGGACATCGAGATTGGGGGAATTTTCCATAAGAGCTTCGTGAGATCTTCTTTTGAGGTCTAGGTTTTCCCGGACTACGTTTTGAATCCCATATCGTCCTTGATGTATTTGGTGTCCTTGTTTAGGGCGATGGCTTCTGAGGTCATGTTGTGGATCCAGAGGAGGTAGAAGGTTTCCCTTTGCGTTATTTTCCTTGTATCAAATTGAGGACTCCTTTGGAAAATACTGGATCGATGTTGGGGGAATCTCTTCGTGAGATCTTCTTTCGAGGTTCTATTTCCAGTGTCTACCTTCTGAATTCCATATAGTCCTTAATGTATTTGGTGTCCTTGTTTAGGGTGATGGCTTCTGAGGACATGTTCAGGATAAAACGAAGATAGGAAGTTTCTTTGAAAAATCCAGGATCGACGTTCTTTGATCGATGTTTGGGAGAATCTCAAACTTACAGTCCTTGATGTATTTTGTGTCCTTGTTTAGGGCGCTGGCTTCTGAGGTCATGTTCTGAATACAGATGAAGTAGAAGGTTTCCCTTTGAGTTATTTTCCTTGCCTCAAATTGAGAAGATCTTTGAAAAATCCAGGATCGACGTTCTTTGATCGATGTTTGGGGGAAGGCACAGACGGGGAACTTCTCTCGAATCAGCGAGCTGTGCGCGATGTCATTGTTTATACTCACTGACCAGGACCTACTGTTTAAAGCCCCCTAAAGTTTCGTTCGTACGGGTTTTATTACCAAAATCGTCTGCATCTATTTTGGTCCTTCGAACCGGACTAAACTGCACCCGTCTTCAAGAGTATCCTACAAGACTTCATCGAGAACAGACAGTTCTTTTCAATAGTCTTTTCTGGTTGTGCGAAAGTCGAAACTCCTCTCACAACCCCACCAGACAATTGTTAACTACCATCAGTACTGGCATCCTCCAGCCAGAATCCACAAGCACCAATGCAACATCCCTCCCCTCCCCTCACCCATTCCTTCGCTGACGGCGGACATCTTCAACATTCTTGTTACGCTACTTTACATTGGGTAACATTTTGAACTTTTCATTTCCGTTGTGATTTATATGAAGCGTGTGTGTGTGTGTTTTTTTTGTTGGGTTCTTGTATTGTTTTTCCGCTCTCGTTGGAATTTGACTCGACAACGACGACACACCAAACGGTTTTGCCATCATTGCTTTCATTTGTTATGCAGAGCGCCCAAAAGCCGGCACCCAAGAAGTGGCAGCAGATGAACATTTAAAATTAACATTTGTTATTATCGTTTTCGGCTACACCGAGCCACACCGAACGAATTGTTGGATCCAACCTTGCAATACGAAATAAGAAACATTTTACTTTTTATTTCGAAGGATGCGATTGCGTCTCAACAAAAAATATTTGCCACTTGGCGTCGAGAGTATTGTGGTTTGGGGGGTTTGTTGTGTTTTATTTTCAGTTGGTTTTCTGTGATGGATTTCAACGAAAGTTTCCGTACAGTTCACAAGGTATTGCTTTTTACGGTACTTTTCAAGGTTACACAAGATGTTTGCGTGATCTCCAAACTCACAAATTCTACAGGGACTTGAAAGGTTTTCGTGAGACTGACTGGCTGGTGGCTGGGAAAGATTTGCTAGAGCAGAATTTCAGAATTGTTTTTATTTATATGAAATTTGCTGACTTTCATTAATAACATCATAGCCTACTATCAGACCGACTTGTGGAGGAAAGACTATTGCCTATTTTTCGGGGCATTAAAACTTTAGAATTTCTTTCTTGATGTTTCTTTAAGAACCCAACAAGCGTCGTACCAATTTTAATTGACTTTTGCTTATTTACGATTTCTGTTATCACTTTCATAATTCACTAAAGAACATCATAGCCTACTTTCAGGCCCTCTTGTGGAGGAAAACCTATCTTAATATATATTTACCCTCGACACTGATTCACTGACTCTGTCACGCAGTACGTAGGAATTTAAATAGGCATTCTATAATTCTATAAATAATAATAATAAAAAAAATTATATTTTTTTTTTGTACAGAAATTGTGTTTTCCCCAAATTCTTTTTCCCAAATTTTATTTTAAAAAAATTTTTTTTTTTACAAAATTTTTTTTTCAACAAAATTTTTTTTTCAACAAATTTTTTTTTTCACCAAAAATTTTTTTTTCCACAAAATTTTTTTTTTCAACAAACATTTTTTTTTTCAACGAGAATTTTTTTTTTTAACAAACATTTTTTTTTCAACAAACATTTTTTTTTTTACAAAATTTTACAAAACATTTTTTTTTCAACAAAAATTTTGTAAAAAAAAAATTTTTGTTGAAAAAAAAATTTTTTCAGGAAAAAAAAAAATGTTGTGGAAAAAAAAATTGTTGGTGAAAAAAAAATTTTTGGAGAAAAAAAAAATTTGTAAAAAAAAAAATTATTAAAAAAAATTTTGGAACAAAAAATTTGGGGAAAACACAAATTACCAATTATAATTGACTTTGCGTGTTTTTTCAGATTTGTCATATTTTTCGCTATTTTTATACATTTTAAAATAATCGTTCAAATTTCGTCGGTTCTTCGTAATTTGTTCTTATTTCTGTAGAATTTACTATTTCCGTTAAGTCCTTCAAAAACTTCAGAGTCTACTTTGAGCATGACTTTTGATATAAATACTATTGCCTACATTGCGGGGCTTTCAAATCCGAAATGTTTGCTTTTCTGGGATTTTTTTTCAGTTTAATGTTTCCTTCCAAAAAACCCAACACTTTTCATAGACTTTGAGAGTTTTTTTTTGGTTTTTCAGGCTTTGCCCCAAATTTGATTTGGAATTTATGAGAAATTTCTGTTATTTTCTAAAAAAAAAACACACAAAAACGCCAAAACTTACTTTAAGTTTGCTAGCATAAAATGGAAATTCCTTTAAGTTCTTAGTTTCAAACCATAAATGATTTCTTTGGAAATTGTCTTGCCTACTTTTGGGATAACTTGTTTTTTTTTTTTTTTGCTTTTCATACAAATTGCCTTGAAATGCCATTTGACAAATGCTATCATCCTAACTGACAACAACAATAAATTGTGATACAAAAAGAGAAAATATTCTGGGCCGCCTTCTCCCCCTCCTCCAGGGAGAGTACATTTTAGTTGAGGAAACAAACAAACAAAAAAAAAAAACAATCCCCACAAACGGACATTTGCTAAAACTTTTCCAAATGTAACAGATATCTCGACCTAAAATGAAAATATTTACAATGGGCAAAACGAAGGCAACACAAGACAGAAGATGTAACGGAAATGTCAACAAAAGTTTAAATGACCCAATCTCAAGAAAGAAAGAACGAAAAAAAACACAATTTCGGGTATTTCACACTTGAAGGCCAAAGAAGCGAACCGTATGTGCTAGGGATGCTTACAGACGCGTGCATTGTGAGATCTATTCATACAGTTGCTCCCAACTTGTTGTCGTTTAAATAAATAGCAGCAGAGCTGGGCAGACTTTTAGGCTTAAAACTTAAATACAATAGTGATAAATTGGCCCACAGGCAGAATTTCCGCTTCAACGCCAAAGCGGTGGCTGTGAAATTTTTTGCTTTTCTCCGAACTTCTCTCTGTTGTCCTCTAGTAAATAAAGATATGTTAAATCTTGTTTTCTCAAGTTTTCTTATTTCATTTTGTATTTTAATGGCGACAAAGGGAACAGTTTTTTTCGTTATTTGGAACGCCTTAAAAAACTGCCACACATGAGAGATTGTATTTCACTAATAATGCCTCAATTGTCAGCAATTTAGAGCAAAGTCACATAGAAATTCCTTGGCCATGCCACTAACCCCGTTCGGTTGTGGGATTTCCTCATCATTTGGGGGTTGGACTTGTTTAGCAACATTTTTTTCTTGCTCTTTTTTTATGGGGGGAACTTCTATTTTTTCCATTTTTTTTTTGTTGGTTTAGTTCGGTATCTGGTGTATTAATCCTAATTGAAGTCAAATCCCTTTAGATGCTTCCCCCTGCCACCCGCAAAAAAAAACTACCAAGACAGCAAAGTCTTTACCGAAAACAAAACCCTTTTTGGTAGTTCGTTAGTTGTTTCTGCATTTCTTTGCAGTTTTTTTTTCATCTCAATTTTGACTCCCCCAATCCCTCTTCCGTTCGTTGGGCTTAACCCACACAGTGTTTTCGTTATTTTCTTCTTTGATCTCCCTTTGGCTGCCATCAGAAGAAAATTATTTTCGTTTTGTTCTTCCCGCTCTCGAGCTCTCGGTTGTTTCTCTGATTACAGCCATCAGCTTAACAAAATATACTCTGGAATTTATGAGCGTTGCGGAGCAAGCGAAGTTTATTTAAGGTAAGAAAAACTGAAATTTAAGTAAAGGGAACAAAAAGTGAGCAAAAATAATTCATTCAAGTAGGGAATACTATTAAGTTGAGATGTGGGCAAGGTAGGTGTCGCGTTATTTTAAAGGGTTATCCATTTCGTGGTTTCAAAAGTATAGGGCTGGAATTGGAAATCGGGCCAACTAAGTTGTTAAACCAATTTTTTTTCTTTTCAGTTAAAATTCTGACATTGACGAAAATGGATAACAACGCTTAAAAATTATTAAAACCTACGACAAAAATGGCGATTCTGGCACAGCCACAAATTGTGCTTTAAGAGGAGATTCTGGTTTATGGTTATGAAGCACATTTCTCACTCGGTGGGCATGTTAATAAACAAAATTGTCGAGTAATTGAAGAGAGGCCATCCACATCCACAAAAAGTCACTGTTTGGTGGGCTCTTTGGTCCGAAGGTGTGATTGGACGTTACTTCTTCGAAAACGACGAGGGAACGACTGTCACCGTCAATTCGGAGCGTTATGTTCGTATGATAACCGAGGTTTCAACAAGGCAGTGCCACATGCCACACAACTCCAGAGGATCTGGCCGATGATCAACTGAGTATGAATGACAGAGGTTACTGTCATCCGCAAAGGTGTGGATTGGGGTGACAGTCTGACCCAACAGGTCGTTCATGAAAATAAGAAATACAGAGGGAGAGAGGACAGAGCCTTGTGGCACTCCTGCGGTCAACCTATGCTCGTTGGATGAGCAGTTCCCTGTGATGTCTGTGTGGCCTGGCCACACATAAGGTGGATGCAGAACGGCAGAGGAATCTTAATTTTAAAAATTTTTTAAAAAATATTTTGAGAAAACTATTTTGTAAAAAAAAATTTCGAAAAAAAATAAAATTGGAAAAAAAAAATTTTGTGGAAAAAAAATTTTTGCTGAAAAAAAAAATTTTGTTGAAAAAAACAAATTTTGTTGAAAAAAATTTTAGAGGAAAAAAAAAAAATTTGTTGAAAAAAAAAATGTTTGTTGAAAAAAAAAGTTTTGTGGAAAAAAAAAATTTGTGGAAAAAAAAAATTTGTTGAAAAAAAAATTTGTTGAAAAAAAAAATTTTGTGGAAAAATAAAAAATTTGGAAAAAAAAATTTTGGAAAAAAAAAATTTTTTCGAAAAAAAAAATTTTGGTAAAAAAAAATTTGGAAAAAAAAAATTTTGATAAAAAAAAAAATTTGGGGAAAACACAATTTCTGTACAAAAAAAAAATATTATTTTTTTTATTATTATTATTTATAGAATTATTATAGAATGCCTATTTAAATTCCTACGTACTGCGTGACAGAGTCAGTGAATCAGGGAATCAGTGTATCAGTGAATCAGTGTCGAGGGTAAATATATATTAAGATTCCCCCTTCCCCCAACCCAAGCACAATTTCCTCTTCGTGCCGGTTTTGCTTCTCTATCCCGTTCGCCCCCAAAATGTCGAAAGTCATGTCTGCGCACCAGGGTGTCCATTGCATTGCATTTTTTGAAAGCATTAAAAACGAAAAAAAAAAACTCAGAAAACCCGAAATATTCGCAGAAACCCGGTTTGTGGCACCTCTAAAATCAGGTTGAGCCAAAAATTATCCTTTTTTCTTGGACACCCTACTGCGCACCCTGGGTGAAAAGTCATGGTGCAAATAGGGCCTTGCTATCAACCTGGTCTTTCGTTGGACGTTTTGCGATGAGAGCGCTCCCATTCAGCCGGCGACTTAAAGATGGAATGAGATAGGAAATGTCGCTAGATTAGGTTAGGTTGTAGTGGAGGATCGGTCATGTACAAATGATCGTCTCATATCGTTGACATACACCGAGACCTGCAATTCATCCTGTTGTGCCCTCCTGGTTTCTACTACAAATTCCCTTCCCCTTTTTCCTACGTTAGGAATTCGGTCTCCTCTATAAAGTTGCTTAAATTCCTTATTCCCCTTGACGACCGACAGGTCATCTAAGGTATCCTCTCAGAATTGGATTTTCCTGATCTGCGAGAAATGGCGGGGCAATGGGACATGAAGTGTTCCTCTCTGCATGCCCTACATTTGTCGTTCTCCGAACAGCCTATTCTAAATTGGTGTGCCCTTAGGCTAGTGTGTCCTGTGTTGAGCCCAACTAGCTTACTCAGCTCATTTTTGTTCTCGTTGTTTTTTCTTGTTATCGAGTGGTGAATCGCTAAGAAAGCTAAAGCTACTTGATAACAAAAATTGAGTAACGGATATTCAGGCATGTCACAGAAACCCAAATCGACAAATTTTGAAACCAAAACGTTTTTAGCTTCTCCAGAAAAAGGAAATCGAAAAAAATTATTGATTTGAAATCCATGACAAAATCTGAAGTGAAATTGATATCAATTTCAACTTAAACTCCAAATTGAAATGAAATTCTGTTCAAAATTAATTATGAATATTGCTTTTATTAAAAAATATACTAAACTAGTAAGTTGTAATGCGCCTATGGCGCCCGTTAATTTGCTTGAGAAAGTATTTGTTACTTAATTTTAAAAATTTTGTAAAAAATATTTTGAGAAAACTATTTTGTAAAAAAAAATTTCGAAAAAAAAAAATTTGGAAAAAAAATTTTGTAAAAAAAAAAATTTATGTTGAAAAAAAAATGTTTGTGGAAAAAAAAAATTTGTTGAAAAAAAAAATTTTGTGGAAAAAAAAATTTTTGTTGAAAAAAAAAATTTGATGAAAAAAAAAAATTTTTTTTGAAAAAAAAATTTTGTAAAAAAAAAATTTTGGAATAAAAAAAAATTGGGGAAAACACAATTAATGTACAAAAAAAAAATATTATTTTTTTTAATATTATTATTTATAGAATTATAGAATGCCTATTTAAATTCCTACGTACTGCGTGACAGAGTCAGTGAATCAGTGTATCAGTGTATCAGTGTATCAGTGTATCAGTGTATCAGTGAATCAGTGTCGAGGGTAAATATATATTAAGATACGTTGAGTATGATAATTTTAACATCTTTTTTAACGTATAAAGTATCAGGCATGTCAAAGAATTGCCATCGCCTCAATTGTGTGATCTTGTCACATATAAAATTGGCAGCCTTAACCAAAAACAACACTTAACACCAAAAAAAAAAAAACACTTAAACCCAAAAAAAAAAAAAAACAAAACAAAAATATCTGAAGGAAACTCCGCAAAGAAATGTAACAATTTGTTTTAATATTAAAATGAATAGCTAATTTTTACAAATTTAAAGGGGCAAGCACAATAACACCGCTCAGGCAAATTTTTTTTTATAAATTTTATGGAATGCCACCAAGATATTGCGAGAGGTTACGTGAAAGAGACCAGGTGGTCGGACAAAGGATCCGATGCATCCCTTAGACGTTGGCGATCTAATTTAATTTGAGAATGTGCCTTTCTCTCTTCTTCCATCACAGCAATAATCGAAACACCAGGCATATTTTTTGATTTGTTTGTTTGTTAACTTTCTTAATTAAAATCACAGTCAACGTGTGGAGACGTATCGACATTTTTGACGGCGGTGGGTAAACCACCTGTTTCTAATTTCAATGCTACCATATCTTAATATATATTTACCCTCGACACTGATTCACTGATACACTGATTCACTGACTCTGTCACGCAGTACGTAGGCATTCTATAATTCTATAATAAAAAAAATAATATTTTTTTTTTGTACAGAAATTGTGTTTTCCCCAAATTTTTTTTTACCAAAATTTTTTTTTCCAAAATTGTTTTTCTACAAATTTTTTTTTTTTAAAAAATTTTTTTTTCAACAACATTTTTTTTCCAAATTTTTTTTTTTTTCAAATTTTTTTTTTTTCAACAAAATTTTTTTTTTCAAGAAAATTTTTTTTTTTCAACAAAATTTTTTTTTTTCAGCAACATTTTTTTTTTTCGACAAAATTTTTTTTTCCACAAAATTTTTTTTCCATTTTTCAACGGGCGCCATAGGCGCATTACAACTTACTAGTTTTTAATAGAAATATTCGATTTCCATTTTTTCTTGATTTCATCAAACCCAGGAATTTTTGAAGAAGCAAAATTAAAATGTTAGGGCTTGGAAACACGAATTCAAATCGATTTCGTAACATTTCTGTGACATGCCTGATTGAGTATTGAAAAAATAGTGCGGTGGAGTGTACAACTCTGAACGGTTGTGGGGTCCGAAGAACAAAAGAAGTTCCTTAAAGGAGTAATCCGAGAACATCAAATGAAAACAGGCAAATGTCTCGTATCCAGACACAGTTCAGTTAAATGCAAAAGACGTCCCATGGTCTCATGTAGGGGAGCCTCCTTTGGAGATAAGCCTCTGCCACTCTGAGAATGTCTTCTTCTGTTTGTTTGTTTATAACTGGTAACAAAAAAACCCGTGTTGCAAGGATTTTCCTGTATTTCTATTTGGCCGGTTAGAGGGATAATATTTTTTATGAAATATTTTCAAGAAATTTAACACAATTATTAAAGATCGCCTTATGCCGGTCCTGCCGGTTAGACGGGTAATTTAACTGTGTCGCTGTGAAATTTTGTGTGACCATCCTGTGCTTCAGCTTCATTGAAGCTTTTTGTTTGCTTTTATTGGCAGCCCTTTGAATAGACATGCAAAAATGTAATTTCTCACTTACCTTTCGCAACATGTCGTCCAGCGAGTCCACATCCAAACCCGTATAATTATTGTTAAATTGCGTCGAGCAATTGGACGAGGTGCTCGTAAAGCGTTTGCGTCGACTCATCGCCGGCGAATTCACCAACGAATTGGGTCCGCTGGCACTGTAGCAGCCCGAGCCCATTAAAATGCCCGGATACAAAGTGTGATGGTGCAGGGGCGGCGTGGACGAGCCACTCAAGCAACCAGAACCACAACAAGATTGGACACCACCTCCATTTGCAACACCGCCACCGCCGCCGCCACCGCCACCACCGCCGACAACGCTGCCCGTGGAACATTGTTTTAAATTGACAATTGCCGGATGCTGCTGAGGTGAATGATGTATGTGCTGCAATGTGGCAGCATTGAGGCTGTGATGGCCATGTTGCATCTGATGTTGGTGCTGCTGCTGATGATGATGATGATGATATGCCGATGATAAGACTTTGGAGGGCGATGAGTTCACCGACGAACAATTCGAATGGCCGGTGATATGTAAATTTTTATTTCCACCTATGACCATGGCAACGCTGCCCCCACCCACGCCACCACTGCTGACACCTCCACCACTAGAGCCCGTGCCACCAACGCCGCCGCCATTGCCACAACTATTTATGGAACCGTTTGTGATTGTTTGTGTTATTTCAAGTGTTGTGTTGACGGTGGAATTCGGTATGACTGTCATCATCATAGAGTCCTGGAGATGATGGTGCTGCTGCTGCTGTTGTTGATTCTGATTCTGATGGTGACTGGTGGTGGGTGGAGAACAACTGTTTTTACGTAAACGTTGCTGTTGATTTTCCTCGCATAGCATCATGGCTGTGTCCATAATTTTCTTCTTCTTTTTTTTTTGAAGGTACGCCTTTTCTTTTATTTTTTTCCTCTATTTTTTTTTGCTTTCTTTTTTTTGGCAGGGGGGAGGGGGGTTATTATTTAATTTTGGACGTTTGATTTATGAAAGCTGTTGGCAGTTGCAGTTTTTCGTTTCTCCCGTTGGGAAAGGGTGGCGCGGTTCGGAACCACACTGCCTTTCGTTTTGATATGCTGAATATTCACTGCATTTAAATTCTATAAATCGTTATTGATTTATGTTTTTCAATTTTACGATTGCACATATTTCCACTGGAAACTTTGATAACGATTTTTAATTGTTTAATTTGAACATTTTGTTCTTCCTTTTAGTAATTAAAGGCTTTTGTTATTGGCCACATTTCATTGGCTGTTCTTAGTAAAATATTTAATTCATTTTTGGTTTTAGACACCTTTTTTTGTTTGGGACTTGATTTCAATAAATTCTAGGGGAACACTTTTTGTTTCATTAAATCTATTTTGGGGGAGGGGGGTTGACTGTAAAAGACAAAGGTGATAACTGTAAAGCATACTTTTAGCCAGTGGAAAAATATATTCATTTGAAGCGAAGACTTCGGGGCGTACAGTTGATGTTCAGTGGATGTTGCAAGCATACTTTTTGGTGAGCACATATTTTTTTTCGGTACGTTTAAAAATTTTAAAAAAAATTTTTTTGGTAAATGAAAATACAATCACATAACATTCGTAAAAATCATTCAATCTCTTCCAAAATAGCCAGATTTAAAAAAAGACCTTCTTAAATTTTGCAATCCCTTCCAAAAAAAAAAAACTAGAATACAAAAAGCGTTTCTTAAACTTATTTGGCCACAAGAATAACAAACTGAAGCCTAACCAAGAGGGCAAAAGCATATATTTCGCCACCGACGTTGGGCGCCAGAACAGCACGATTTTTGGCAAAAACAAAAAAAGAATTTGTTGGTATTTTAAAATATTTTCAATCACCACAAAAAGAAAAAAAAACATTAAAAAAATATTTGGAAAAAAGAAAATTAAAATGAAGCATATATTTGTCAGTGGAATCACGATTTCATGACCGACGTTGGGCGCCAGAACAGCAGGCCTTTTAACAAAGTCAAAAAATGAATGTTTTGGTCATAAACAATTTCAATCACCCACAAAAAGAAACAAAAACATTAAAAAAATTAAAAAAAAAATATTTGGGCAAAAGAAAATTAAAATGAAGTCTAACCAAGAGGGCAAAAGCATATAGTTGTCAGTCGAATCACGATTTCATGACCGACGTTGGGCGCCAGAACAGCAGACTTTTTTACAAAGTCAAAAAATGAATGTTTTGGTCATTAACAATTTCAATCACCC
The DNA here is from genome assembly GCA_958296145.1 of Hydrotaea cyrtoneurina. Lineage (NCBI taxonomy): Eukaryota > Metazoa > Arthropoda > Insecta > Diptera > Muscidae > Hydrotaea > Hydrotaea cyrtoneurina. The sequence continues at coordinate 90,050,988 of OY282513.1, forward strand.
ACAAAAAGATACAAAAACATTAAAAAAATTAAAAAAAAAAATATTTGGGCAAAAGTAAAATGAAATTAAGCCTAACCAAGAGGGCAAAAGTATATACTATGTACTCTCTCCTTGCGGACACCTCTCTTAGTCGGACAAAATTCTCAGTCCCTTAGCTGTCCGCTTATGAGAGAGTGCACCGTATTTGTCTTTTCCAGTCGAATCCAGATTTCATGACCGACGTTGGGCGCCAGAACAGCAAAAATTTTAACAATGTCAAAAAAAAAAATGTTGGACTTTTAAAATATTTTCAATCCCCATAAAAAGAAACAAAAAAGTTAAAAAAATATTTGGTCAAAAGAAAATTGAAATGAAGCTTAACCAAGAGGGCAAAGGCATATACAGTGTACTCTCTCCTTGCGGACACCTCTCTTAAGCGGACAATATTCTCAGTCCCTTAGCTGTCCGCTTATGAGAGAGTGCACCGTATTTGTCTTTTTCAGTCGAATTCAGATTTCATAACCGACGTTGGGCGCCAGAACAGTAAAATATTTAACAAAAAATTTAAAATTAAATTTTTAAAATTTTAGGGCTGGTTTCCGTAAAACGAATTTGATCGTTCGTTATGAATCGTTAAAATGTAAGGCGCCATAAATCGGATATTTCTCGGTACGTGAACCTGTTTCGTTTGGGCGTACGTTCCTTATGTCATTCTCTAACATATTCCAAAGATTGAGAATCAGAATAAAGTCTAAAACCTATTTTATAACGCTTTTGATTTGTAACGTACGAACGAATTCATTTCTTGAAAACAGGCAGTTAAAATATGATATGAAATAAATTATTTGGGCATACGAAAAATGAAATTAAGCCTAACCAAGAGGGGAAAAATCATATATTTGTCTTTTTCAGTCGAATCCAGATTGGGCGCCAAAACAGAACGATTTTTAACAAAAACAAAAAAATGAATTTTTTGCTCATTTAAATTTTTTTCTTCATTAAATTTTTATACATACATTTATACATACGTTTTATAAATTTTTTGGAACAAAAAACACAACTACTTGTCAAATATTCTGATCCTTATATAAAATGAAGCATATTAGAAATTTCAACCAACATCAATTTGGAACACATTTTCGCAGTTGATTCCGTTTCATTGACAGATTAACAAATATATAATAGTATAAATATACAAAGTACGTACTCTAGACGTATTCATTTCCAAAGCATACATTTAGGCATACATTTTATAAAAAAAAAAAAAATAAAAAAAAGTTTGTAGCATACTTTTTGGCGAAAATATTTTTTTTTTTATTTATATTTAAATACAAAGTAAATCTATATTCTAATTTTCAGACCAAGCATAAACCGGGTGACACAGACCATATGGCTAGATTTTTACAGCGACAGACCAAAGCCTCTGTTGGGAATCGAACCCACAACCTCCACGCTGATGGGCAAGCACTCACCAACTCGGCTACCGGGGCGCTTACCAGAGCAAACATAGTTTTAAAAAATTAAGATTAATACAGGAATGAAACACCCAGATGACATCAATCAAGGAAGTGTTATAATAATTTTTAGAAAATATTCTACCTAATTCAGAAAAAGTCGGCCCAAACACAATTCAATACAAAAAAAAATTCTGCATACATTTAGGCGGCTTTGGAACAAAAAACCTGGAGGTGAGGGGGGGGTTCTTCATTATTTTCTAAAGATTTAAACCTTTTTAAAAAGATTTCAATTTTCCCAGAAAAAGATTTAAAATATATTTAGAAGCGCTGCATACATTCAGGCGACTTTTGAATAACAACTATTGCATATCCCCGGGGCTAAAATTATATTTTAGTTTCTACAGAAACCCCAAACAAACAGAAAAAATTAGAGCATACTTTTTGGAGACATAGGAATAAATAAAAATTTAAATACACGAAAAACCAGAGCAAATATATTTTTAAAATTGACATTAAGATTGATACAGAAATGAACCACCCAGATTACACCGATCAAGAAGTGTTATAATAATTTTCGGAAATATCCACCATAATTTCGAAAAAGACAATTACAAAAAATGCTGCATACATTTAGGCGGCATTGGAAGAAAAACTATATTACTCAAAAATCTTCATCGATTTTCTAAAGATTTAAACCTTTCTAAAAACATTTCCATTTTCCACAAAAATTTTTTTTTAAATATATTTAGAAGCGCTGAATGTATGCAGGCGACTTTTGAACAAAATCTAATGCATATCCCCGAGGCTAGAATTACAACATTAGTTGTCTGGTGATAAAATATTTGCCAATAAATTACGGCATGTCCTTAGGCGACATTTGGTAAACAGAAGCTCTGATACAACCACAGCCACAATATTTGTAAAGTATCAAAATGTGTGTTCCTCGAAATAGAAATCTATAGCATACATTAAGGCACACTGTCTACACTCACGAGATGTTTCACATATACACCGTTCATATCTCTTTCAATCAAATATAAATTATGACCCCTCTCCCCCCCCCACCGAAAACAGGCCCCACTAAATGTTTACATTCAGCGCCCCCCAAACAGCCACAACAAAAGATTTATTCATTGTTTATGGTTAACAATTTTAAATTCCACACTGAAATTGTTTGTTTATCAAACCAAAAATAAAATGATGTATAAAAAATATTTATTGAGTTATTTATAACATGGCCCGGATTGAATCCATCATCCTCACATCCTCGAAGCCGGCCTGCCGGTCTGTCACAGCATAGCCACAGTTATAACCACCCCATGGTGACATTCATGCATGCCGAGGAATGCCCAGACAGTTGCTAGACATGATTAAAGTGGAGAATTTTCAATTCGTTTTTTTTTTAATATATTTTGCTTCATACAATTTTTCATCACATTTGTTCACACACACACAGAAAGAAAGAAGTGTTTATCTATTTCTGTGTTCATACATTTATTTTTTTCTCTTCTATTTTTTAACGGAAAAGAAAAAAAAACAGAAAATGTTCAGTGTTATTTATTGGCTAAAGGTCTCACTGAAGCTGCAGCCGAAGTCTTTAAGTGTGAACAGAAAAGAAGAAGAGAAAACTAAGAGACGACCAATCCGGAATGCTGGGAAACTGAAATCGATTTATAATTTATTTTTGTCCTCTTTGCCTTCCTCTGCTGCAGTTGTATTCCCTGGGTGAGCTTTGCACAAAATGACAATATCTTTGGATTGGTACACTGTATATATATAAAAAGATATGAGACATGATATATATATATATATATACATATAGACCATGATGATGATGACGCTGCCATTGATGATGTGGACGTTGATATTGATATGAAATTTAATACGATTTATTAAGTGAAGAAATTCCTGAAAGGTACCAAAACGAAAAAGGAAATGACGGGGGAAATAAAGGAAACGAAAAAAGAATATTGCCCACAATTGAAGAAATTCGTTGGCATTTATTTTTTTGAAGGCAGACTTCGTGAAGACTTTGAATGCTCCATAAGAAAATCATTTTGCCCGGAGCCTTAATGAAGGCTTTACATTTTTACTCATTAAGACTCCTGGCAAAATGATTTTCTTATGGAAAATTCAAAGACTTCACGAAGTCTGCCTGAAAAAATAAATGTAAACGAAATTCTTCAATCGTTTTAAATTTCATATGAATATCAACGTAAATGCTGCCCTAAAATAGGCAACATTTTTCTATTAATTTCAATTTAGCTGAGGAATTTCCTTCGATTATAAAAAGGGTTTATAGAATTTTGCAATTAATGTAAAGTTTCCGCAAACATTGATTTCTTTAAAAAAAAAAAGGACCCAGTCTCCCTTAAAGCAGACTATACATTTAAAAATTGAAAGCCGCCTTCAAATAGCCAAACAAAATTGTTATTCATTTTATAATTAGACTTTAAAGCTAATGCCATTTTCATTACCTTATGGTAGGATATACACTAATGCTGCCCTAAAGTAGGCAACAATTTTTTCATTAATTTTAAATTACACTCCTCAACAAAATCATATTTTAGAAGGTACGACCTATAAATTTTGAAAGCAGGAGACACGTGTATCGGCGTTTTGAACGTTCTCATTTTAGAGGCAGGTTAAGTTTCCACCAAAGGCAATTTCTGCACTATCAATCGGCATAGAAAATCGAGTAAAGCTTACGGTTAAATTATATGGTTTTTTCAGCAATTTTAGAAAATTTTTGTAGAATATATTAACCCTCTAACTCCTCAAGTTATGGGTCTCTTTTGTCCTTCTTTTAAAAAAGAGCAAAACCACCACTAAAACAGGGAGTTTAAATGTTCCGCCGATATACGTGTCTTTTTTTGTGAATATATTAACTTTCTAACTCCTCCAGTTATGGGTCTCTTTTGTCCTTCTTTTAAAAATGGGCAAAACCACCACTAAAACAGGGATTTGGGGGGTTAAAATGTTCCGCCAATATACGTGTCGGATAGAGGAGCCATTCGGATTTATGGTTTGGGCCTTACTTTTTTGGTGTGTTGTGCAATTTAAAAACAATTTATTGGTCGAACCTTGTAATTTTGGAGAGAAAAATTGATTTTGTTGTACAGTGTTATCTGAAGAATTTGTTCCCCTGAATTCTAAAAGTCGTTTATACAATTTTGCAAGCAATGAAATCCTCACTAGGACGTTGATTTCTTTAAAAAATAATAATCTAATCCTTAAAGCAGGCTACACATTTTAAAAACTCAAAGCCGCCTTAAAACAAGCAAAACTAATTTTAATATTCCTAAAACTGGGCTCTAAAGCCAAGGCAATCTGCATTACCTAATAGTAGGCTAAACATTAATGCTGCCTTAAAGTAGGCAACAATTTTTTTTCATTTTAAATTAAAAAAATATGGCTGATAATGAAAATCTCACTTAGACTTTGATTTCTTTTGAAAAAAAAAATCCCTTAAAGTAGGCTATACATTTTAAAATGCAAAGCTGCCTTAAAATAGGCAAAACTAATTTTAATATTTGCAAAAGTAGGCTATAAAGCTAAGGCAATCATCATTTCCTAGTAATAGGTATTACACTTACCTATACCCTTAAAGTAGGCTATACATTTTAAAATGCAATGCCGCCCTAAAGCAGGCCACAATTTTTTATTAGTTTTAATTTATCCCACAAATGCTAGACTAGTTTCAAACATTGCGAAAGAAGACTGAAAAGAAGACCTGGATTCTGTTTTTTTCTATTAGTCATGTTCGAGATCATTTCTATTACTTTTTTCTATTTTTTGTTTTGTTTGTGTTGGTTTTAATTCCAGCCAAGATATTCGGATCTGTTTAGAAAGTTACCACACTTCTTCATCGGTATCCATTCGCAATGATTCCCTGAGTCCTTTAAAAATATACGTTTACTAAGTCCCTTAAAGTAGGCTACAAAGTTTCACATTCTAAGCTGCCTTGACATAGGCAAAATTTTTTGTTGCTAGGATTGACTAGGCTATATTTGGGAGACTAAATCAAATAAACCAATCACAAGTATTCTAAACCATAACATAAACCATTTGCAGACTTTGGCCGTCAGATGGCGGCATACGTATTTGCCATTGACTGGTCAATCGATAAAGTAGATATCAAAATTTAAATACAAAAATTTCTAGTAAAATTTCTAAAAAAAAAATTTAATTTAATTTTAATTCAAATTGAAATCAGTGGATAAAAATATCGAACATTTTTGAATTGCAAATGGAATTTCTTGCAACGAACAAATGCAGATTTTACAAAAACTTTACGACAAAATGACTTGATCAAAATCCAGGTCCAGATGAGGCAGGTAGAATTGCCTGACTCTGGTCGGCCATCATTGCGAGCCAATACCCAATGGAGTAGTCGCTAAAATTACTCAATTCTTGGTAAATAAAAGTCATACAAAACTGTTAGATAGAATAAGTTAAAGTGCACTTTTCAGAGATAACAAAAATTCCAAAATCCCAGAGAGTAATTGAAAACTAAACCCCCTCTCTCTCTCTCCCTCTCTCTCTCTGAAAGGCGGCTTTCTACCGATTATTGTTTTCCTTTCTAAGCGTTTATTTGAAAATTAGTTCGTTCCTATAGTTTATTAACCTACTCCAATTGTTTCCTATAATTAATGCAATTAATATTGCATACTTTTACGGCAAGTTGCCGATTTAGAAAGAAAAATGTCATTCGTGTTCACTAATGAGACTGAATTAGAAATGCTGCTATTTCTTGTTTTCTAAACATAATTCAGCTGTTGCATGTTCGTTGACAGCAATAAATCCTATTGTAAATATGGCTTGGCCTGATATTGTAAATATATATTTTTGTTGTGTTTGCCTACTTTTGGGCATAATAAGATTGAGAATGAAAAATCAATCCCATTGAAACGTCAATATGCTGGGGCCAGAAGGGAAATATGTACGTCGGATGTTAAATGACGCCTAAAAATATGCTTTGATTTCTAAAAATCAAGTTTTTTGTTTATTTCTTTTTAAAAAAATGCATAGCGGGAATTTTGCTGAAATATTTTCATTTCTTTTAGTGTTTTTAGAACTCTAAAGCCTCTGAATCTCTGTTAAGGTATATCGGGTAAGCTTTATCGTTAAGCATATAATTTCTGTTCCCAAAAATATGCTTTGATTTTTGAAAATCAAAATTTTCATTATATTTTGTTAATTTCCTATAAAAAAACATACAGTTGCAGAAATATTTTCATTTCTGTGTTTTTCAGTGTTTTTGGAGTTGTTAAGCCTCAGAGTATACTTTCATTTCTAATTCTTTTTGCATTTTCTGAGTCTGTCTGCTAGGTTTTACTGGATAATCTTTTATCTGGATTGCATATAATATCAGCGCATAAAAATATGCTTTGATTTTTGAAAATCAAAATTTTCATTAAATTTTATTTATTTTTTATAACAAAATGCAGGGAATAAGGGTAGCTGAAGTTGTTTAATTTATTTTAGAGCTCTGTAAAAAAAAATACAGCTGCAGAAATATTTTCATTTCTTTAAGTGGTTTAGAGCTATACAGCCTGAAAGTATGCTTTGGTTTTTCAAAATAAAAATTTGCATTGCATTTTATTTATTTCTTATAACAAAATGCAGAGCAGACGGTTGCTGAAATATTTTCATTTCTTTTAGTGTTTTTAGCACTGTAAAACCTGAAAGTATGCTCTCATTTTTTTTTAAAATCCTCAAAGTAAGCTTTGATTTTAGAAAATAAAAATTGTCACTAAATTTTGTTTATTTCTTATAAATAAAATGCAAAAGGGTCGCTGAAGTATTTTCAGTTTCTGATTGCATATAATTTCACTTTCGAGCGCCTAAAAGTATGCTTTGATTTTTGATAATGCAAATTTCTATTAAATGTTGTTTATTTCCTATAACAACATGCATAGCAAATGATTGCGAAATATTTTCATTTTCTGATTGCATATAATTTCACTTTCGAGCGCCTAAAAGTACGCTTTGATTTTTGAAAATCAAAATTTCTGTTAAATTTTGTTTATTTCTTATAACAAAATGCATAGCAAATGTTTGCGAAATATTTTCATTTTCTGATTGCATATAATTTAACTTTCGTGCGGCTTTCGTAAATTTTGTTTATTTATTATAACAAAATGCATAGCAAATGTTTGCGAAATATTTTCATTTTCTGATTGCATATAATTTAACTTTCGTGCGGCTTTCGTATGCTTTATTTTTTTTAATTTTTTTTTTATTATTTCCTATCGCAAAGTGCATATCAAATTGTTGCTGAAAGAGCAACGAAGAATATTTTTAATTCCTTTAGTGTTTTTGGAGCCCCACAGCCTAAAAGTATGTTTTTTTTTAAAAAAAAAAGTTTGTCCAAATTAAAATTTTTGTTTTCCAAGTATCTCTATTAGGTTTCATTGAGTTATCTGCTACCTTGATTGCATATAATTTCACTTTCGAGCGCCCAAAAGTATGCTTTGATTTCGAAAATCCACTTTTTGTTGAATGTTCTTCAGTTTCAGTTCACAAAATGTTTAGCAACTGCTTGCTGAGATAATCCACTGGAATATTTTCAAAATCTTTAGTGTTTTTAAAGCTCTCAACCTCAACCTCAAAGCAAAATATGTTTTTTTGTCCAAACTTAATTTTTTTTTTTAACTTATGTTTTTCTTCACAAATATTGTTTGCTTTTCCCAAATTCCTCTGTGAGGATTTACTATGTGAGATTGTACCTTCATTACTTATATTTTCACTTTCGAGCGCCTAAAAGAATGATTAGTTTTTTTTTAATCAAAATTTTGTAATTTTCATTATTATTTATTACAAAAATTTTAGCAACTGCTTGCTAAAATAGTTCACGGAAAATTTTCAATTCCTTTAGTGTTTTTACAACTCTAAAGCCTTAAAGTATGCTTTAAATGTGTGTTTCCCATTTCAAAAAATTGCATTTACGTTTTATTTCTATTGCATTTCGGTTTATTGCCTAAGCTTGTGCTTTTAATTTCACTTTTTAGCGCCTAAAAGTATACTTTGACTTTTAAATATTCAAATGTTTGATACATTTCTTATTACCCAATGCATAGCAAATGTAGATTGAATTAGTTAACTGACACATTTTCAATTAGTGTTTTTACAACTCTAGAGCCTCAAAGCAGGCTTTATTTTTTTTCGAAATTTCCATTTGCTGCTCTCAATAAGAAATTACATTCACTTTGACACACACACACAGCCACTGTTTATCTATGTCTCACATGGAAAAAAAATGCTTTCATTTCACATCCTGCTTGGGTAGCGCCAAAAAGTATGCTTTTCATCAAACATCAAACGCCCCGGAAGAGATAAAAAAAAAATGGGAAAGACCAGGCTGGTGAGGTCTGTATGTGTGGGGGCGAAGGCAAACAAATTAAAAGTAAACAAACCAAAACGCTGACAAAGCATAAGACTTCACACACGCACACAGACATACCACAGTCTTATGGCAAATTTAAGGTTTGTTGTGAGTTTAAATTAAAAATTCTACGCATATTTTAAGGGGCATTACATTAAGCACACCAATTCTCAGCTGCTGATTCTTGCTTTTCTATTTATTTTTTTCACAGGATTTTTTTTTTTTTTTTCAAATACATGAGATGTACGCACAATTATTTTCTAATTTTTTTACATTATTTCACTTGGACGTTGGTGCACGATGGCACAGAACACAATTTTATTATTTCTATTGTTGTGGTTGGCCGGAGGGGGGAAGGAAAATGGAAAAACCGTATCGTCTCGCTACCGTTGAACCGCTCGCGTATCGTGTTTAGTTTTCCGTCAACGTTACTATGCGTTACGCAGCAAAATATCAACTGATTGCCGTGATGAAATATTGGTTGTGATTTTGCGGCACTCATTCGCACACACACACATACACACACAGAGACATTGGCCCACAACCAAACAACAACTTCAGTTTTCATCATTTAACATGCGCAGAAATAGGGGGATATTTGTGCCAAAAAAATCAAAAAAAAAACCAAGTATACTTCTGTTTATAAAGAGAGGAAATCACACAAGCAAAATGGAGAGCAAACGAGAGAGTGTGTGTGTGAGTTTAGGTTTTCTGTTGTTGCCTTTGGTTTCGTCCTTTTTGCCCGAACAGGAAGTAAAAATGAAAGTCATTAATAACACACACAACATGATTTGTTTTGTTTTTGTTTATAGGGTGAAAATGAACAAAAGCCCGCAATGAAAAATTCCTTTGCATACTTTTGGGCAGATTTTTTGTTTGTGTTTTTTTTCGGGGTTTACCTCGACCCTTCCCTCTCGTTCTAGGTGGTTTGCCGGTAGCAAAAACATTTCACGGAAAGGCAAAAGGATTAAAGGACTCTTGGCAGTGGGGAAATGCCATTTCCCAGGATACGTGAAGGTTTACAGAATCTTATAAGAAATCTCAAGTAGTCTTACCAACTCAATGAAAAAGGAGATACAGGCATTGAGAAGAAAAACAGCACAGAATGAAAATGATCAGGAATGTGTTTTAAGAAATCATGTTAGTAGTTCATAGACAAGAAGATAGAAGATGTAATGCGAAGGGATGATGGAATTTCAAATGTGGAAAAGGGGATTTTTTTTAAAACGGCCTTCAACTGTAGCCCCTAAAGTAGGCAAAAAATGGCATTCCTACAATATGTCTGTCTTGTATTATGCTACTAAAAAAAACACTATACACATAATGGGTGGTTTTCTTTAGACGTGTAGTTTTCAATCTGACCACACTTTCTTCGGAGTTGGTCTTCACGACATCTGTCACATGATTTATGCTCACCTATGTCCTTGTTGGTGGCAAAGGAACAATCTCACATCTTATGGGGCTTGATCTTCTTGACAATGTGGCAGAAAACGGGCCATCAAACCATTAGTTTAAGTTGAGACGATGAAACCGATTTATTCTGCCTCATGTCCTTGGACATACACATAAGCCTGTATTCGGCCGGTTTTTTGGGTTAAAAGTACAATAAAATGAAAGGCATTTGATGTTCATGTTAAAGGGTAGCCTAGAGATGGGTCCTTTGAAAAAATTTTTGTTATAAAAAATGTTTGCAATTCTGAAATTAATTTTCATTTTAATTTTTTGCACGGGTTATACCTTTTACTCATAAAATCTATTTTTGTTGTGCGATTACCAAACTTTACTTGATTTTAAGGACTCTTCGGCAAGTGGTTGTGCCCAGGTTTTCTAAAAATGGTTTTACTCACTATTTTGATTAAAACCTAAAGGTTTCGTTGGCGATCTATCGCCTCATTGGATAAACGTCACTAGAAAAATCTAACCCAAAACTATTTGGGGGGCGCATAATTTGGTTGGCTCTATGATAAAAATCCCATAAAAATAAATGAAAAATGCCCCCCAAAAAAGGAAGAATGCCCCAAATGCAAAATTCCCAAAATTAAATGAAAAATACCCGCAAAAAGCTCAATATGGAAATTTCCCCAGAAATTCTGAAAAATCTCCAAACAAATTATGAAAAAAACAAAATCCCCCGAATATTATGAAAATATCCAAAAAAATCGATAAAATGTCAAAAAAAAAAATGAAGAATGCCTTAAATGCAGAAGAATAAATGAAAAATCCCTCCAAAAGCCCAATATGAAAATTCCCACAATTCTAAAAATTTCCCCAAAAGCCCAATATGAAAATTTTCTCAAAAATTCTGAAAAATCCGCCAAATAATTTAAAAAAAAGTATCCAATGAAAAATATCACAAAAAATTAAAAAACTAAATGGAAAATCCACCAAAACGCCCCATACGAAAATTTCCCAAACAATTTATGAAACATAACCAAATGGGGAAATTCCCAAATATTATGCAAGATTCTCCAAAAAATTAACCATTTCCCAAAATAAATGAAAAACACACAACCAAAATCCCCTCCCCCCCAAAAAAAATGCACAATATTAAAATGTTCTCAAAAATTCTGAAAAATCCCCCAAATAATTTAAAAAAATATATCCAATGCAAAATATCCCAAATATCACAAAAAACAGTAAAAATTCCCCAAATAAAGAATTCCCAAATCCACCAAAACGCCCCATACGAAAATTTCCCCAAAAAATTCTAAAAAATACCCCAAAACAATTTATGACGATTTACCCAATGCCAAATCCCCAAATATTATGAAAAATACCCCAAAGAAATGAAGAATACCCTAAATAAAGAATTCCCCAAAAATAAATGAAAATCCCCCCAAAAGCCCAAAATGAAAATTTTCAAAAAAAAATCTGAAAAATCCCCCTAACAATTTGTGAAAAATTTACCCAATGCAAAATCCCTCAAATATTGCCAAAAAAAAATGAAAAATGCCACAAATGAAGAAAATAAATATAAAAATTTCCCAAAAAAATTTTAAAAAAAATTCCCCAAACAATTTGTAAAAAAATAACCAATGCATAATCTCCCAAATATTTTCAAAAATGCCCCCAAAAAATAAGAATTCCCCAAAATAAACGAAAAATCCCCTCCACAAGCCCTTAAAAATTCTGAAAATCCCCTAAACATTTATAAAAAATTACCCAATGCAAAATCCCCCAAATATTTTGAAAAATACCACAAAAAAAAAGAATTCCCCAAAAATAAAAAAAATTCCCCCAAAATCCTAATACAAAAATTTAAAAAAAAATCCCAAAAAACAATTTGTAAAAAAATAACCAATCCAAAATCTCCCAAATATTTTCAAAAAAAATAATTTCCCAAAATAAATGAAAAATCCCCTCCAAAAGCCCGATATGAAAATTTCTTTAAAAATTCTGAAAATCCCCCACACAATTTATGAAAAATTACCCAATGCAAAATCCCCCAAATATTATGAAAAATACCCAAAAAAAAAACAACATTACAAAAAAAATATGATTCACTTGTGTTATGAAAATATCCCCAAAAAACAAAAAATTCCCCACAAACAAAAAAAAAAAATTTTTACCAAAACATTATGAAAAACTCCCCAATTTTGTATGAGATTTTTTTTGGAGAGTTATTCATTTTTGTTTCGGTTGCATTTTTCATAGTGCCCCTTTTTAAATTATATCCCTGGGCCATTTCGTTCTCAGGATAATATTGATCCATAATCACCCAGGATAATGACTGTCTAACTAACTTGATTCCCTTGACATTCCATGAAGGAACCGATGGGATCTGTGTGAGCTGTGTATGACATAATTTCTATACCGCCTAAGGGGGACCTACTGTTTTAAGCCCGTTCCCTAGGGCTCCTCGTTTTACTAGAGATACTGCGTATACTATAGAGATTATTATCTACTTGAAAATGTTAAGATAAAGTTCGCCAACTTTTGATAAAATCCAAAAATTTATAAAAACCAGTTCTTCCGATTTCTACTCAGCATTCCCCAGAATAACAATTGCCTACACATTAACGAATTGCTCTTGTAAAAGTAGAACTTTTTCCATTTCCCCCCAATCCCTTGGCTTAATTTCCTTTTCGTCTGTTATTGTTCGATTTCTTTTCAACTCTTGTCCTGCACAACATAAAATTTAAGATATTTCTGAACATAATTGTTATTGTGGGCAGAATTATAGCAAATTTCAGCAACCCCATTTGCTATAAAACCCTTAACGCTCTCTCAAACACGTTATCTCTCTCTCTCTAACAAACCACTAACCCCCTCCAACATGCTCTCTTGGAAATTCCCCATATTAAAAACCAAACCCGGTATTTTGGGTAGCTAAACTCACATAAACAATCAACGAAAAATAATAAGTTAACAAATCCTGGCCGTAGTTGAAACAATTTTGAGATGAATAATAATAAAAAAAAAATACTAAAGCATACTTTTCGACGTTAAAGCTCGTTATAGGCTGAAACTTTGTTAGCTTATTTTTAGAAACAATCTTTCAAGTTGAGATTGTTTAAAAAAAAAAATATTTCAGATTTTTCTTTTGGGCCATAATGGCCAAAATTTATTACTTGTTTATTATTTCTCCCCCGCTTTGCTCTTTCATTTCCCTTACGCTCAACCCATTTTTGCGATTTCCGCACACACACACACAAATGCACACAGTTTGTATACATGTGTTGTTGCTCTAACGTGGAGTATCGATTTTTGTTTTGGTTTGGTTTCGTCCTTTTCTGCTCCTTGCCATCCTGTCGTGCTTTCGTCGTCTCTGTCGTGGTTGTTGTTGCTGTTGTTGGCGTCGTTTCCCAAAACAAACTGACGTGAAACTGTCGCTCGATATTAGGCACACAACGGCAGCAACAATATACGAAGCCGAAGCAGCTGGATACGATAACGAAAAAACAACAACAAACAAACCAAAAAAAATAAAAATAAAAAAAATGTGTGCGAAATTGTCTGCAGGCTTAATGTGGAAACATTCATAAGGCTGGTAAGGATTTTGACCTTAAAAAATATATGTTAACTGTCAAACACATACATACACAACGCCACAGCGACAGACAGACAAACAGGCAGGCAGACATACACACGTATATAACAAAACTAAACTGAAAACTTGAAGGAAGTTTTTGTTTGCGTTGTTTTGCTAGATGTTGTTGCTGTCGTTGTCGTCCTTGTTGAGGTATGTCTTGAAGCTTTTCCTGTAATATGGGAGGGTAGACCAGGGGGGGGGGCGGAAAAAAGTACAGGAAATTATATATATAAATGTGTGTGAGGATATGACTGTTGGGGAGTGAAAGCGGGTGAATGGTAAGAAAATGGAACAAAAGATAATTAAGATTGAAATTTTTAAAGGTCGCCTGGTTTGCAATTAATTTATGAGAAATTTCGAACAACAAGTAAATCAAAATGTGAATTAAAGATACAGAAACATAAAGCGATCCTTTAAGGGATTGACAAGGCAGTCAACAAGAGGGTGTGAAAGAAATAATTTCCACCGGAAGAGTGAAACGAGTGAATTTTTCTGTAAAGAAATGTTAATAAAAGTCTAAGAGCTTTTCTTTAAGAAAGGCTTCAACTTTTCTTTCGGAAAAGTTTAAGAACTTTTCTTACGAAAAGTTTAAGAACTTTTCTTACGAAAAGTTTAAGAACTTTTCTTACGAAAAGTTTAAGAACTTTTCTTACGAAAAGTTTAAGAACTTTTCTTACGAAAAGTTTAAGAACTTTTCTTACGAAAAGTTTAAGAACTTTTCTTACGAAAAGTTTAAGAACTTTTCTTACGAAAAGTTTAAGAACTTTTCTTACGAAAAGTTTAAGAACTTTTCTTACGAAAAGTTTAAGAACTTTTCTTACGAAAAGTTTAAGAACTTTTCTTACGAAAAGTTTAAGAACTTTTCTTACGAAAAGTTTAAGAACTTTTCTTACGAAAAGTTTAAGAACTTTTCTTACGAAAAGTTTAAGAACTTTTCTTACGAAAAGTTTAAGAACTTTTCTTTAGGAAAACTTGAAGAACTTTTCTATAGGAAAAGTTGAAGAACTTCTCTATAGGAAAAGTTGAAGAACTTCTCTATAGGAAAAGTTGAAGAACTTCTCTATAGGAAAAGTTGAAGAACTTCTCTATAGGAAAAGTTGAAGAACTTCTCTATAGGAAAAGTTGAAGAACTTTTCTATAGGAAAAGTTGAAGAACTTTTCTTTAGGAAAAGTTAAAGAACTTTTCTTTAGGAAAAGTTGAAGAACTTTTCTTTAGGAAAAGTTGAAGAACTTTTCTTTAGGATAAGTTGAAGAACTTTTCTATAGGAAGTATCGCTGTAAACTTTTCTTAAAGAAACGCTTTCTGGAAACTTCTTTTGTGAAGAAAAGTTCGCAGAAAACTTTTGATTTAAGAAAAGTTCACAGAAAACTTTTGCTTTAAGAAAAGTTAACAGAAAACAGTGAACTCCACAGTGAACTTTTCTTTAAGAAAACTGTTCTGTGAACTTTTCTTTAAGCAAACGTTTTCTGTGAACTTTTCATAAAGCAAAACTTTTCTGTGAACTTTTCTGGAAGGAAAATTGGCTGTGGACTGTCTTAAAGTAAAAGTATTTGATACATTGTCTTAAAGAAAAAGCTTTTAAGAACTTTTCTTAAAGGAAAAGCTTTTTGATAACTTGTCTTAAAGGAAAAGCTTTTTGAGAATTTGTATTAAAGGAAACGCTTTCGAGAACTTTTCTTTAAGCAAAATAAAACTATGGCGGGAAAGCTTTTATGAGCTTTTTAAGGGAACAGCTTGTGAGAACTTTAATTAAATCCAAAGCTTCCGAGAACTTATCATAAAGCAAAAGCTTTTGACAACTTATATAAAAGAAATTTCTTGGAAATCTTCTTAAAGAAAGCTTTTGTGAGTTTTTCTTTATAAACTCTATATTAATTACTTTTGTGCGCCCTTAATATTAAAAAGAACCAAAACTCGATATTCATGTTCTAAAATGTCTTGCAGTAGCATTAAAAGAAATATTTCCCAAAAGTATACTTTAATATCTGGAATGCCATGAGCCCCAAAGTATGCTCTGCTATTACACATACATCAAATCGGTCCTCGCAATACATTTTCTTTGCCAGTAGACCTTTCTCACCACACATCAACGCATTTGCCGACAAAATTAATTCTTCGTTTCTCGACAAATAATTTACATTTCATATTGTTTTGCGTTTACCCGTTTGACAAGTAGTGACAATCTGTGGGTGTATGTGTTTATCCTGCCCATACATTGGCTGCATGTGTCTGTGTGTGTGTGTGTTTGATGCCCTATCAGTCAAGTGTATAAACATCAGAGCACATTTTAAAATATTTCAATTTTGAAAATTTACAACTCTTGCGGAAAAAGGAACTATCCAACTGAGAAAAGGTTGCTGGGGAAATGTCCTTTTACTCGACTGACTGAGAGGGGCCCAAAGGGGCAGGAGCAGGAGAAACTGGTTTTTGTGTTAATGCTGGCCAGAAGTTAACTAATTGACTTCAACCCGTATCTCAACGTAATGAGGAACCCGAAAACACATGCTGCCATACATTTTCCCTTTCGCATACACTTAGGGGGAGGAGTTGGAGGTGGTGGCGATGTAAGTGGTTAGAATGTAAAGGGTTTCCGGGTGGTGACAGGATTTTCTTAATCAACATGTGTGGCATACTTTTATGATGATTTCTTGTGCTTTTGGTTTTGGCCCAAAAGATTTTCTGCTTCGGCTTCTGGTTCATAAAATGGAAAAATAGTTTCTTTGTTTTTGGGAATTCCAAAAATGTTCGAGAGGTTTTCTCTTTTCCTGTGTACTGAGAATACTTAAGGAAGCAAGTTTTGTTGATGTGGCTGTGGCTGTGGTGTAGACGAAATGAAGTATACTTTTGGGTGTATTGCCATGAAATCAAAGAAGTTTTAAAAATTAAATTCCTTGTTGAGAGTTGTTTAACTTCAAAAGTTGGCTAGCTTACATATTAATTTTAAACTTTTATGGAATATGAATACATTTTAGGGGAGAGTTCAGAGTTAGTTTCAATGCAAAGACATTGAAAAGAGTTTGCAGTCCGAAAAACGGACGTACAATTTTTAAATAATTTGTACCTGGTGGTGCATCTAGTAGTTTATTTTTTTAATCATATGTTATTTTGACAACGACAGATCGTTTCTATTCGAAATCTAGACAGAAAGTCAAAAACTTTTTCTAGAGAAAGTTCACAAAACATTTTCCAGAGAAAAAAGTTCATGAAAGATCATAAAATATTTTGTATAGAAAAAACGATCATAAAATTATTTTCTTATAGAAACAAATTCATAAAAAAAATGTTTTAGAAAAAATTTCACAAATCTTTTTTTTTATAGAAAAAAAATTAACATTTTTTTTTTATAAAAAAAATTCATAAAACTTTTTTTCATAGAAAAGAATTTCATAAAATTTTTTTTATAGGAAAAAATTAGTAAAAAAAATTTTTTATAAAAAAAAAATTAATAAAAATTTTTTTTATAGAAAAAAATTCTTAAAACTTTTTTTCATAGAAAAAAAATTCATAAAACTTTTTTTTATAGAAAAAAAAATCATAAAACTTTTTTTTTTATTGAAAACAAATTCATAAAATTTTTTTTAAAAGAAAAAAAAATCATGAAACTATTTTTTTTATTGAAAAAATGTCATAAATCTTTTTTATTATAGGAAAAAAAATCATGAAACTTTTTTTAAAGAAAAAAAAAATCGAAATTCATCGAAAAAAAATCATAAAAAAAAATTTTATAGAAAAAAATGAATAAAATTCATAAAACTTTGTTTTTATAGAAAAAAATTCCTAAAACTTTTTTTCATAGAAAAAAAAATTCGTAAAACTTTTTTTTATAGAAAAAATTCATAAAACTTTTTTTTATAGAAAAAAAATCATAAAAAAATTTTTTATAGAAAAAAAATTCATAAAACTTTTTTTAAAAGAAAAAAAAATCATGAAACTTTTTTTTTTATTGAAAAAAATTCATAAATCTTTTTTATTATAGAAAAAAAATCATGAAACTTTTTTTATAGAAAAAAAATCTAAATTCATATAAAAAATTTTTATAGAAAAAAACTCATAAAACTTTTTTATAGAAAAAAAATGAATCCATTTTTTTTTATAATAAAAAAATTCATAAAACTTTTTTTTTATAGAAAAAAATTCCTAAAACTTTTTTTCATAGAAAAAAAATTCATAAAACTTTTTTTATAGAAAAAATTCATAAAACTTTTTTTATAGAAAAAATTCCTAAAACTTATTTTTATAGAAAAAAAAAATCATAAAACTTTTTTTATAGAAAAAAAAATTTATAACACTTTTTTTAAAAGAAAAAAAATCATTAAACTTTTTTTTTTTTATTGAAAAAAATTCATGTCTTTTTTATTATAGAAAAAAAAAATCATGAAATAGAAAAAAAAAGCATAAAACTTTTTTTATAGAAAAATTTCATAAGACTTTTTCGAACACTTTTTTCATAAAAAAACATCTTTTCTATAGAAAAACTTCTTTTCTATAGAAAAACTTCTTTTCTATAGAAAAACTTCTTTTCTATAGAAAAACTTCTTTTCTATAAAAAAACATCTTTTCTATAGAAAAACATCTTTTCTATAGAAAAACTTCTTTTCTATAGAAAAACTTCTTTTCTATAGAAAAACTTCTTTTCTATAGAAAAACTTCTTTTCTATAGAAAAACTTCTTTTCTATAGAAAAACTTCTTTTCTATAGAAAAACTTCTTTTCTATAGAAAAACTTCTTTTCTATAGAAAAACTTCTTTTCTATAGAAAAACTTCTTTTCTATAGAAAAACATCTTTTCTCTAGAAAAACATCTTTTCTCTAGAAAAACATCTTTTCTCTAGAAAAACATCTTTTCTATAGAAAAACATCTTTTCTATAGAAAAACATCTTTTCTATAGAAAAACATCTTTTCTATAGAAAAACATCTTTTCTATAGAAAAACATCTTTTCTATAGAAAAACTTCGTTTCTATAGAAAAACTTCTTTTCTATAGAAAAACTTCTTTTCCATAGAAAAACTTCTTTTCTATAGCTTGTTCTAGAATTTTGAATTTTTTACCAACTTTTTTTTAAAGAAAGGAAAAGATCACCAAGCTGACCTCCTGCTTTAATTCACGATTCTCCTCTCATCCTGAATTTATCCTTTAATTTTGCGAATTAAAGTTTCCACATTAGTTAGACATTTTACTCCTTCCTCAGCTCTCCCCAACAAAAAGATTCACAGGGTTTGCAAAATATTTTTCGTTGCTTGGCTGTCTTTGCCAACATTCCTGTTTGTTGCCTTAAAGTATGCTTTAATTTAATTTCTTTACGTTCAAATATTTAACTGGGTCTTTTTTTTGGCAGAATTTCTTTGGTTTTTTTTTTCGATGGAGTAGACATTGTCGTGACTGTATTTATATGGGGGAACCCTTTTGTTTAACGTTTTGCCTTCTTCAGTGTATAGACCATGTTAATAATAATTAAAAATCAACGGCAAAGACCCGTCATGTGGCGGCAAGACATGAACTTTAACCGTGGCAAGTCAAGCCTCCCAAAAACGTGAAGAATATATGAGGCCAGCAAAGACGCGAGTGTTGTCACGCATAATTAAAATTAAATGCGCTTGAGGGAATAATTCGTGTGGCAAGGATACCGACCAGTCGTCGAGTAGCAGTCAACTTACAAATGACGTTGTCGAGCGTACAGCAGCCTGTGTCTGTTTGCAAAACCTTTACAAACATTCTATGGAAATATACATGTCCTTGGGTTAACCAAGAGAAACATTGCCAGTCTGACAGGATAGTGCAGAAAATGGCAGGAGCTTCCTCTGGAAATGTTTCAACCGATATTTGTTCGGTTTTTCAACCCAAAAATGCGGTGGAAAAACGACAGAGACAAAGAGAGAGAGAGAGAGCAAAAGTCCTGTACTAACAACAAACAAACTAAAGAAAGCAATGAGGCAAATGAAAATATTCAAGCCATTGGCCTAAAAGTATGCTGTGGTCTTACTGTAGTCGGCGCTGTCGTTGTCGTTGTCGTTGACGTTGCGTTCAAGTTCATTTATTATGCTTGGGATGGCCATTAATTACTTGCATATATGTGGAACATATTAAACAACGAAACCTTCATACATATGCTCCAGCACCGGCTTCTTCACCACCCTTGTGCCGGGAGTTCTGGCTCTTGTACAGGTTAACAGCATGTTAATCTTTATATGGATCTCAGCGTTACACCTATCCGAGTGCCCGACACATATAATCACATGTTATGTTGTTTCCCGGTGTTTCTGTTTCTGTTTTTTTTTGTGTTGTCTCCCATTTGAAGTACTTTCCGCCATAAACATGGAAATATTCTTAAGCCTAAGCGTGGGTATGCAACAAAAACCTTTCAACACTAATTACACGCAAATTAAACACATATTTTAAGGCTTTAAAAACTCGGAACATTTTGCGTGCTTAATGAAATCTTTGGGGGATTTAACCCGTTTTGTTTTCGAAATTATATGCAAGCAACTCACCAAAAATCATGTCCTCTTGAAAAAAAAAAACGAAAACAACAAAAGTGGTGGCACGCTTTTGGTTTTAATAGATATGATGGGTGGAGGGTTGATAATGTCTGGAAATTAACCCTGAAAGTATGCAGAGCGTTCGTGGGTATATTGCATGTGAAATGGTTAATATATTGTTAATAGAAAGTTTTTTTTTAATGCAAATCGAATGCAAATTTTTAAAAATGGAATATTAATAAATAGATAGGGCGAGAGAAGGCATGTGGCATAATTTCACAACTGTGAACGGGCATCACAATATATTTAATATTAGTTGTCTCTACCATTTTTTGGTGGGTATAATAACAAACAAATGTGTCAAAGACTAAGGCAAATAATAAATACATGTATTCTGACCATAGTTTCTTGTTCAGCCTTTGTTTAAAAAGTATTTTTTTAGTTGCCTCTACCATTTTTGTGTGTGTATAATAGGGTGTATAATACATGCTTTTTTTTTAATTTTAAAAAGTTAACCTCGGAAAGAGATGTAGTCTGGGGTCCTAATGAGGGGAAAAATAAAGAAAAAATTTTTTAAAAATTTTTAGGGGTCGCGCCACTCCCTCGAAATTTGGAAATTATTGCTATTTTGGCGTTGATTTTAGAAAAATCCTAAAAATTAACGACTTAACTTATTCGAAATTTAAATTTAAGTTTGAGCATGTTCAGTGCCCAAACAAAAGTATTTGAGGCAAATATGAGGATAATCGACAAATATTTGTAGCTTTGGTGGCGATTTCATTGTTCAGTCAATTTTCTGAAGAAGGGACGATTTGACTTATTTTACTTTTTGAAATTTTTGATCAATGAGAAAATTTTTTTTAAATTTTTTCATGCCCTTATTTCATTGTTTACGCTATTGCAAACATTTATTGACATAAAACTTTTTAGGATTTTTCTAAAATCAACGCCAAAATAGCGATAATTTCCAAATTTCGAGGGAGTGGCGCGACCCCTAAAATTTTTTTAAAAAATTTTTCTTTATTTTTCCCCTCATTAGGACCCCAGACTACATCTCTTTCCGAGGTTAACTTTTTTTTTTTGAATTTCACTCCACCCTAGTGTATAATAATCAAAAAATGAGACTAAGAACAATGTATATTTTTTAAAAACATTTTTGATGCTCAAATTATATTTTTTTGGGACTAGATTTGCTTAGAAAGTATTTTTTTAGTTGCCTCTACCATTTTTTGGTGGGTATAATAACAAACAAATGTGTAAAAGACTAAGGCAAATAATAAATACATGTATTCTGACCATAGTTTCTTGTTCAGCCTTTGTTTAAAAAGTATTTTTTTAGTTGCCTCTACCATTTTTGTGTGTGCATAATAACCAAAAAATGACCCTACGATCAATGGAAATATTAAAATAAATTTTTGATGCTCGAATTTTATTTTTTTTGGGACTAGATTTGTTTAAAAAAGTATTTTTTTGTTGCCTCTACCATTTTTTTTTTTAGAAAAATATGCTTTAATTCCTTTTAAATGGCAATACCATAGATAAACTATTGTTGTCGATTCAAATTACATGTACCTCAAACGTTCATGGTCCAAACTGATCTCCTATCCTTGTAATATTTTTTTATCCTAATAATAGTTTCCCACTGCCTGTACCGTATAGAAGGCCTGCTGTAATGGATTGTCCACAAACAAGGTATTGAAATGCAAATGAAAACAGCTTAGAATTATAATTCTGTATGTCCTGGTTTCATATGACAAAGTTTAACGTCTCCCTAATCCACCGAAACCTTGGTCACTTAGCTCTAATGACCGCTCTTGCTGCTCCAACTACACAATTAACCCTTAAAATATGCTTGATGTCATCCACACTCAGATTAAAGGCTCACAATGTCATTAACTGCACATAAACACACTCTCACACACACACACACACACAATGAGTATCTTGAAAGGACAATAGACATTTTTCTTTTGCAGTAGTGGTCACGTCAGTGCCAAGCGGCTTATTATCATTTCTGAGTGTTATGCATTATTTTAACACAATAATTTCCACCACCACAATCATTGACATCTTCATCGCTGTCATTAACACAGGCATCAACCCCATCTCCAGCTAACTTTCATTCATTTAAACCAGCTCGACCACCATTCAGAGCCGACTGACCTTTGCGTACACGTTGTGGACGCCAACGTGACCAATGTGGCGCGGGCGTCTCAATGGGATTAAACTTTGCTGAAATCCTCTTAAGTTTTGGAGTTAAATTGTGGTTTCATCATCACACGGTGACCACACATTGTATGGCTCAATAAACACTTCAATAAGACCACAACAAATGTGAATGTGATGCCAAGCGGCAACAAAAGGCAGAGAGCGGGAGAGAGAGTGAGTGAGAGATGGCGACGACGACAACAAAAGATAAAAGCCAAGAAGGTAATCCATGGAATAAGGACTTTAACAAGAGAAAGATTAATGTGTCGGCCGCCTTGTGCCTTGGCGGAGAACGATAAGAATGAAAAATATGAAAACTGATATGTGTACGAAATAAAAAACACAGCGAAATCCTTAAAGTATGCTTTGGAAATTTTTGTTTTGGCTGCCCCCAGTGTAGGCTACCATTTTGCGTTAAACATTTCTTCCAAATCGCCTAACGACAAAGTAAACACAATCGAACTGCCCTGAATGTCTGGCCATGAAGAAGAAGAGAATGAATACCTATGGACTGTTGACAACTGCTGTCATTCTTCAGGGATCTCAGAAAGAGACATTTTAAATTGCCAATGTATCGAGTCATAAACGCAAAAATGGCGTAAGTGCGAAAAAGAAAATTTTACTAGATAGGGGCTTTTTATTTGAATTTTTTATATCTTTGTAAATATAAATTTTGAATTTTTAATATATTGGAATTAAGAGCGTTGGACACTTTTCTATCGAATTTCATTTAAAAGTGAGTTTGGAAAAAAATGGAGGGTTTTTTTTGTGGTCAAGTGCGTGACGGGGTTTTTTTGTGGTCGCGTGATGCTTACGATAAAATTGAATTTGCTATATCTTTTTACATATAAATTTTTAATATTTTAGATTGTTGGAGACTTTTCTATCAAATTTTATTAAAAACAAAGTTTCGAAAAAAAATGGAGGGGTTTTTTTTATGTGGTTCAGCACGTGACTGTTTTTTTTTTTTGGTGGTGGTCAAGCTCAGTGGCTTGTGATGCTTACGATACAATTGAATTTGCTATATATTTTTAAATATAAATTTTTAATATTTTGGGTTTTAGATTGTTGGAGACTTTTCTGTCGAATTTTATTAAAAAAAAAAGTTTCGAAAAAGAGGCGCGTGACTGTTTTTTTTTGGTGGTGGTCAAGCTCAGTGGCTTGTGATGCTTACGATACAATTGAATTTGCTATATCTTTTTAAATATAAATTTTTAATATTTTGGGTTTTAGACTGTTGGAGACTTTTCTGTCGAATTTTATTAAAAAGTGAGTTTCGAAAAAAATGGAGGGTTTTTTTTGTGGTCAAGCAGAGAGGTGCGTGACGGGGTTTTTTTTGTGGTCGCGTGATTCTTACGATACAATTGAATTTGCTATATCTTTTTAAATATAAATTTTTAATATTTTGGGTTTTAGATTGTTGGAGACTTTTCTATCGAATTTTATTAAAAAGTGAGTCTCGAAAAAAATGGAGGGTTTTTTTGTGGTCAAGCAAAGAGGCGGTTGTCGCTTACGATACAATTGAATTTGCTATATCTTTTTAAATATAAATTGTTAATATTTTGGGTTGCATTAAAAAGTGAGTTTCGAAAGGGATCTCCAAATTACATCCCTGTCCTTCGGGTCAAACGAAGGATCTAATGTTTAGATATTTTTCGACCTGTCTTGCTAATTTTTAATGAGGGATTTTCAAAACTCGAGCACGAACAGACATATTTTCAAAGAAAAACGATAACCACTCCATACACCAAATATGAAATTCATTTTAAGATTTTGCAAATCACAAAGTGGTAAGAACACGTTGACCCGGGGTGGCCACAAAACCTTGATATGAAACTAAACTTCATTAACCCATTCATAGCCAGCGATGCCATATGACACAGAGAACAGGATTTCGTAAAGTTAAAAATATCAATGGATTCGAACTCAGGACACATTTTTTGTAAAATATAAAACTTTTTTTAAAAAATGTCTTGGTCATGAAGGGGTTAAAGGAAAATATATATACTAGGGCGTACCTCAAAAAAAAAGTTCGCCGTACACCTTCGAATATGAAGTATTATTGAAAGGTAGTTTCAAAAAAAAATTTTTTATTTTTGTATGCCGTACGTAGGGGTCGCGCTTTTACATTTTTCTATATAACTTCTGCATTTATAAACGGATTTTAAAGTGTGATACATCGATGTTTTTGTCTCGACGAGGCCGATTTTTTTTTTGTCTTTGAAATCATTGAGCTCAAGCACCCCCTTCTGGTACTTACCCATCATATCTCAGTTGCTACTACCCTAATGTACCACTCTAATATCAGAAAATTAAAGCTCGCATAAAATCATGAAACTCTTCCTAAGACAGTATGTCGATTTTCCCAGCAGAAAAAGTGTCGTCGAGACAAAAACATCGATGTATCACACTTTAAAATCCGTTTATAAATACAGAAGTTATATAGAAAAATGTAAAAGCGCGACCCCTACGTTCGGCATAAAAAAATAAAAAAAAATTTTTTGAAACTACCTTTCAATAATACTTCATATTCGAAGGTGTACGGCGAACTTTTTTTTTTTACTTGTAACCTGGTACGCTCTAATATATACTCCACTGAAAAGGAAATTCCTTATAGTTTTTTTTTTATGGTTTTTCTTCAATCTATTGCCCTATTTTCTTTACATTCTTTAGGAATTTCCAAGCCAACAGGACTGCACGCTCATCAATAGGTTTATAGGTGGACCACATATTCTTGAATTCTTGAAGGTCAGACAACACCTAATGGAATTGGGAAATGTCATTTCTAAATCTAAAACTAGGAACTTACCAAGACTTAACAGCTTTGATAACAAATGAAAAGATGCACTTACCTAAAAAAAAAGAAGAGAAATAATTCCGATCAATTAAGTTTATAATATCTCTATAATACAATAATAAAAAAAAACCCACACTAATTCAAAATTATTTGATAACACTGTGACGCAATATTCAACTTTTTGATTCCAAACAAAAAATCACTTATCCCAGCTGAAAGTACTCGATGAGAGGAGAAAAGTAATTTCTGGATTTTGCTAGATTGGTTGCCGTTCGTTTTTTATGAGCCTCTATAGTTTTTTCGCCAAATTCGATTTTGAGCACTTTTTTGCAATTTTCTTCTATTTTTCGCATGGCTATAGTTCGAAAAATGCTGTGAATTTTTTCTGCAGTCTTCAGCAAAGTTGTAGCTCTTGACTCGGCCAACAAAAATGCTGAATTTATTAAGTCGGAAAAATCATCTTCATCTTCATGCTCAAAACCCCAAAAATGTCGAAAAAATTACCACTTTTTTCACCGATTTTTTCTGTTTTTCGACTACAGCTCTTGAACTATTGAAAATTTTACCAAACAATCAAGGGGAGAAATGTAGCCTATAAAATTATGAACAACTTTTTAGTACATACCAACTTCATAGAGGTGAAGAATATGATCACTGCCTTTGATTCCATTCATGCATCGATGACATTAAAACTCCATTTTATGCACCATCATCTGGACGTGTTCCTGAAACAACTGCGCACAGAATCAGACGAGCAGGGTGAACGATTCCACCAGGTAACCATGCCGATGGAAAGACGTTTCAAAGGTAAGAAAATCGACGCAATGATTGCTGAAGTATGCTGGTGGTCTCAAAAGATATCACAATTCGAGCACGAGTTGACGGAGGATGATAAAGAAGGACATACAGAAGAAGATATACCATTATTCACTCCACAAACTGGAAATGACGCAGAAGATATCGTCGTGGCTATTTTAAACTCAGAATCAGACGACGAATCAAGCGAACCAGCTGCAAAGAAATCTCGGCCTTCCACTTCTGGAACGTCAACTGTCAAATCATCAACTTCGCGCCAGACAGCCCAATGGACAATACATAAAACCAAAAAAAAAAAAAATTAATCACATTTGTATGGCCAAATCCGTATCAAGGAGTGGTCGTATGATTGTTTGGTAAAATTTTCAATAGTTCAAGAGCTGTAGTCGAAAAACAGAAAAAATCGGTGAAAAAAGTGGTAATTTTTTCGACATTTTTGGGGTTTTGAGCATGAAGATGAAATTTTTCCGACTTAATATATTCAGCATTTTTGTTGGCCGAGTCAAGAGCTACAACTTTGCTGAAGACTGCAAAAAAATCACAGCATTTTTCGAACTATGGCCATGCGAAAAATAGAAGAAAATTGCAAAAAAAAGTGCTCAAAATCGAATTTGGCGAAAAAACTATAGAGGCTCATAAAAAACGAACGGCAACCAATCTAGCAAAATCTAGAAATTACTTTTCTCCTCTCATCGAGTACTTTCGGCTGGGATAAGTGATTTTTTGTTTGGAATTTTTGTGTTGTACTGTGTAAGTAAAAAAGTAAAAAAAATACAACTAGAAGCGAGTACCCAAAAATAATAAAAAAAAAACCCAAGGATTAAAAGGGCATGAGAAGAATTTTGTTTCCGAAAATCTCCTCATGATTGCCAAAAGGATTCGTAATTTTTTCTGTTTTTGAAGTCAAACACCCCTTAAGTATCCTTTTTTTAGAGGTACGTCCTAATGGCCACGGCTCTGCCGGAAATGGATGTGAAAATTTCTACCGAACATATGAAATTCCATGTTGTCTCACATCCAGTCATGTTGACAGGCCAGCCTTTGTGTTATGAGCTGTGAAGGAGCACATGGACCGATTCTCATTGGCTACTACAATTTCCATTTCGACGGGACATTGTCTTAGAATCTCTTATGCTTTCAGGCCAGAGATTGTGTGTTTCGGGCGGCAAAAAGGTGATGGTGACATGACTCTAATTGAAACTCAGTCTCAGATGACAAATTGAATGACAGACCGAAGCTGGTGGTGGCTTGATTGAGGCACAAAGCCTATAATCCCAAAAACTGTCCTCCTAAGGTTTCTCTGCCTAATTTGGAAGCGCTTTCTCTTATAGAGACTGAGCCATCATCCCAGATTTTTTTCTCACGTGCAGAGAGGCATTGCAATTTAGATTATCAAAGACCATTCTGAAGCTTCTTCTCTATCAGAAAAAGGAAACCTTTTGTGGCGGATTTTTTAAGAGAACAAAAAGAAGCAGTAGCCAAACATCACAGGACATTAACGTCTATCCTCTTCAAAAAAAACATGCTTTTCCCTGTATATCGGATGACGACAAACGGATTTATGGCATTCTGATCAAAGTTCAAATACATGGAAACTAAACAAAATTGAAAATTATCAGCGATTACCAGAACGCACAACGAAAGCCAATAATGTCTCACCATAAAGCCAATCAACCGAAAAGACAATAACCCAACGAGGACCTTATGCAAAAGGATATTAAAGGAGAATAAACAATTTTACCCCCCACCCCCCCCCCAAAAAAAGGCAAATCCTAGATAACCCTTTGCTCCCCGCGGACTCTCTGAAAGCAGGACCTTAACATTGTTGCATTTATGTTTGTTTCTCATGTTTTTCTTTCTTTTTCATCAACTTTTTTTTAGTGCCCGAACTTTATGGCATTTGTGTGTGCATTATTGGCCGCATCCAACAAAAAAAACGGAAGATTTCACCTCTTCTAGGATTTATTTTACTCCGCTTACTGCCGGCGAACAATAATCACGAAAACAAGAAGAACTATGAATGCTGTTGTTGTTGTCTTTGTCCTTTGAAAGCCATAAAATCGCATTCAACAAACATTGTCTGGCAATTGCACTGATTTCCATTGAAGGACTCTCAAGTGTGGCATGCCCGGGATGGAATTCAGCTCAAGTGCTGCGAAACAATTTAACAGCCTGCGATATAAAAACACGGCAAATGATCCCAACTAACTTCGGGGAGTTTGCGAGGCGAATGCTGGCGGTCATAAATATTCAGGAAAGCAACAAAAAAAAATAAATGCAACTTCAGATTGCTTCCAACTGCTGAGAATCATAAAGGAGGGACAGTTTATACACCAAAAAGAGTGTAGTAATACACAGGGACAGGGGTCATTTTAAGGAGAGGAGGATATACTGTCCTGGATCTGTTCCTAAGGAGCTCTAGGGCTGTGCTCCAAATAATTCGTATGTAAAATCGGCAAAATTTCGATAGAATGCTGGGCAAACAAAAAAATATAAGATTTCCTCTTTTTAAGAAACGTAAAAGTAGGAAATGTCACATGTAGGTGGCGCTGGAGCTAAACGATGATTCACAAATTCCCTAGTTTTTGTTTTATTAAAACAAAAGACCTGGAACCAGATCTACGAATAAGGATTAATCACCTAGTATGAAATGTCACATGTAGGTGGCGCTGGAGCTAAACGATGATTGACAAATTCCTTAGATTTTGTTTTATTAAAACGAAAGACCAGGAACTAGATCTACGAAAAAGGATTAATCACCTAGTATCAAATGTCACATATAGGTGGCGCTGGAGCTAAACGATGATTGACAAATTCCTTAGTTTTTGTTTTGTTAAAACAAAAGACCAGGAACTAAATCTACGAATAAGGATTAATCACCTAGTATGAAATGTCACAAGTAGGTGGCGCTGGAGCTAAACGATGATTGACAAATTCCTTAGTTTTTGTTTTATTAAAACAAAAGACCAGGAACTAGATCTACGAAAAAGGATTAATAACCTAGTATGAAATGTCACAAGTAGGTGGCGCTGGAGCTAAACGATGATTGACAAATTCCTTAGTTTTTGTTTTATTAAAACAAAAGACCAGGAACTAGATCTAGTATGTGACATCAAACTCAGAAAAATGTTTAACCAAGAAATCATGGTCGATTTTTGTATTCAATTTAAAGAAATCTAATATTTTACATCAGGCATAGATGACTCTGACTTCTGAGAACTTACGCCTAGATCTATGGTTCAAACTGAAGATATGTATGGCGCTTTATGTATGAGTGTACCTCCGGCTCGGAAAAATGTTTAAACAACAAATTATGTTGGCAAATTATATGTATTGTTTGTTGAAAAAAACGAATAAGGTATTACCTTTGGTATATCGTGTCACATGTAGGTGGCGCCCTGTCTAGGCGATGATTGAGAAATTCCTTTCAAGTCACTGACTCAGAAAAATGTTTCACCAAAATCGTATGGTGAACTGTTGGTATTTAAATGATAGACCTGGAACCGTATCTTCTATGTGACATCAGACATAGATGGGGCTTTTTCTAAGAAGACCCTGACTCCACAAAATGTTTAACCAAGAAATCCTCGTAGTACTTTATTATTAAACTAGTAAGTTGTAATGCACCTATGGCGCCCGTTGAAATATGGAAAAAAAATTTTGTTGAAAAAAAAAATTTGTTGAAAAAAAAAATTTTGTGGAAAAAAAAAATTATGTAGAAAAAATTTTGTAAAAAAAAAAAATATTGTTGAAAAAAAAATTTTGGAAAAAAAAAATTTGGGGAAAACACAATTTCTGTACAAAAAAAAAATATTATTTTTTTTACTATTATTATTTATAGAATTTATATAGAATGCCTATTTAAATTCCTACGTACTGCGTGACAGAGTCAGTGAATCAGTGTCGAGGGTAAATATATATTAAGATGTAAGCGCCCCGGTAGGCGAGTTGGTAGCGTGCTTGCCTATCAGCGTGGGGGTTGTGGGTTCGATTCCCACCAGAGGCTTTGGTCTGTCGCTGCAAAAATCAAGCCAAATGGTCTTTGTCACCCGGTTTACCCTTGGACCAAAATTATAATATAAATTTACTTTGTATTGTAATTATTAAATAAATATATTAAGATGAAAGGAATGTAAAATATCTGATCACAGCAAGATGACTTTTTGTAAGAATTTACAAAAGAAATTTAAGAAATTTCTAACTGTGAAATTATTAACTAACAGCAATTTTTTTTATTAATATGTAACATCATATCTAGATGGCGCTTTTTGTAAGAATTTAAACTGACACTGAACTGAAGTTTAACCAGGCATAGATAGCACCTTGTCTGAGAAGACCATGACACAAAATAAAAATATTTAAAAAAATCGTTTAAGGTCTTGTGTATTAACTGAAAGGAATCGAATATCTCTCAACAGACCTAGTTGGCACTTTGTGTTAGATTTCACTCCAACACATACGTTGAAAATTGAAACTATGGATGGCGTATGTGATGTCTACACGGAGAAAAAAAAACGGCCTCTGTAACATATTGTCCCAAACATATGTTGAAGGCAACATATATATGTTTGGAGCAGGGCTAGCTGCAACTTGCCCAAACAATGTCCCAAACATATAATGATTGTGTGCAAACATAGATTTACATAGAAACATATAAACACAAACTTGCATCGCCTTTTTCAATTTTTTGGCGTTAGATATTAATTGGAAATACATGTTCCCACTTTATTAATTTTTCTCCATTTTGGTCCCTTTTTCTACTTTGTTGTTCCCTTTTTCCATTCGTTCCTTGACGATTACAATTGTTTTCACACATTTTTGTTTTTCCCCCCTTTGTACATTTTTTTATTCCGTTTTGGGACGTACCATCCCAAACTATTATCCACTTGTCGCCAAAAAATGTGTTTAACCTTTTTTCCCCCCTTTTGTTTTGGCCGCTTTTTTCTTCCTTTCTCTGACTATTTTTTGTTAATTGACTAACACTCAGGGGATGCCCCCTATATATGCAATGCACTGTGTTAGCGATAGGAAGGAGGGTTATTGGAGGGGGGAAAGAGGGAGTAGTGTTTGTTGACGTTGGCCTTGAATATGATAATGTCATAGCAGGCAGGAAAAACACTTGTTGCCAAAAAATGTGTTGCACCTTTTTTATTTTTCCCCTTTTTGTTTTTTATTCCGTCATGGCCCCCCTTTTCGTCCCATCTATATGTCATTTCCACCTGTTGTAGGTTATTTGTCATTTATATTATTTATTAAGTCCCATTTCCATTACTTCCATTTTTTTGGACATTCCTGCCCCCTTTTTCGTATTTCCAACTGTTGTTGCCAATCGTAGTCGTGGACCAATTTTCCACAAAAATAAAACATAATATTTGATTATTTTGTATTTTTATGTATTTCGAAGGGATTTGGGGACACATTTTACCCGTTTCCCCCATTTGTATCCCCTTACAATTCCAAAAATCAGTTGTTAGCGGATGTCTAGGATGCAAGGGCCACATACTTCCCAAGTTTCATGATTCTAGGTTCAGCCGTTTGGTAAGAACAGTGATGAATCAGTCAGTCAGTCGGTCATCCAAGAGTCCCTTGTACGGGCACGCAAAGGTCCCTGCTATCAAATAAAAATGATAGAAGGGTTCCTCTTGGAACACTTCCTCTTGGTTAAAGGGGCGTATCATTTGTGCTCACAATGTCAATTATGATTCAATCCTCCTGTCTCTGTTCCCACCATTGCCAAAGGTTTTCTGCCACATCTCTCCAGAATCTTCGAATGTGTGGATGGTTGATGCAATTGTGCTGACAAGTTCAAACAGTGATGTTTCAATTGACCAGTCTCTGTAGATGCCGGCATCTCTCCACTGTCATCGAGAGACTTCAGAGATGTCCTATTGTGGATGAATGATGCAATTGGGTCCATTAAATCACTGCTCCAGGTTTTCTCCAGCAACTCTGTATGAAACAACTCCCGATTTCAGAAATGATCTGGTGTGGGCGGTTGATGGAATTGCGCTAACGATGTCAAAGAGAGCTGATTCAATCGTCGCCTCTGTTCTGGCTCCTGCTTTTCTCCAGCATCTTTTCATGGAATGAGGGCCTGATTTCAGAGTGTTTTCAAAAGAGAGTTGTTTCCATCGCATTCTCTGAATTGTCCGAAATCTCTCCTTAAATCTTCAAATAAAACCGAACTACACTTTAGAGATATTTTGATGGCTTCATTTGTCCTTATGAAGCTTTGCTTTGCAGATTGAGCTTAAGCTAGCCGGTAGCCATTTGATAGACTCCCTTAAAGCCACACAAGGACTCCATGAATCCATCTGTCTATTTTTGCTACTTTTGCTACCAAAAATTAAGTTCATTCAAGTTTTATTATTCAATTATTTTGTATTCATTTGCCCACAATATTTTAGTTTGGTTTATTTTCGTATGACCCGGGGGGCGGTGGGGGGGCTTTGTTATATTATTTAACATTAGTGTCTAATTAGATGTGTTACATTATGAATGTTTAAATGGAAAATGAGGAATAGTGTTAATATGATACACATCCCCTTGCTGGCAACACTCACAACTCCCAGCATTACCGACTCTCCCACCCACCTACATCGACATTCGCTTAGGCTATAATGAGCTTCATTACAATAATGATGATGATGATGACGACGACGTTGAGCAGGCCTTGTAGGGCAATGATGACGCTGGCCTTTTTTTCGGACGAGGCCGTGTAGAATGATGGAGAATTCATTTATTAACCAGGTCTCACTTCAGTCACAGTCGTTCGCATATGTTTGTTTGGCTTGGCTTCCCTTGTCTTTTGTGGCGTTTATTAACTCATTTCGTTGTTTTGATAATGGACTCCCCGGAGACTTTTCTTTTGTTTGGCCAGCTCCAAACGCCAACTAATGACACCAAGGGTGGTGGGGGCAGGAGAAGGGGTCGGAAGGATAAGCAAAACTATGTGATATGTGTCGAGCTATGCATGACATTTGTTATGCCAACATTCAGTCGGTGCAAATGAAAGATGGAAAACATTTGTCTTGTTGGCACTGCGAGGAGTTTGTGTTTCTTTTTTTGGTTTGTTTGTTGGTGTTCCGCTGGCGGGGGTTGAGGCAATTTAATTAAGTCATTAGGATGTTAATTAATCATGTTTTGGAGGTAACTTTGACAAATGTGGGATCCTATGCAGTTGAATGTACACGCTGATGAATCTGTCTTTTTTTTTAAATGTTTACACACAAGTAAAACGCGTGTTTGGATTTTGCAGCAAGTAAAGCTTATTTCTTTCTACACAAAGCTTATTTGGATGTGAATATGACTTATTTGTTATTAATATTACGCCGTTGTGAATAAGCAATAAATAGCGTGTCTTTGTAAGAAGATCGTAAGACAAAACCCTCTGACCACCTCTGAGATGCCTTGTGGCACACATGGGGGGTCAGAGGGTTAACTTCCAGGTGGTGCAATTTCCAATCGATATCGGAGATATTTTGAAGATTTAATGTCTGAGACTCGTTTAAGAAGTCCTCAGTAAAACTGAACAAAAGAAGACTCTCTTTTGTATCATGTCACATATAGATGACGTTTTGTATCACGGACTGATTGGTAATTCCTTAGACCAAAGGAAATTGTGGGAATTCAATATCAGAGATCAAAGCAAGGATTCATTTATAGGTGTATTTCTTTCCTAACAATACATGTGTTTTTAGAATTCTTTATTACGCCTGTAAATCGAATAACCAAACATAACACGGATTTTTTATGAACAAATTGGGTGTCATCTACAATTTACAGACGTAATAATAAAGGGTGTTTTTTATTGAGGTATAGAACTTCGAATTGAAATAAAACACAAGAAAATCGTTTTAATGTCCATCAATTTGGCTTTATTGGAAGGATAATTTTATGCCATTAATGTTTAAATATGATTTTGGGCATGTGGCCGCCGCGGCTGGCTCGAATAAAGCCAATTCTACAGGTCCAATTTTCAACCACTTGTTGGAACCACAACTCATCCACATTCATGCCATCCAATTCGGGAACAAAATAGTCGGTTATCATGGCTCTATACCGGTCTCCATTAACGGTAACTGACTCTCCAGCATTATTTCGGAAGAAGTATGGCCCAATGACTCCACCAGCCCATAGAGCACACCAAACAGTCAGTTTTTGTGGATGTAATGGCATAAAATGGACGGAGCTTGCGGTGAACTTCGCGAACTGAACCATTACTTTCGAAATAAATTTGCACGATTTGCAAGCGTTGTTCTTTTGTCAACCTGTTCATGATGAAATGGCAAACCAAACTAAATATTAATCACTTGACAGCTGACAAAATGGCCGCCAGTTAAAAAAGTGATGCCAACTCAAAGTTCTATACCCCAATAAAAAACACCCTTTACTTCTGCCAACAGACTTAACCCTCTGCCCTCTACATAGTCTTTGGCTGCCCCGGAATTGCCTCCTCAAGGTTAAGTCCGGCCCTGGTCTGTGGACAACTTAGCACTTGCTCTAACCCATCGCAACCATTTATTCGAGACCACAGCAATTCAGCGTCTTTTTATCGAAATCCCTTTAGTGTTCGGTTTGGCTGTTATCGTTCCAAAATTGTATATTGCACCAAAGCCGGTACGATTGTGCAGCGTTTTCCATCCCTGCTGAAATGGATGTTGATTTACAAAAAATTTTACCAATAAATGCACGAGTTAGTTTATTACGAGAGCTATGTCTGACTCTCTTCTCTCTCTCTCTCTCTTTGCTTATCTTTTCACTAGCTCAATCTCTTTAGAAATATCAATAAAAAAAAAATGTGGTGAACAAATGTAAAGGCCGAGTTACTTGACCGTAATCGTAACCGTGACGTGTCAGCTGATACGTTCTCCTTATGGGAAACATGTACAAATGGTTACTTGGCCGTAATCGTAACGTAACGTAACGGATGAACCTGTAGAAAATAGATTTTTCTATCCGGCAAGTGACATTTAACAAACAGCTGATTTGTTTCTAGCAAAAAAAAAAACAGCAAGAAAGTAAAAGAAACAACTTTGTTAGAAAAATAATAAAATAAAAACTATAAAAATGGATAAATTGTTTCTTCACAACACTTTCTTTCATTATTAATGAATTTTTTACGTTTTTATCAAAACAAACAGACCAAACAGACAAATTATTTTGTTTGTTTACATACAACATATGGTACTTCACGTATCTTGGGTAACCACCACTACATCAACGTTCCGGTTACGATTACGTTTACGTTCCGGCAACGGTCAAGTAATTAGGCCTTTATGCCTCAATAATGAAGAATTACTCACTCTCTGTGGGTAGATACGTAGTCAAAAACAGTGTGGCCAATTCAATAATTTTGGAGTTAGATATAACGTTTTTTTGTTTTTCACAAAACTTGACGATTTATAAATTTTGTGTGTTCAATCAATACACAACACACCATAGACAATGTAAAATCGGCACAATGAATGGAGATCGTTGCCGGTGTACCAAAGCAATAAAACTTTTGAATGGGGAAAACAATTAAAATTATAACAAACAAAACACAAATCAGGTGTTAGTGATTTATATGAGTTCTTGGTGAGAACATCAGGCACTTCTAGCAGCCGCTTTATCCCACAAAAGTCACCTTAGGAGTTTCACCGCAATGATAACTGCTCTAGAGAAAGAATAAGTCATTTTGAGTTAGCATGAAACTGCAAATCCGTTTCGCAAACTATATTGTTCACAGATTTCTCAGTTCACGAGTTAATATTTAAAGTTAATTTCAGACTACGTTTTTCGCCATTAATTTCTCTAGAATTATTTGGTGGCTTATCAGAGACTTGACATATTCTATTACGACCCCTACTCTTTGATTGCGTTGCTACATAAATAATTTCTAATGGTAAACGAGTTGTATTTGAATATTAAAAAATTTTGAAGCTAAAATTCCTAGTTGTCAATTTCTTAATTCTAACTTAAAAATTAAAGGGGGGGAGGATACGAAAAAAATACTTGAAATGATATCTGGCATTTCAATTTGGCTGGCCGGATGTGAACGAATGAATTAACCCTAGAAGGTTATTCTTCTTCGAACCGACAACATATGTATTCAAATAAAAATAAAACTGAACCGCTACAGAGTACTTTATTATCCTGTTGTACACAACATTTTCTTTAGCATATCAAACGTTTAATTACAATCGGAATCAATTAGTAGAATAATCCGTTATCCTGTAAGTTTTATCAAAATCCCTTTCGACGTCCACATTTCCGATCGTAGTACAAGTATGATCCCTTAGCTTAGACATCATTTTACAAATTTCAAAAGAGCATAAACTATGGAAGCAGCTTTTACAATTCGAATTGTTAATTTTGTTTTTGTGCCTCATAAAAACGCTACATTGTTAGCATTGCATTGATCGCACAATTTCTCTCTCACTCTCTCCCTGTCATGAGAGTATTAATGCTCAGTAATTACAATGTGTTTCAGGGATGCCACTTCTTCTTTTATTCGTTGTACTGTCCAATGTTATACCAAATAATTTCCATTCTTAAATTTTTATTCAAAAACCCATTTAAATTTTATACAAACAAATTTTACATTTTTATTCAAAAAACATTTAAATTTTATACAAATAAATCTTAAATTTTTATTGAAATAAATCTTTAATTTTTATAAAAAATCTTGAATTTCTATTCCAAAAAATCTCAAAATTTTTATTCAAAAAACTTATATATTTTATTGAAAAAAATCCTAAATTTTGTATTCAAAAAATCTTAAATTTTTATTCAAAAAAATCTAAAATTTTTATTCAAAAAAATCTAAAATTTTTATTCAAAAAAATCTAAAATTTGTATTCAAAAAAATCTTAAATGTTTATTAAAAAAAAAACTTTTTTTTAATAAAAATAAAAATCTTAAATTTTTATAAAAAATCTTAAATTTCTATTCAAAAAACATTTATATTTTATTAAAAAAAAATCTTAAATTTTTATTTAAAAAAATATTAAATTTTTATTCAAAAAAATCTCAAATTTTTACAAAAAATCTTAAATTTTTATTCAAAAAAATCTCAAATTTTGTATTCAAAAAACTTTTATATTTTTTTCAAAAAAATCTAAAATTTTTATTCAAAAAAATCTTAAATTTGTATTCCAAAAAATCTTAAATTTGTATTCAAAAAAATCTCTAATTTTTATTCAGAAAATCTCATTTTTATTTTGAAAAATCTTATTTCCAAAAATTTAAATTTTTTTCAGAAAATAAATTTTTTATTCCAAAAAATTTTATTTTGAAAAATTTCCAATTTTATTTTGAAAAATCTCAAATTTTTATTCCCAAAAATCTCCAATTTTTATTCCCAAAAATCTCCAATTTTTATTCCAAAAAACCTCTAATTTTTACTAGAAAAAATATCCAATTTCTATTCCAAAAAAAACATTTTTTTTAGTGAAAAATCTCCAATTTTTATTCCCAAAAATCTCCAATTTTTATTCCAAATAATCTCTAATTTTTATATCAAAAAGATCTCCAATTTTTATTCAAAAAAATATCAAATTTTTTTCCCAAGAAATCTCCTATTTATATTCCAAACAATCTCCAACTTTAGATCTCCAATTTTTATTCTAAATAATCTACAATATTGATTCCCAAAAATCTCAAATTTTTATTCCAAATAATATCCAATTTTTATTACAGAAAAATCTCCCATGCCCACAGAAGGGGAATAAATAATAGGAGAGGCAACACTGAACACTATCTACATTCTCTCTGAGTACAATCATTCCATCGGAACTCACTTAATGAGCAACAATTAACGACGATGCTGATCAGTCATTCGAAGATCAGCCAAATGAGGAGTGGAATTTGGGTGCGGAGTGAAATTTAAATTAGATATTAAGTCAGTTTGGAGAAGAATTACAAAATAAAAATATTATTGTAAACAGAATAACGTTATCGGTTTCAAGAATATATTGAACATTTGCGGAAAACATGGCCGTAGCCGAGTTTATTAACCGATATTTTTGCAGCAAACAGGTGCAGCTGTTCTGTTTTGAAGGCGGTCCGAACTTTGAATTCGCCTTCTGGTGTTTGGCCTCATTACTGGCCATGTGGGTGTTCTACAAATGGCGCGAGGGTCCCTCGTATGAGAAACCAAATCGCATCGATGGCAAAGTGGTCATTATCACCGGCTGCAATACCGGCATTGGCCGCGAGACCGCATTGGAAATGGCCAAACGTGGTGCTCGGGTCTATATGGCCTGTCGTGATTTTGAGAAATGTGAAAAGGCACGCCGTGAAATTGTCCAACTATCGGGCAATACCAATGTTTTTAATCGCACTTTGGACTTGGCCTCTTTAAAATCGGTACGTGAATTTGCCGACAACTTTAAACGGGAAGAGAAACGTTTGGATATTTTAATCAATAATGCCGGCATCATGGCCACTCCGCGCCAACTAACCGAGGACGGCTATGAACAACAGTTCGGGGTCAATCATTTGGGCCATTTCCTCTTGACCAATTTGCTGCTGGACAAACTAAAGTCTTCCGCACCCAGTCGCATTGTGGTCCTCAGCTCGTTGGCTCATATGTTTGGTCGCATTCAGAAGGAGGACATTAACAGCGAGAAGAACTACAGCGATTTCAAGGCCTATGGTCAAAGTAAATTGGCCAATATCTTGTTCACCCGTAAATTGGCTCAGATGCTTAAGGGCACCAAGGTCATTGTTAATTGTTTGCATCCCGGGTCTGTGCAAAGTGATCTGAGCCGAAATAATACGATACTGAAAATGTTCAATAAGTACTTCTCGAAACTCTTGCTACGCTCGACCAAAGGCGGTGCTCAAACCGTTCTCTACTTGGCTTTAGATCCGGAATTGGACGAGTCGACATCAGGTGGCTACTATGATCGTATGGCCCTGACGCCGGTGCCAAGGAAAGCCCGTGACGACGAGATGGCTGAATGGCTGTGGCAGCAGAGCAACAAAATGGTGGCCCTGAAAAAGGAGAGCTGAACAGCTAAATGTCTTATAGTTTTATTGAATTTAGACTGATAAAAAGGGGCATATCGTTACCTGCAATACAATTTAGATGATTAGAAATAAAAATGCTTTTGTAGACAAAACGTATATGTATGTTAATGTGATGAGTGTATAATATCAAACATAATCTGGACATTTTTTTTATAGTAAATAAAGAAATTAACTGAAATTTAAAAAGAAGTATTTTCACTAAGATTTTCGGAGCAATTCCATATATTTCAAAGATGATAAAGTTAATACCTTGGTATTTTTTTAAAAACATGAACAGTGCTGTGAAACTATTACGATTTGTTTGGTACCTTTAACAGACACTCACTGATCAAGAGTGAAAGTAAAGTTACCGGCATTGACTGAGGTTGAAACGATCTCTCAAAAGCAGGGGTGCCCACGGCCTATGCGCTTGGTGCGCTTTTGTTTTTGTAAAAGCGCTTAGCATAGGCTGAGCATCTTACTATGCACATACAACTGTTTGTATGAAATACACACATACCCAAGTTCAAAGCAACAACACTTTCATATACACAGCAACAAGAACGCATGCTTTGTTGGTACACATTGGTGCCAGGCGCTCGCATCGTAAATTTTGTTGCTATTTTTTGAATGATTTCGTGGAATGAGAAGCACTTGCAGAAATCATTATGTGTTGTGAGTTTGAAGCGGATAGATTATTTTGCAGAATGAATGACACGTGGGAAAGCGATTATTTCTTCGCTCAAAATTTTGAGAATCAATCTCAATGTATGATTTGCTTTCAAATATTTTTTGTTTATTTTTTATATATATTTTATTATATTCTATAATAAATTATCTTTTGTTTTTTTTATATTTGCCACATATAAATTTTATAAAAATGGAATTCAATTTTTTTTTACCAGTGTACATAATGAAATATTTTTGTTTTTCCTTGTGTGTGTTGATAAAGTGTATACGTATTGGTGTTTGCGCTTCCATAAGAAGGTTTTGGGCACCCCTGCTCAAAAGAGATTCATGTTCTTGTCCGACTACGAACATGGGTGGGATAGACCACGCTCACTTAAACGTCGGCCGCTCTCTTCAGTACAACTGCCTCGAGCAGCAAAAGAAGTCTTTGAAGCCATGCCACAATACGAGGGTTAATTTCGATTTTTGTTCGGTTGTAAATGTAAACTGTTTCGCAGTGTTCGCCCTTTCAATCAACGGTCCAAAAAATAAGTTGTTGAACATCGTAGGCTAAGGGACACACAAACTAAATTAAATTATATTTTTGCAAGAGTACGTACTATCTAGTAACTATATTCTGGTCCATTACTATTTGTTCTTTCTTCATTTCTCCCCAATATCTCCATTGTGTGGACATTACACAGACATATTACAAAATTGGTAACTTTTGCGATCCAAAAAGTGTTTACTTTGTACTATTTCGTCAGTTACATTTGTCATCGGCGGTATACCCCCTCCACATTAATCCAAACATATGGAAAATTATCTCTTAAAGAGATTATAGAGAGAATGTCGTATACAATTAAGTGTTGTAAATTTAGCGTTTAAATGAAAATCGTAAAAATCATTGCGTGTACTTAGACGTTTTACTTTTATCGGAAGGTTTGACAGATCAGCCGAACGACAACATTCGCTTGCTTTCCAAGCGATAAGCAGCTGATTAGTGGCATCGAAATCAGCTGTCTGCAGCTTAGAAGGCATGCGAACGTTATCGTTCGACATAGTGGCTGTGGCTTAATGTGTACATTGGAAATCGGTGGTGTAAAATTTTAATTTTATAACAGAAGTAATTCTGCCAAATCCAAAAACATACACTGTATAGTAAAATTAGTTAACAACCGGATTTTTGCGAATTCCGGGATTCGTTTAAATAAAAATCAAATATTTCTCTTCTATTTTCTGCATCTTAATGGGACTGCGAAGTGTAATTGATATCTCACGATTAACACATATGTACCCACAAGCGATTGCAGCAGAAATCGACGATAAAATCGATAACAAATTATAGTGGACGTTCGGAGAAGGCAAGTTCTAAAGGTGGTTCTGGCTGTAAATATCACAACTGAGCCGTTACATCACATGTTACATGAATATTTGGTCATGAATTGCTCACACTCGACCAAAATCCAAAGGAGTTTTTCTGGTCTCTTTGTAACCTTGGACGAAACATGGATCACCAACAAAAAACAGTGGGTTTCTATGGATTATGGTACACCAAAGACGGTCAAGCGCAGTCTATTTTGGCATGTGGAACGGGTAAAACAAAAAATCACACAAAAGGTTAAGGGTAAAACTAAAAATCACAGAACGAAGTGAATATTTTCTATATTCAAACCTGAAAAAATAGATCGGCGGTAAGAGATGTTGATCAAATGAAGAGGTTATGATTATTAGAAGGAACAAGAAAGAAATTCGAAGGGAATAAAAAAAAACAATTCGAAAAATAATGGACTAAATATATAGAGCTATAAGATTGTTGCCAATCGCTCCATCTGAGTGGAACTTTTTCGTACTGGTTTCACGTAAACTTTGACAGCCTGTAATACGAAATATATTGATCCAGCGGTCGATAACTCGAAAAATAAACGATAGCAAACAAAAAAAATTGCTGGGCATTACTGGGTTAATTACTGGTTGAACTGGGTCGTTTATTATTTTATTTATTTTATTTTACTTAATTACAATACAAAGTAAATTTATATTATAATTTTGGGTCCAAGGATAAACCGAGTGACAAAGACTATTTGGCTTGATTTTTTGCAGCGACAGACCAAAGCCTCTGGTGGGAATCGAACCCACAACCCCCACGCTGATAGGCAAGCACGCTACCAACTCGCCTACCGGGGCGCTTGGGGTCGTTTATAATTCGGTTGCCTTACCTAAAACCAACGAATCCAATTACCACAGGGGACCAGAGGAAAATAACATGTCTCGGCAATTGTTTAACTACTTTGGTTAATGAGCAGAGCAAATTAAAGGTACAATTTACTTGAATCTGACAATTTTTAAACATTTTTGTTTTCAACAATCTATTGCCCGGGCATAAACTGACCTCTCTACATTTGTGTGTCATAATTTCGATCTTCTTTGGTTGTAATTTGGAAGCTCTCAAAATATAACTTGACTTCGTTTATAAATACATTACTCATAACTTTAAACTATACAATTTAATTTATAACTTATAAACATGTCGAAGTGAAAACAATAACAATAAACAGCTGATCGGTCTTGACGGTTGACGGTTGATTCTGCAACCTGCAGAAGTCTACCGTCAATTTTAGTTGTCTCTCTCTAACACATGCAAAATGCAACACCAACTCAAACAGCTGATCGTCTACCGTCAAGACTAATTGGGCCTTTAATTTAAATGAACTTGTGACAATCAACCAACCACTGTACTGACACTCAGCGGCTGTTGTCAAATTGTTTGTAATTGTGGCGAAATAAAATGGGAAAAAAGATGAGCTATTTCAATTGTTTTAGTAATTTCAGCTTTCTTCCAAGAAAATAGTGATTTTTCACCAACAACATAACAGCAAATGTTATTTACTTACTACCATCTATTTTATATCGATATAAATGTCAAATAGCTTACAAACAGCTGTTTACTAAATACAGAAACTGTTGTCTGTCAGGGTAAAATTTCAACTTGCATTAGTGAATTTTTAATGCAGATTAACTCTGTCGTCTGTCTACGCTATTATGTGTATTCAATTTTTACAGATCATCCACAAGAGGCAACGTTGGGGTTGGAATTTAATGAAGATATCGTTACCATAACAAAATTTTGCCTTATCAGGATGTAAAAACATTGGCCTGCATCATCGTAAAATGTATTTTTCCCCAGAAGCGAATAAAGCGCCCGGTTTCGAATTCAGGTTTCGAAACTTTAAAGCGACCTTTATGAACCATTCACCACGGCGAGAGGTCTCAGACAGGGTGACAACGTATCGTGGAACTTCTTCAACATACTGCTGGGGAAATCTTAATCTTTAATCTAGCAGACGTTTATAACACCGGTCAAAGTTGACAATAATGGTACATCCATTGACTTGATAGAAAAATATAGGGTTTTTTCACGAATCCAGAAGGTAACGACGAAGACAAGACAAAACATATACCGAGATCATATTTACTGCACTCTAGATACAACATAGTCAACACAGGGTGAC
Organism: Hydrotaea cyrtoneurina; assembly: GCA_958296145.1. Lineage (NCBI taxonomy): Eukaryota > Metazoa > Arthropoda > Insecta > Diptera > Muscidae > Hydrotaea > Hydrotaea cyrtoneurina. The sequence continues at coordinate 90,094,318 of OY282513.1, forward strand.
CTTGTTGAAGAATTAGGAATATCATAATTTGGATTTGTCTAGGTAAGCACATCAAAATACAGCCATTACGACGGCTGGACCAACTGGGGTCGGCTGAATCCAAACGCTACAGCCAGAATAGGGTTAGACGACCAGGGAAGTCGTAGTAAGGATAGAACGAGACTCCGGTGGAAGGACCAATTTGAAAAACTACGAACTGGAAGAAAGCACACACATGACGGAAATGCTTAAATATCATTCATTAAGCCGGCCAAGGCCAACAGTAGATTGTAAAGCCAACCTAAGTGCTCTAGATAAATTGCCGGCGGGCCCTCTATTTAAACTGACTGTGCAAACCTTGAACTTGGATCAAAAAAAGAAAACGAATGAATGCCACTTGAATGAATTTAGTGCTTCTTTTACTCAATGTATTATTAACTCATTATGTTCCAAATATGCTAAATTGTTAATGCGGACCATGCACGCTGATATCATGGTTTATCGAATAAACAGAACGCTTAATAGACGAACAGAAAAACAAACAAATGTAATTATACAATGTGTCAAAAGTTCTATACATTTAATTATTCCAAGCTGAGCACATTGTGGCTACTTTGGGCAAATACACTGATGTTTACAATTGAACAGACGTGCGAATGCCGGCGGTTTAATCAGAGGAGACAGCAGAGGAATGAATCAAAACAATTCATTTTCAATTTTCGTTAGCTAATACATGTACTTAAGTCAGATTAATTAGGAGTCAAAACAAAACAAAAAAAAACAGCTGTTGCACAATGCAAAATTCTCCCCCAGTGTAATATTCTCAAATGATACAGGCTCTCTGTCTGTAGAAAGCAAACAAGACATTTAGAACAACCTTGAGGTCAGGCGACCCAAGTCTATTTGCTGAAAGAATATACGTCTGCCAACTCTAGATGTCACTTAGTCTCTCATAGCCGCGCTCGTATAAGAAAGCTATAGCTGTCGTCTGTTGGAAAAATCTGCAGACGACTTAGAACCAATAAATGAGCCAAGGTTGATCTTCGTTTTTTTTGATTAAACTGAAGTTAAACTTCAAATACATTTTTTCAGTCAAAGTTTAAACGCCCAACTGATTATGAGAGCACTCAACGAAAGAAGCATCACAACTTTTTGGTTTACCAAATTCCACAATTAAAATAAATTAGATATTTAAAGCTGCTGTGTAATTTTGTTGATGCTGGAATGGGTTTCCGACCACCACCAGTTCCATACATGTGTCTTTTGCCCGTGCCAATGTTCATTTAGCCGACCTTTTTTTAATTCTCATATTTTCTCTAAAAATCCTGTGTGACCAAAATCCATCACAAAAGTTCAATAACATTTTAATTATTCAACGGAAACATATGTTTTCTAAAGGGTGTTTTTTATTGGGGTATAGAACTTTAAGTTGGCATCACTTTTTTAACTGGCGGCCATTTTGTCAGCTGTCAAGTGATTAATATTTAGTTTGTTTTGCCATTTCATCATGAACAGGTTGACAAAAGAACAACGCTTGCAAATCGTGCAAATTTATTTCGAAAGTAATGGTTCAGTTCGCGAAGTTCACCGCAAGCTCCGTCCATTTTATGCCATTACATCCACAAAAACTGACTGTTTGGTGTGCTCTATGGGCTGGTGGAGTCATTGGGCCATACTTCTTCCGAAATAATGCTGGAGAGTCAGTTACCGTTAATGGAGACCGGTATAGAGCCATGATAACCGACTATTTTGTTCCCGAATTGGATGGCATGAATGTGGATGAGTTGTGGTTCCAACAAGTGGTTGAAAATTGGACCTGTAGAATTGGCTTTATTCGAGCCAGCCGCGGCGGCCACATGCCCAAAATCATATTTAAACATTAATGGCATAAAATTATCCTTCCAATAAAGCCAAATTGATGGACATTAAAACGATTTTCTTGTGTTTTATTTCAATTCGAAGTTCTATACCTCAATAAAAAACACCCTTTACTAAAAGTGTGAGTGTTGCCACATCAACAGCAGAACATGTGGATTATTTTGACTGACCACTCAAAAAAGTACTTGTACTTGTAATCTTAGTTTTATTCTTAACAGAATATTACACAATCGTGGTTTAACTACGATGTCATTTATTGGCCCTTAGTGTGAAGCAAAGGTAATCTAGAGGGCAGATGACCTAAGACAGGTGCGGATTTTCCAACAAAAGGCTGCTATAGTTTTTTCTATGAACTAGCTTTGAATTATTGGGGTTGCAAATATTGAATTAGAAAGAAATTTCTTCTTAAAACAACAAAATAAAAAAACCTTCTTCACTTTGAACTGATTTCCAAAACAAATTTAATTCATTCAAATTATCGCAAAACACCACCACTAATTTCACTGGACATTATAAATATTTTCTCTCAGCTATGCTTTTTCAGGCCCACCATTTTCGCACTCTGCTGCCACAGCCATTCGGCCATTTCATCGTCACGTGCCTGCGGCATTAACCATTTCAAGGACATGCGATCATAGTAACCACCCGATTTGCCTTCCAATTCTGGTTCTAGAGCCAAATATAAGGTCGTTTGAGCACCAGCCTTGGTGGAACGTAACGCCAATTTCCCAAAGATGGCGTTTGCAACTTTCAATAAAATATTATTGCGCCCCAATTCACTTTGCACACAGCCGGGATGCAGGCAATTGGCAGTGACCTTGGTGCACCGTAGCAGCTGAGCCAATTTACGGGTGAACAAGATATTGGCCAATTTACTTTGACCATAGGCCTCGAAATCATTGTAACCCTTATCGCGATTAAGGTCCTGCTTCTGTATGCTGCCGTACTTGTACACCATAGAGCTGAGGACCACAATGCGACTGGGTGCGGAAGACTTTAGTTTGTCCAGCAGCAAATTGGTTAAGAGGAAATGGCCCAAATGATTGACCCCGAACTGTTGTTCATAGCCGTCAGCGGTTAGTTGGCGCGGAGTGGCCATGATGCCGGCATTATTGATTAAAATATCCAAACGTTTCTCTTCCCGTTTAAAGTTGTCGGCAAATTCACGTACCGCTTTTAAAGAGGCCAAGTCCAAAGTACGATTAAAAACATTGGTATTGCCCGATAGTTGGACAATTTCACGGCGTGCCTTTTCACATTTCTCAAAATCACGACAGGCCATATAGACCCGAGCACCACGTTTGGCCATTTCCAAAGCGGTCTCGCGGCCAATGCCGGTATTGCAGCCGGTGATAATGACCACTTTGCCATCGATGCGATTTGGTTTCTCATACGAGGGACCCTCGCGCCATTTGTAGAACACCCACATGGCCAGTAATGAGGCCAAACACCAGAAGGCGAATTCAAAGTTGGGGCGACCTTCAGAACAAAATATCGACGCCTGGCACAACTCAGCCGCCATCATGATGATTCACTTGAAATATTTACAACGACTACAATCGGAACCAAGCAATCAGACAGAAGGTATAAACCGACTGTTGAACAAGTGTGATTACTGATTAGAATTCCATAAGAAATCGAATGCCACACTTGGATACACGCTTACGATATTCAAAAGACTGATCGGACATTGTCGTCTGCCGTCTACAGTGAGTGCTGTCTGGTGAAATTTGTATGCATTCGACTTGTTAAACATGCGTACATACAGTAGACTTGTTCGAATGAACTAACCAAATTGTCATTCGTTTGAAAGTTTTACGCAAAGGCAATTTAGAGGGACAGATGTCCGATAAGACTTGTTCCAATAGAGGGAGGCTACTGATTTTGTTTATAAATGTAACACTGATTTTCTTTGAAACAATTAGTGACCTCTAGAGTTTTGCAATGGTACTAAAGCATTTGCAAGCAGACTTGGGCCGTCTGTCTTTGGTAATAGACTTAGGCCCAATAAATGAGTCAAGGTTGATCTTCGTTTAAACTGAAGTTATATTCAAAATTCATTCTACGTTTAAACGCAGTTTAATCGTCCAATGTTGGGCGTTTAAACTACAGTTAAGAAGAATCAAAATTTTTTGGTTCAACAAATTCCACAAATAAAGAAAATTACAAAAATAAAGTTGCTGTGTAATTTTGTTGATGCTATAGTTGGTTTCGGACCACCACCAGTTCAAATAACACTAGTCAACAGTCAAAATGTACTCGGGATGCGATAATTTTTTCTGTGTAGATAACCTTGACATGAGCTCGAAAAACGCAATAAAAACTTTTTTTTTTTGTTTGGTTTTTGTTTTATTTTTTTTTTTTTAAATTTTAAAAAAAATTTGTTGGTTAATTTGTTTCGTCCGGCATAACTCGTGAACCACTAGCCCGATTTAATTGAATTACATTTTAAAAATTATTAAAATTACAATTCCCTTAATCTGTTCATATATTGTTTTCCTATACAAGCAACAGTTTCCAAGTTAAAAATGAATATATAAAGGAAAAAACTTATTTTTTGCCTAAAGATTTAAATTTTTTTTTTTTAAAAAATCCATAAAAAATTCAAAATGAAAAAAAAATGTCAAATCTTATTACTTTTACGTAAAGTCACATAACCTATGAGCAAAATGAGACAAAGATCATGAAAATCGATGCACGCGTTTCGCTTTTATTCGCAATTGAGTAAAGGTATGAATTTCAAAAATTTCAAATTTTCATATATTTTTGTCACCCAACAAATTTTAATTTTTTTTGTAATAAAAAAGAAAAAACCTTACCATAGACAAAGTTGTGCATATATCGAGCAAATTTTTTAAATTCATACCTTTACTCAATTGCGAATAAAAGCGAAACGGTGTACGTACTGCAGTTAAACTCGCTCTGAACCTTTTTTCAGGCCTCTGGTTTTCTTTCAAAACATTTTCCACATTTTTGTTAAAACTTTTATTTTTGCCCTCCGAAATCCACATATGTTTTCTGATAAATGGGTTAACGTTGCCACATCCACAGACGATAGTACGGATAATTTTGACAGACCACTCACAAACGAATTTAAAGTTTAAACTGTGTTTTATTTGAAACTGAGTTTTACATAATCGCGGTATTACAACTCTCTCATTTATTGGGTCTTAGGCCCAACAAATGAGTCCTGTTTTTCGGTTAAACTAAAGTTAAACTTCAAATTCATTTGTTCAGTCAAAGTTTAAACGTAGTTTAATCGTCCAATATTGGGTGATTAAACCACAGTTTATTAGCCATATGAGTGTGACACCACTCAACGGAAGAAGATTAAGAATTAAAATTATTTTGATTCACCACCTTCCATAAATTAAATAAATTAGATAAAGCTGCGGCGTAATTTTGTTAATGCTGGAATTGGCTTCCGAACACCAGCAGTTTCATACATGTGCCTTTTGCCCGTGCCAAAGTTAATTTAGCCGAGTTTTTCAATTCTCAATTTTTTTCCTACAAATCTTGTGTGACCAAAATCCACATGGTTTAACTATGATCTCTATTATTAGCCCTTAGTAAGTGAGTTTATACGTTCTTCGAATCGATTAAGGTGTTGCCGGACTTTCTTCTGCCAATACTGATGACTCCCCCTGTTTTGATAAGGACTGTAAAAACATCTGTATTGTGACTCTCTGCGAAATTCGCCCAATTTAGCCGTTTTTTTTTCAATACTTGTCAATACTTGTTTTTTGTCAGGATATCCGGGATTTAAAAATAATACTACAATGGGTTTGAACTTGGCGATGTTTCGGGCATAAGCGACAAACAGCTGACTTCGAAATCAGCTGTTTGTCTCTTACAAAGCCTTCGAACGTTCTCGTACGACATCGTAGCTGTATATATGATGATACATTTTCATTCAAAATATGTGTTTAATTTGTATTTTTGAAAAAACGAAAAACTCGAACATGAAACACCCTGTAGAATTCGGTCAGAGAACGGCCAAACACATTTGGCTAGAAAATCGTCAATTTGGAAAAATTTTCACAAACAACAGAAAACGCCACAATGATGAAACACCCCTGTGGTGGCAACACTGCACTCGCTGCTCGCCGACTTGCAAGTGTTGTGTATATCGAAAGCTCTATGACAAAAAGCTTTTAAACAATCATACAGACAGAGTCAGCGATCTATTGAAAGCTTGCTCTTCTACTTTGTTTACTTCGTAGTTAAGCTTATACGCAAATCTTACTACGGACTGGCGGCGGACTGGTTCAACATGTTGATGGCTGCTACTGCGCCATGGAAACCAGTGAACGACACCATTGACTGCCACTCCGATTACTTCGTTGTGCTCGAGCCAACGTCGTCGAGTAAAGTTGTGTACTTGCATTTTCCGTTCATATTTCGCAACAACATTGGCAAATAGTT